>JAYKKM010000075.1:1200000-1695000 GCA_035772405.1 Chrysogorgia sp. JL179-B06 | reverse complement strand
CTTTGCCATAGGCAAAAGATGTTTCTACTCAAACAGGCGGTTGTGCTGGATGCGCCTATTTAGTGAGAGAAAGAAGAAATCTTTGGAACAAATATATCAAGCTAAAAGCTAAATTGGATGAAACGATAAAAGTGAAACGAACTAAAGGTATAGTATAGACGTGAAATTACGCGCATTACAGGGAAAACCCCCGTCTAAAATGCACGGTGAATGAGCTAACATAAACTTCATTCATGCACCTTTCCACACTTATAGGTGTTCAGTGTAATATAGATCTGATTACGACAATTGAAAGAGAACAGAAAACTGAAAAGAGCAGCGAAACTCTAAACGATGTTGACATGGAGCACGATAGAATTTCTGAAGAGGAGGATCACACTGACGACGACGAAAATACAGACGAGGATTTGGAGTACGAAACAGAGACAGAATCTTACTTGGAAACTGATTTGGACGAGAATAGGTAACGCAATCAAGGGAAAAGATTGAGAACAATAACCATTTCGCACATGACAGGCTTAGCTTTGCGAGTAAAATTGTCTCTTTCTCGTCCGCATCAGACTCTATAGAGCTACAATCCGGAGCAAAACAACTTTCCCAACTTGGGTTAATTTGAGGAGCTTAGCAGAAAATATACCTTCCCCATATCAATGAAATAATACATATTGCGGGACACAGGTACCCAACATTAGATGGGGGAAAACGATTTTTTTTCAGTCAATTGCTAGATATGCAAAGTTTTGAAAAAATAACTCAAGTGTTGCAACCATTCTGCTCAGAAGCAGACGGAAAAGATTAAGTACCCAGAAAACTTTGATCATGGGTTAGGTCTGTAGGTAAACCACAAATGTCAATCTATCATCTGTACTTAGCTCTCAATGGAACTTTACCTGTTTTTCTTAAAACTAATTTTAGGGTTTATGTGAAGGATACAAATTTACGACAAGAGCCAAAATTCATCGTTTTTATGTCACAGTTGCTTTTGCTGTTCAAGTTTTGTCACTATTGCAAAATGGATGATCCCCTTGTGGAGGCTCGAAAAGCTGGGACTGCAGTGATCATCACAACCAATTGTCAGAATCCTAAATGTGGTCGGCAGCAGAATGTTTGGAGAAGTCAAGCTTTGATGCCTGGGTCGAAAGTAAATGCTGGTGATTTTCTTTTGTGCTTTTCTATATTAGTTTCAGGAGGATCACCCAGCAAAGTTATCCACTTATTTCAGCACATGGGACTTTCTGGAATATCTCTCAGAACCTACTTTGAGCACCAGCGTGTATGTATAATCAATCTGTACTTTACAATATTATTTAGTTATAACCAAATCACTCTATTTTTGAGGGGAGGTTGGACAAAGCTCCTAAAGTCATCAAATATAAATAAATATATATATATATATATACTTAAACCCAAAATGCCCAATCTCTCTCAAAGACAGAATGGTACACTCCTTAGAATTTAAAGCTTTCTAGAAAATAAGCCAAGCCCAAAGGCACTCAGAGAAGTTATTTGAACAACTTTACTATCTGCCCAGCCCCAAGTATTATGTGATGTATGAAGATTTACAAGTTTTGGATATGTAAATTTTCTCTTTAAGATGAAGCTATTTCCAACAATCTTACTTCATTGGAAAGATTATCAGCAGAAAATTCTAGATCGCTTGAAAAATCTAGAATCATCTTTGGTAATATCCGGCGATGGAAGACATGACAGCATGGGACACAGTGCTAAATATTGTGCTTACACAATATTTTGCTGTACTTCTCCTCAAATAATTGATTTTAGCTTCGTCCAGGTAAAGAATCTCAATGAATGTGCGTTATTTTGTTAACCCCAATCCGATGTCTTGAATGTGTAATTTTATACTGGATAACACATTTCTGAGGTCTCGAAATAACTATTTACCAATGTACAATTAATAATAAACATGTTCAACACATTTCGTTTTTTAGAAAAATGAAGTTGGGAGCAGTACTGCTATGGAATATGCAGCTTTTCAGAGTTGCATGGACTTTCTCCTTGATCAAGGTTTAGATATATCTACCCTACCATATACCGCACCTATATGACCGTGTGTTCAAATAACACACTCAAAGATGCTTGTGAGGAATTGCAGCAGATGACACCAGCCCCGATGAACACAATGTTTGAGAAAGAGGAAAAAGAAGTGGCCATCAAGAAGCAGGAGACAAGAAAAAGCCTTGTTGTGGAAAATGTCCCACCAACAACACCATGTATACCTTGTTCTGCTTTTTAAACTTATCTTGTTGTCATTCATTTAAGTTCAACTGGTAATGTATTTATTTTACTTTTTCAGTGTCAGAAGTAATAGCTCAGGAACAGGCTGCAAAAGCCGCATCAAGAATTCACCTACGACAAGAGCACCCCCACGATGCTCAGTCTGTAAAAATTTAATGAAAGGACACAAAAATGTGCAAGACTGTCCAAGAAATCAAGAATCAAGAATCGTAAAGTTATTAAAACTTGAAGTGTTGCTGATAGAGCGTGGCTTCGTCCTGTTTCAGGTACTATTTCATCCTCTACAAGTGAAACAATGTAATTTATCCCGACTCTACCAAAGCGATATCTTGCTCTCAGCTCATTTTCAGTGTATGCATCTATGGGATTTATCTCTCGGCGATAAATCCTTGCCCTTCTAGGTCGATGCAACATATTATTTATAAAGTGAAGACGACGTGCGGCAATGTTGTTGTTTTGTTTTTTAAATTTATCCAGTGGATAAAAAGTTATACGACCTATCTAGCATGGATAACTTTATCCACCGGATAGCGTGTGGATAACGTTATTCAAACTTTGAACAACCGGATTTATCCACTGGATAAAAGTCATCCATGGATAGCGACTTATCCAGGCTTTGAACAACCGACCCCTGACGAATTAGGGGGCGCTGCTATTCTGGTATTGCACCCCCCTATTGTTTTTACTGTAATAATCCCTAACCATAGGAGGGGGGGTGCGATACCAGATTATCCCCAATTAGGGCCTGTTTATATGATCCCACATTCAAATGGTTTCACTCAACAGTGTGTTTTGTCCATATAAACACACCATCACGACCAGCCATTAAAGGTCAGTCTACACAATATGTCATTCTGCTGGGATAAATATTGCATGACAATTCATATTGTGTACATAAATGGGCCTTAATGGGTCAAAAGGGCTTCTCTACTAGGAGTTCATCCTGTATGTGTAATAGTTTTTTTTTAATTTATAATAGAGGGTAAAGCATGATGCTGGGATGTTAGCTGATTCTAGTCTACTGACCAATGTGCCAATGTGCATATATGGAGACCCCACATGCCCTTTGCAAGTCCACCTTCAGGCTCCATTTCGTGGTGCTGTGATGACGCCTGCCATGCGAGAATTTAACAGATCTATGAGCTCTGTTATGGGCATTTGGTGAGGTCATTTAGGTGCATCGACTTCAAGAGCAATTTAAAGCTAGGTTTAAGTACTGTGGGCAAGATGTATCTTGTTTCAGCAATAATACAGAATGCCCTCTCATGCCTGTATGGAAGCATAACATCGACATTGTTTGACTTAGATGGCCCATCTATTCAAGAATACTTTTCTTAATTAGTAATGATCTTTTTTGCTCAACTAGCTGTTTGTTATGTACATAATAAATGAAATTATTGTTAATATTATGGGCAAATAACCGGCAAAACATATTTGAATTTCAAACCCCAGTTAGACTATACCAGATTCGCATAGTCACAGCAAAATTAGATTTATTAAATTATAAATTGAGTTTGGCACTCAAAATTATGATACTATGACAGAATAATATATAAATTGCTAAAAGGAAAGTTACACGAAGCAGATATAACCGTGGAAACTGCTTAAGTTGTGACCTTCTGAATAAAGTATATATACATTTATGTAAATTGATTTTAAACAGTTGAAAAGTACAAATAATTAAAATGTGATAGTAATAATGATTATTTCCCCACCATTTGTAAAACTAAATTGTTTTGCTGCATCATCATCATTTGAAACTGTGCCATTTGTTGTGCCATCATCTCCTTCCAATCGTTATGCTTTTGGTCCTTTGCCTGTTTTTCCTTCTCAAACTCGAATTCCTTTTCCCCTTAATTCACGCTGGTACCTTAAAAACTCCATCGTATCCGATCCTGATCTTCTCTTTCTTTTTTTCTCCACAAGTTCTCCCTCAATTTTTCTCCTTTTTGTCTCACCAAATCTTTCCATCGCTTTCTTCCTCATATCAACAGCATTTTCCCCATCTTCTTCTAGTTTCTTTCTCTGTGCTTCATCTAAAATATATGTACACAAAATTAAAATACATTGTGCCTTCCTGTTTGAAAGCTACTGGGGAATGTTTAGTTTAGTTTTGACAAAGTCGTTTTGCATGAAATAAGACGTCAAGTGGGAAACGGGCTTTAGTCACTCAAATATTAAATTGCACATAGCACCTACTAGCCTCCTTTGCAGATATTTTGTGACATACATATAAAATTATGGATACATCTTCTGCAAATTATTAAATACCAGAACAGGAAATAGTGGTAACGAGTGTAAATACCAAATATTACCTTTAATATACCCTTGTCTGTATATATGGCAGGGGGTGTGGTTCAATTTCCAGCTGATGTGGTTGAGGCTCAAATTGTATATATTGTCGTAAACTACCTGCCTTCCTGGTACGTGTCCACGACAAATCACATTACGAAAAACGTTGGTTTACTTTCGCTGTTTCGCTAACTCTCGAAAACTCGACTGAACCTATATCATACAGTTTGGCACTCTACCCTCAAGCTTATCTCTCATTGGTTCTTACACGATTCCTATTTCCGGTTCTTGGGACTTCCTCTGACCCAGTTTGCAACAATATTTCTGACACTCAAATTAACACACTATACCTCAACATTGTATACAGTAATTAATGGACCCTCCCTCCCTGGTATTTTTCAGAAAGACAATGAGAAATTTCCCTGAAAGTATTGCTCAAAATTGCTATGTTCGAAGGTGCCATTTCACATAACTACGAATCCTAATGGTTTCATAGGTTGTGGCAGTTTCTGGTGTGCTGTTCACGATGAGCTGGTACATATACTTTAGTAATTTGAACAACTGCATGGGGATTTTAACAGCAACAAGTTATAATAGTATGAAGTACAAGTACCTGAGCTTTTATGCAAATCTAGATAGGTGCAAGTGTTAACTTATGCATAATGTTATTTTTGTGCAACCTTTCTGCCTCCATTGCAGTGGCGTAGCTAGGATCAAAAGTTTGGGGGAGCAATGGAGAATTTGCAGGTACAGGTAGATTAGAATTATCAAGCATTATATGGTGGAGGTCGTGGATTTAGCCGCAACCGATGTAGGGGGATATGGGGGCATCCTCCTGCAGAAACGTTTGAATTTTTGAAGACTTGAGGGCATTTCCCATGAGGGTATTTCCAGTGATTTCCGATACGAATAAAATTGATTACAATTAAGATTAATTCGTATATAGCTGGAGTCCTTGACCAACCTGTTAAAGTCTGACAACAAGATAAACTAGTAGTTACTATTGCAAGGAAAGTGCTGCCTAAGCATGTTTTGTACTATTAAACGTACTGGTCCCGGTTTGGTCTTAAAATGTATGTATTCCAACACTCGAAATTTTCCTTCACCATAAATCCTTTCATCATGTAGTTTGATAGAGTGAAATGCCAAATATTAACTAAATAATTGTTATGTTCGCGTGGCGCAATAACAAATTTTGGCGACGTATATATTATCACTGTATAAATGTAGACAAAAATTTCGGCGTGAAGAAATCTAATGAAAAAAATTTCCTGGAATTTTTTCCTAACGGGGAGAAAGATTTAGCAGTTTTTAATAGGCTGATGTCAAATTACTCATCGAAGTCACGGGGAAAAGACAGTCATAACAACACAGGGGCCCAACAAAGGTTTATGTCTGTGAACAGTGAAACCAGCATAGTATAGTGATCATAGTTAACTATTGGTCCAGGAGTAAATATACTGTACGAGAAAGAATAGAAATAATCTTCAATTTATATGAAGTACTTCACACAACCAGAGGGCTAGAATTGTGGCTGCGTCCGCAATCATTTTATAGGCATGAGGGAGTAACAGTGGATGTTGAGGGATATTAGTAATTTGAGCTACTTGCGCCTATCGATCAGCGGCATGTAATTGTCAAATTATGCGCTACGCCGCAATTCTACGGAACAGGCTAATCACCACGGTTTTTGTAACACGAATACACGGTCTTTTTTCGTTGGACTTCAAGGGCATCGGACTTCACTCAAAGGCGTCAAGATTTTCAGTCGTGGTTTGTTTGAATTATTCAAAAGTAAGTGTAATTTTGTCCAATCTCAACAAACTATTTGGTCAAATTCAACTCTACTTGGTGGTGGAAGTGCAGATCAAGGAGATATAAAAGGGTTTCATGGTATTTCGAGGGGCAGACAGTGGGATAGACAAAGAATGTATTGTTTAGTATACCAGAATCTTTTGGTTTGTATGCGGTTTTCAAACCATGTGTACGTTTGAATATTTATATGCATGGTAAACTGTAACTTCGTCTAAATTTTGATTGAAGCAAACAGCAGGGTTTTTTATAGTTTGACATCTGCCTGGTCAAAGGCCAAGCTCATTGGTCTTCACCATAAAAATGCGACAAATGAATTGACAGGAAATCAAGCTACGTTTTTATATGCAAATGAAATAGATCAAAATGTTCATTAAAGCGCAAACAAATAATCATTCGCCTGTGCTGTTCATGGTAAATATTGTGTGAGCCCGTTTAATATTTTATGTTATATAAAAAAATAATAAGATTGCATTGATATGCAGGCCGTCGGAGTCATAAAAAGTATCATTATACCTTCAGTTAAACTTTCGCAAATTGATAGGAAAATGTGATGACTATATACAATATATATTAAGAGCTAGTGTGTGTATATAAAATGCCACTCCACTCAGTGGCCAAGACCCAAGTCATCCAACGCACATGCTGGCATATGACAGTTAACTGATACCTTATTAATTCCGACGCCCTTGTCAATAAACATTCACCTGTTTGTAACTGTTTACATATTTTTTTATTTTAGAGTCTTCACCAAAGTTGGAAAATAATGGCAGGTAAAAATGATTATTAGTAGTTACCCACTAGATATTAAACACCATGATTAAACTTTAGTTTCACAGCGAGGCAAGCAAATAGTTATACTACAAATGTGTTGTTAATGCTTGATATTTATAAGTTCTTGTGATCTTGGGTTAAGGTTGAGTAAGGATGGGGTAGGGACAGGTGACATATTTGGAGTGGTTTAATGTATAATGAATGTATAAAAATGCAAAATTCAATTTGATTAATTAACTGTGACCGGCTGCTGACCATATAGTCACTTCTAATAAAAAAGCACAAGTCTACAGTCCACACCCTGTGCAATCCCTTTGTAATGCACTGTTTAATGACTGTTTGGCAATTTGAGTCTTGAATTTATGTGAATTATTGCTTTTTTGTGTTAATAATGATATTTTTTGTAAATAATGAAATTTTCAGATGGTAGCTTTTGCAGCATGCAGGCAGTAAACATAAATCATAGACTTCAATCCCCTGGCCCTGATATTGTCTGGTATGTTGTTGTGAAAATTCATATTTCATTTTTACTAAGCAACATTACTTCTTATTTCATTTAGAGTCGAATACAGATATAACATGTTATGTTCATGCTGTTTCCCTGGTGAAGAATTCCAAAACATCAAATCGGAAGTATTTTAACTTTATCCTTCAGGAAAAAGACAACACTGTTCGTGGTGTGTGCTTTTCTCCAACTAAGCACTCGGAACTGAACACATTCGGAAAAACAAAAAGCCCAATCAAAGTGTCCAACCACACAAGATCAGAAGGCAAGGACATCATCATAAATCAGCTCAGCAATGTGGCACCTTTGGATTCTGGCGATGTAGATTTTGTCTATTCAGAGAAACTTACATCAAATGGAATGGTGAATAACATTGTGTCTTGTAATGAGTTAGCAAATGAACAACTGGTCACAGTGAAAGCTGAAGACAAGTTTCTGGTGTGAAAAAGGTCCACACACAATATCAAGGAACACTGATGAAGCAGGAACTGATCTTGAGAGATACAAGCGCCTTTATTAAAGCAGTACTGTGGGGCTCGCAAGTAGACACATTGAAAGAGAAAGATACATATATTTTCAAAAACTTTAAAGTGCCTATATCACTTGTGGGATCTTTACATATTTATAGTAATTGGAACATTCTAAGAAGATTTGTAATATATCTTCTCAGGCGAAAATTTCATCTTCATGGACTTTTTTGCCGTTAAAGTTACCGGATATGACATCAAAGGAGGAATTTTTGAAGCAAGAAACAAAAGAAAACTGATTTGCAATTCCTCCTTTGATGTCATATCCGGTAACTTTAACTGCAAAAAAGTCCATGAAGATGAAATTTTCGCCTGAGAAGATATAGTACAAATCTTCTTAGAATGTTCCAATTACTATAAATATGTAAAGATCCCACAAGTGATATAGGCACTTTAAAGTTAAAATTTATAAGGGTGACAGATACTTGAACACTCTAAAGAATGAACAATTTAAAGCGAACAGGACAACTGCATTCGACCAGCCATTAGTGGATGTTCCTGAAAGCCTTGATGCAACATCTGCAACTATAATTGGGAATGTTGTTGGCGTTATAGAAGTTGTTAAGATACACAGCTGCGTCAATTGCAAAAAGAATGTTGCCCCTGTTCCAGGTGATGATGACCTTTTGGGGAAATGTGATGGATGCAGTTCATTGCAACTTGTAGATGCATGCGAAATTCAATATTTTGTTCGTCTATTGGTGCAAAACTCTTCTGATCCCTCTGAAAAACGGCGGCTTGTTTTTTACAACCAAGAGATCCAACAACTTAAAGATATATTGGAGCTATCATTGGACTTGAACACTGCATCTGAAAGAGATATCATGGTTGCAATTTTAAGTTACATTCGAGTCGTTAAAAAACAAAGTAACAGATGTTGTCCTTGCATAAACCTTTCAAACTTTTGTGAAGGACCCGAATTTGTTATCAAAAGAAAAGACTTTTATTAAGACTTATACCTGTCGTAACACTGTTATGTTTATGTTTTGTTCTTGTTAAGTTCGGGAAGAACTTGAGTGACAATCTGAACCTTTTATTCCTTAATATCACTTCTGGTAATTTTCATGTAATATATAATAAATGCATTTAAAATGAACCTCCATTATTACATATGTTACGATTTCAGTTTACAAGGGTTCATCCATTTAGTATGTATACAAAACCTCCCAAGTTGTACACCCTCATCACACTTGTGAGGGAAGTGAGTATGCATACATACTAAATGATTGTTTCCCAAAGGAAAATGCTATGGCAATAAAGTAACAACTATTGACCTGGCAAAATAGTATAGGGCCACACTTTATATTATGAATTTCATAACGCTATTTTAACCCATTAACTGGTTTAACCCATTAACTGGCAGTTACTCTTCCCCTGACGAATAAAGTCGTCTGGCATTAGACAGAGTAAAATACTAAAGTAGGCGCATTTGGGCGCATTTCCAGTCAATGGGTTAACAACAGACGCTGGAAGATAGTTTTGTTAACCCATTAACTAGCAGTGCTCTTCCCCTGACGAGTAAAATCGTCTGGCGTTAGACAGACTAAAATACTCTGGCACTAGATCAAGTAAAATACTAAATGGTAGATGCATTAGGCTGCATTGCCAGTCAATGGGTTTATAACAAGAGACGCTGGCGGATATTTTTTTTAAACCATTAACTGGCAGTACTTTTCCCCTGATGAGTAAAATTGCCTGGCATTAGACAGAGTAAAATACTCTGGCGTCAATAGACAGAGTAAAATACTAAATAAAGTAGGCACATTAACTAAGGTGCATTGGCAGTCAATGGGTTTATAACTTATTAAAATTGTTGATGATACGCTGTATGTATTGATTTATTTTCTTGGCAAACATTACAATAGTGTGATTACAACACTGTATTATTGTTTCACTGTATTAGTAGTTTATCAAAGCAACATATCCATCAATTGTATTTCACTCTTGGTACCGAATGGAAGTCATTTTTACTTCATAGGTTGAATAATCAATAATCAATACATTGAATAATCAATACAAAAATATAGAGGCAATATTTTTTATCATCTTTGTGACGACAATTAGTTTTTGTTTCTGCTCAAAAGATTGAGATATTGCACTTGCCATAACAGTCTTTGATCCTACAGTATACTTTTGATTTTTCATCTAAGGTATTTAGCATTTGGTCTCCACAAGTGTTTATTTGTATTGTCCACTGAATTATCAACTGATAATATTAAATACTGTACTAATTCCCTGTACATCATACTGTACAGGGAATCAACATAATTTCATCTCTCCAAAGCAATAGAATACATGTTGTTTTTCGTATATCAGTAGCAGATTCTAGTTGACTATGCCAGTAGACATGATGCAATATATCATATTCCAACCATATGCATTTTCAAGTATGTATACTGTATATAACAAATTCCTCTGTAATCCAACTGTTCAGATGGTACCAATCACTTAACATTAAGCTCAGTCTGAATTCCACAACTCTATAAAAAAGGGAAGCAATTAATACATGCATTTTACCCATAGTGGGGAGGAATGGATATAAAATACTTAAAATAACAAAACTTACCACTTCATCTTGCCAACGACCAAATTTTCATACATAGTCTGTGATAATAAGGAGTACATTGGTTAATGTTAATGCCTTTTGGTTAATGTGTAAAACAATTCACTTGGAACAAGACCGGATCATTGGTGGCGCGCCCAAACCCGCGATTCCATAGCCTGAAATGCTTGTTCGCCCCAACCGCCCGCGCCCTTCTCGCCTAAAAAACGCCTGTGGACCCTCTAGCTTCCGGGAGAGTCCAAGCCTGCACGCAGGCTAGGTTTTTACTCTAGCCATTCTAGCATCGCGCTAAAGGCGCGTCGACGATTGCCGACTGCAACAGTTGCGCTAAATATAGCATGTTGCACGACGCGTTTTGTGTTGCAAACCAATCACAACACCGGATTTTGCAACAGTTTGCAACAGATGTCGCAATAGCAAGCAATCGCTATTAACTTTCCGATGATGTGATATGGTTTGCTACCAACGTTCGTCCATTTTCAGCCTTTGTTCAATCACAATGGCTTCCAACGTTTTACAACAACTGTTGAAGATGGATGTTATTGTACACCATTGCGAACAACTTCTCACAAGTAAATTTAACAAGAAGGACGTCGATTATCGCACTTATTACTTTTCGAAGTAGCAGTTTCGACACAGCCAGGAAATTGTCCGCCGGTCTTCAAATCACGACCCAGTATAATTAAAAGGACAAAAAGGTACAGACAATGTAAGTCTGCCGGCTCATGAATAATACATATTACGCTAATTAGTTTATATTGAATATGTTTTCATCTGTTCGTAATTTGTGGCTTGCCAGATTGGAGAACATATGTCTTTAATATAATAATATTTATATTATTAATGTCACAAATGAATGGTCTTTGTTTAATAGTCCAAAAGCAAGTTTTGTTTAGTAATAGACCTTACTACAGTTCGTTAAAATTACCTTTTCAGTTTGTATAAACTGATAGTTCTAGCAATAATTATTAATGTTGGGTGTATTGTTTACACGAGGCCAGCCAGACCTCAGACCGGCCTTGTGTGTTCACTATTCCATTGCTATAAATTAATACAAGTTGACCAGAATTGGGCCTAATGTGCTTACAGGTATATCAATCTCTTTAAACCACCTCTAGAACTGCGGGAGATGGCAATTGTCTGTCTAATGCCTGTTCTATTGCACTGTAGACCTCTTTCATAATGTCGGTCAGTCTAAATATTCTTTTATACTGTATGTTACAGACACACGAACAAGGTCTTAAAGGCTAATTTAAATGAATATAAAAGAATATTTAATTTGGGTGCCATTATGAAAGAGGTCTATGTCATATTTACCTGAATGCTCTCTATTATATATTCCTTACATCCATTTGGTTGAGCAGTAGCACAATAAAGGTGCATTTATAGGCAGGTCCTTGATTGATAGCAGCAATGTTTTTATTAACTAGCTCAATGACCAAGTATTAACCAGTCAAATTATAGCTGCATGTTATTATTATTATTATAATTATTTCATCACAAAGGAAATGCATTTGCTATGTATTTGTCTATGTATTTGTCAAATAATGCACTCAAACATTTGACAAAAGAAGATCCAATAAAGGCTATTGTTGCAGAAGCTCACAATAATGCTTCTGCCAATTTTCCTCATTTCTATGTCTCATGTCACTATCAAGTTCCATTAAACTTCCTTAGATGTGTGAAGTTGATTGTCCAGGTTGTTGTAGTCTTGAGAAAGAATGTTGTTGGCTATGCTATGTTTCTATTAAGCTACAGTATATATTGTTAATTTTTATTCAAATGAACATGTTCCTTACCACTATTTGGCTGCTGTACTAAGATGATTTTGAGCTGCTTTTTCTGCCCAACCACTTTTTGGCTGAGCAGCTGTCTCAAGATGATTTTGAATTGCTTTCCCTCCTGATCACTACAGTGTATTTGACTGCTGTACTATATTAATGACTTTGAACTGGTTTTTTCTCCTAACCACTGTCTTAAGAAGATTTTGAACTGCTTTTGCTTACTGACCACTATTTGGCTGTTGTATATAACTGCTATTCTGCTGCTGTATCAAGATGATTTTCAATTAAATAACTTTCCTAACTGTCATTCTGCTGCTGTATCAAGATGATTTTGAACTACATGGAAATAACTTTCCTAAATACTGCATCCTCATGCTGCTGTATCATGATAATTTTAAATTAAATATCTTCCCTTGCTACTATGCTGCTGTTGCAGCACCAAGCTGATGATTTGAAACTGATTATTCTGTACCTGTGCAGTGAAAGCTCCTAAATTTTGTGCTTCTGTACAACCATCATTTCTTTAAAAGCATATGTCTTAGTGGGGTTGCTGCCTAGTAAATTAGTATAACTGTTTTGTACAGAAAAAAAATTATTAAGCATCTACCTTGCATAAATTTTTTGTGACGTGGAAGAGCAGGTATAAAAGTACAGTAACGGCAGGTAAGTTGGTCAATCGATACAGTACTATTGTAATGCTTTGCACAAATAGTTTGATATTGTTGACAGTGTTTAGTGTGTTTTTTTCATAAATATAAGATAACATGAAATGTTACTCTAAATTATATTTGATTCTTTGTTTTTGCGAAAAATTCGAACCATTCTTGATGCAAAATTAGCTGTAAATATGCGCTCAGATTGCGGGAAATCGCGTTAGAGAGGTTCTAGATTTCAAAATTTTCCGGGGGAGAATGCCGCCGTACCCCCCTTCAATAATACACTTCACAAATTTGCAACAGTCAGATTTTGGGATGGATCCACCCCTGATAATTATTAAATATCAGCCATATTCTGGTTCCAGTGGTACATAAAGAGGACAAGTACATCCGTGTCATCTTCTAATACACTTACTTCTCTTCCTTGTCTTGCTAATTTAAGGGCATGTTCCACTATAAATGTATCAGCATCTCCAGCACTGTTATGTACGATCTTCCAAGCATCGACGCAGCAACGTGAACTGACTTTTGGTCAATACTTACTTTGGCTATACCCCTGGCTATACCATTTGCTTCCAAAAACAAGGATTCCATACAGTCCACAGAAGCAATCGCTTCTGGGCTTAAATATGGATGGATCTATTAAGAGAAGTGATCAAGTTCGGTCTTTAGATCATCTGTATCCAGGACTCCAGGTTGATAAACAGAAAGTTCATATCCACCCAAATTATCTGTTTTACCGCCTGATAGCTACTGCACAGAGAAAGGAAGACATGGCTCCATACTTTGGCTATGAGCTTACAGCAATACCAACTTCACTATTCAAGGACAATTTTGTGGGTAAACCTGTAAAGGCACAACTAGCACAAGATCTCGTGAAAGATGTGCAACCGTCTGCAGGAAAGGTGCAAACTATGCATGTCCTTGATGGCGGGGCCCTTATTCATAGAGTGAAATGGCAGAAGAAGGTGACATACAAAGACATAACGATGTGTAAGGTATGGCGACTGTTGCATCGTGTTTGATGGCTACGAACAGGGTCCGTCAATTAAAGATCACGAGCACCAGCGAAGAGTTGGAAAAACATGTGCAGATCTTCAGCTTAGTGAATCTATATAGGCACACAGTGACCAGCAGACCTTTCTCTCAAATGAGAAGAATAAAAAAGTCAGTTCATCACGTTGCTGAGTTGATGCTTGAAAGATGATGGTCAGATCGTACATAATAGTACTGGAGATGCTGGTACATTGATAGTGGAATGTGCCATTCAATTTGCAAGACAAGGAAGAGAAGTGTAGTAGCCGATGACACGTCCTCTTGATGTACCACTGGAACCAGAATATGGCTGATATATACTTCCATTCAGAGGCAAAGAGGTCAAAGAAAGGTTTGAAGGTGTGGAAAGTTCCAGACCTTGTTAACAAAGCCGGCAAAGTAGTAACATCCCATCTCCTGTTCATCCATGCGTGGAGTGGTTGCGACACCACCTCTGCAACATCTGGGCATGGCAAAACCAGTCTTTTGAAGAAGATAAAAGAATCAGAAGAATTACAGCAGATATCCTTCTTGATGACCGATCCTGAGGCAACAGTGCAACAGATTGGCAAAGCTGGTATCCGGTTATACAGGTATGTGTCTTATATGGAGGCAGAGCAGATGATTCTTTGAATAGCTGTCTACGATACGCTAAATACATGCAGATGGTGTCGACAAGCAAAACATCAATTGATCCACAGAAGCGTCCACCTACAGAAAGAGCAGCATATTTTCACAGTTTGCGCGTTCACTTGCAAGTTATACTTTGGTTCAAGCTCTCAAACAATTACTTGCATCTGACGCAATGCAGTCCTGATAGACTTGGATACAGCCCTGATAGACTTGGATACAGCACCAAAGAGCTTACTGAAGTTTGTAAGATGTAAATGCAAACTTTCTACCATGGGAATTGTGCAAGGCCAACCGATAGTTCCAGAATAATTTTTTCAAACATGTTCTGGCCATTTCCCAGGCATAAGCCCAACCCTATCATTGAGTAGAATCTTCCATTGGCGGCGGGGGGGGGGGGGAGTCAGGCTTATACCCGAGGTAATGCGGTAATAACTATTTTAGTTCACAGTAAAGTAACAATTTTCAGCAACTTAGACTTTGTATTTTCTTCAATGAAGGTGAATGAACAGCCAAAAGTCACATAAAATCCTAACTTTTTTACCTTTTCCATACAAAAACATGCAAAAATGTGCAGAATATTCAAACACTCATAAACCAAATTCCCCAAACAGGATTTTTGCGGATTTTGGATGTGTTGTTCTACTCAGAATCGTGCTTCGTTTGACACCAAAACCAGCTTTATACCATTTTTTTCAGGGTAGCACCTATATTTCATCTTCAACGACCAGACTACATCATTAGTAATTGTTATTAGTTGTTTTTTTAATACACTTACTATGGCTTATTTTAAATAGAGGTGATCACCTTAACAAGTAAAATCGTCAGGCGTTTAGACAGAGTGACATAGTCTGGTAATAGACTAATAGAGTAAAATAACAAATAGGGCAAAATAACAAATAGCACATACTAGGGCGCAGGGAGAATAATTGATAAATTTAAGCCTTCATTATTGAGGACCTCTTTAGAATAATGGTTTTGTAAGCCAATAATATAGTTATTTTGAGTACTTCTGTTCATGATAAAAGCTAAATAGGCCGGTCTCTCACCTCAAATTATTTTACTTACAGGGACCAAATCATACTTTTTCTGGAGATGGTCATGATAAACTTATGGGGTTCACCAAAAGTCAGTTCCCTTTGGCTATATATGGGTTGCAAGATGTTTTTAGTTGTAAAATTGTTCTTCTAGAGATATGGATGTCGAATTCAAGATTTGATTGGGAAGTGGTATTTACAACATTTGTACAAAACAAGAGGTATGCAAGGCAATGGTACAGTACATATTTTAGATCAATAATAAAACGTTTTTATATAGTGAGCAGCCGCCGTTTGCGCTTGGACAAGGGTACAGAAACTGGCAAAATGGCAACAATACATAGTTATTTAAGCAATGGTCATGGTGATGTCGAAAATCCTGAAGATACAGTATTGTATGGATCATCAACTAGTAACAAGGTTAGTTTTTTAATTTGTTTGCAATTGAAACAATATTTTAAATGTGAAATGAATAAAATAAATTCTAACATCATTTAGTAATGTCATAGGTTTCTATTAACACATTTAAAGTGCAATGCATCCAGGTGCACCCTACTTTATTATTATTTACTTTGTCTAAAAGCTGACTATTTGTACTTAATGTCAAGGGGAGACTCTCCTGCCTAAATCATGGGTTTAATATCACAAGCTTTCATTATTTTGTTCCCCTGATTGATGTGCACCACTGTTTTTAGGATATGGCAAGAACGCATAACCTGCTGGCTATGTAGCAGATATAGTAATTAGGTTTAGGGCCTGCATGCAGGCTTCGTAAACTTAAATACTGTCTGCTATGAAGGCTGGTAAAATATGAGGCAAAACCTTGACTAATTCAAACTATTGACTTAGATTGAAAGGTGGTGGAGAGAGCTCCATCATCGTTTGGAGAAGTATTTTAAGCAACAGCTTAACATGCTTTTTGATGAAGGACTATATGATCCAGACTGACAGGTGAGTAATACAGCCAGTGCCCTGAACACTAACCATCATTGATAGTTATTGGATATCACCTATCTGAAAGCTAAAATGTTTCCCTCATGCAGTAAATGTAATTTCCAAGACTTTAATTTTCAATTAATTGGGGGGAATGTGTGTAACTACTTTATTATTTTACTCTGTATAACATAAGACGATTCTAGTCGTTAAGGAGTCAGTGTTGCATGTCAATACTCAACTCAATTTGCCATATGCTCAAAGGACTGCCATGAAAAACATGATTTGTATTAAATCTTTAAACTTAAGGATCTAGCATAGGCCGCAGTCTTCTTAAACCAAATGGAGATGTGTTGATTCTCGATAGCCTAAAAGATAAAACAAAGCTTCTCAATATTTTAAGTAAAGGGGCCCTTCATCAGGATAATTATATCCGAAGGGTCTTTGCTCAAAACGTTGGGAAGCTTTGTTTTATCTTTCAGGCTGTCAAGTGTCAACATATCCTGATTTGGTTTATGATTTAGATTTCCACCATGAAGGGTTACCCATTTATTATCTATTGGTGGTAATCTTGTTACCATAAGGTACATACAATATGGGTAAATTCACCATCTTCAATGAGTTATTAAGACTTTACTTTTCTATAGGTTTACCAGTTTCTAAGGAAGCTCTTGATCAGGTTGCAGAAATTTCAGGGGTAATGAATGAAGATGATTATTTGCCTATGGATGTCAGAGAACGTTGCGAATCAATTATCTCAGAAGTGGATGTCAAAAGCAAAGATGCAGTTGAAACATACTTGTTCTTAAAGGCACATTATGCAGTAGAATAATAAGCACATGGAAAGATATAAACTAGAACAAATTTTTGATCAAATTTTGAAATAATATTTCTGTGAACAATAGTATACAGAAATAAATTGTCTATTTTTCCCAACATAACACCATAACATAAACGCAATGAACCTTTTATTATGAAATTTATTTTTATTGTTCAATATATATTAAAATGTTTATGTTAATATGTCCATCATGATGCCGGATGGTGTCTTTAGACATTAAAATGTTTCTTTAATAACATTTTTAAATAGTCACCACTGCATCTACTCTACTAGGTCTTTAACATTTCTCACCATTTTACAAAACTTATTACATTTGTGCTGTTCTAAAAAGTTGGTGATACTTTAGTGCTGCCCGATTTCCACAACAAAAGTAGTATTCATCTTCCTCATCGCAATGCTCTTGAGTGGCAATCTCCAGATCATACTCCTTGAATATCCAGTAACATAAATTTCTGGTTGCTAGCTACATAAGTATAGTGAACAAAGCACTCAGCTTTTTGAAAAACTTCCTGATCATTTCACTTGGTCGAGTACATCCGCCATCGTTGACGTACTTGGTAAATTTGCCTGGAACAAACTTCTCCACTGTGACAGGTGTCCCATCACAAACAGCATAAAAGGCTTTGTTGTAAAAAAATGACTTACCAAGTGACTTTGGAGATTTGGTGGCAAAATTTGTAGCAAGATGCCTAGCAACTGTGTGCATTTGCACCTGCTTTCTTGCATGAGCTTCAATTGTGTTCCTGGCTTTCTCATTGTATTTCTTGACAATCCATTTGATACCACCTTCTGATCTTCCTTTGAAGGCATCTCGAAATGCACCAAATGCAAATCTTTCATCGTCAATAAAAATGGTTACAGAATTCTCTGTTACCCATTCCTTCTGTGCAATATCAAAGGACTCCAAATGTAACACTGTCTTAGTTTTGGAGACAGGCTTGACAAGTTTGCCTGCCTTTAACAGCTCATCAATTGAAACTGATGCTGGATAACTCTGTGGTTCCACTAGTTTTGGGGATGAAATACATCCTGTACTTTTAGCACGCTTTGATTGGTGTCGAAGGTGCTCATCGGTGTCGCTACTGCTTGAGGTTGATTGCTTCATCATCGGCTTCGAGATCAACCACAAACGAACAAGGTATACCTAACAATTAAACAATGAGAGTAACTGTACAGTTCACTGCACCTCAAAATTAGTATGTTGCAAAGGTGAACTGCTGTAAACCACTTTATTCACCACAAATCAATATATTCAGTGGAGCCAGCTTGTCCAGCCAAGCAAAACATCACAGAAAGCTACATGAATTTGGAATGTGTCTGTGAAAATTCCAAAGATTGTCACCTTGCCACGTGTTCAGTAAGAGGTAAAATGGTCATATAAATCAGTGGTGCGGGTACACAGGAGCGAGTGTTTTCCTTAAAGTGCCCTTCGTTCAAGCCTTTGTTTAAGATAAACAAAATGGAAAAGTGCCCTTTTCTAATAGAAAATGTGCCGTTAAGATGCAGTGTCCCCTTATAACAAATGTTATGAAAAGATAGTAAATACAAATCGATATAAATAAAAGTCAGTAGGCAAATCGGTTAGCAACAAAATAATAAATCGGTCAGTATATACATAATTTGATTTGCTTTACCTTGTCTTTTCTGTGGGGAATTTGATTGATGTTGGTGCACGATGGACCTTTGTTCGACACCAGAATGTCTTAAGTCCTTACCGGCAATCCAAAATGTGCTGCACAAGCGATCTTTAAGTTCTCTAACGTCAGATCGTCTGTTTCAAACTCGACAAACTCCGTAGTTACACTGGACGAAACGTTTGTTTATTATCAGGTTCTGCAGCAAGTCTCTGCACAAGTTCTCTCACAGAGCCCTTCTGACCTTTGCCCCATCCACTTTGGTTCTTTGTCCTTTTAGCTACCATTTTTGCGTTTAGATCTTGCCAAACTCGGTCCATCTTTGGAGGCATCTTGACAATTTGAATTGACTCTCCTCACGAGACCTCTGAGCACAAGGTCCGCAAAGCACGCTGGACTTCAACCGTGCTGTTCGCGAATCTTACGTTGCGTAAATCGATACCCTAATAGCTTCTGTGGTCCATCTAATTCAGTTCTAACAGCATTTCGAACATCATCAAGATTGGTATTATAGTCGACATACTTAATTCCGAATGTACGCATTCTTCTGCTTAACGTCGCCTCAAAAAATCCAAAACCTCTTCTCATTTCAGGTTTTGCATGACATATTTCTTAATATCATTTCTCAATTCATCATCATCTTGTCAATCAGTGTTTTGAAATCGTTCTTCCGCCATGACAGTTTGGGCCGATACTTTATCTTGCGAAAGTATAGTGTATCTAAACACGCTGGTCTATGATAATGGCCACGTCGAGAACATTTGATTTTGAATTTGAATTTTGCAATGATAATGATGGGCTGATTACATAATATTGAATTTTAAATTCAAAACTGTATTTTCATGTTATTTTGTTTGATAAATGTTTTCAATATTCATTTTAAAAATATTTTTTATATTTATTTTTAATTATTTTATTTCCTTTTTTAATTCGGATTTTAATTTTATTTTCATTCATATTTTTAATTTTAAATTTATTTATCAATATAAATTTATTTTCCTATTGAATTTACAATGATAACATCAGTAAATTTGTATTATTATTACAATGTGAATAACCATGCCAAGTTTCAAAACTTTGATGTTAAGTTTTAAGTTGTTTTTAGAGAAAATTATTATGGAAGAAATGTTGAATAATGTAATGTTAATACCTTTCAAGTTTTGCCTTCAGTACATCACTTTCCACGACATGGTCCTCTGCTACACAGGCAAGACTGTCGTTCTTGGCACCCCGTGTGGCATTTATAGAGTGACCCACTTCAGTCATGTTAGTGTTTGGTGCAGTAGAACTTTTGAATGCGCGAAATACGTGGAATCTATTTCAACATATTAACAAAATAAAAAAATTAATATAAATGCGTACATACTAATAGCGAAGGCCGTTATGGAACGACAACGGACCATTTTTTCCCCGTAAGAATAAGGAATTAAAATTAAATGTCATACAATTCATACATTTCCATCAACTTACCATCTCTCGTGCCAGAAATTGTTGAACCAAGGTTTGGTATGGCTCCGTTTCGGTTTAACTGCCCAATCCAAGAGCACCTGTCGCCTTGCTTCATAAGCACCTGGAGTGTCGGCAGTATAGATATTGTGGACCATTGTTATGAACTCTTTTCTGGACTTTGGGCTCCAGTTAGCCTTACTCACTCTGTGCGCACCATCATAGAAATGGAGCTCACAGCTCACGGCGTATGCTCTCACGGTTCCCACCATGCTCATCCGTTACAATCCCTTCTGGATCAAAGATATATGTTCTATCGCCAGTATACTCCCGTAAAGCATGTTAAATATTTAATATTATATAGCATATACCTTTTTTAGTGTTCTAGTCATGGTAAAAAATGGAGGAATTAATTATTATAGTGGATTACTCGAGAGAAACTTTGATTAGATTATAACAAAAAATATTCCAGAACTACAACATTTACACAAAAACGTCACCATTAAAAACTTGTTGATTTCCAAATTTGTACATGTAAGTTTACTATTTGAGAATATATATCAATCAATAATATACTGTAATCCAGTTGTAGGTATATGTACACATACACAGATCTGTGTTGTTTTTCCCATTTTTTTAACTTTCAACTCTGAACAGAATATTTAAAGTACTTACACTGTTTAGCTGTCTCCAGAACTCACACAAGGTCTCCGTACTTTCTGACATACAATCCATGCTTGCAATCGTGACATTCCTTTAACACAGGATGTTGAACGGACAAGTTAATGGTCGTCATGCCTTTAACCTTGTCATGTTCTGCATCTACAAAACAATACTCATTCCCCAAAGGGTGCCCATTGCCTCTCTGCATTTGTGTGGCAATCTCTATGCGTTCCTCGCTTGAACGAAATACTGCTGTCATATCTGCCACTCTGCCATCCTTTACACTCCACAGAAGGTATTTATCGATTAGATCACTAGACTCTTTAATTTTAGCAAGAGCATCAAAGGAATGTCCAGCAGGATTCTCTTGCTGGATCACCTTTTGCTTGATGTTTTGTATTTTCTTTAGGTTTACCATACCCTTAGCCTCATCATAAACTTCTTCTAGACTCCTCCCCACCTTCAGCACCGCCCTCACTGTGATGGTTCGGCACATGTGTTCTGGTGAAAAAAACTGACAGCTTCTTTAGTTACGTCGCCACTAGGCTTCTTGGCTACACATGAATGTTTACCACAATGATAAATGAGTACCACCATTGAACTCCCATATTTTTTTCGCATCACAAGGTGTTGGGACTGCTTGGTAACCACAAGCGGCGATTTGTGCTGACATTGTTCTAAATTGAACTTTATTTTTCTTCGAATATGAATGCAAGTATGGGCATCTGCTGTTATCACATTCATATGTTCCACATGTTGCACCCTTCTTACTCCATCAAAACCACTCTTCTCGAAGAGTGCCAAACCCTCCACGGTCTTCCATCTTTACTGGTTCCCATCATGTTTGCAGCATCATAGTTCAGTTCGTAGATACAATCACCATCAATATCATATGGTAGCATTTCTACCTTCTGGACACTACAGTTTTGCTATAGATGATAAGAGTCTCTTCTGATTACTAAAAAGAGTACATTTTATTCCGTTAATAAAATATTTCTTGTAATACCCACAGTGTTCTTTAACAAATTTACATTCCGTAGGAAAATGTTGCATCAACCGTGGCACTATATTACCACTTATTGGGTTGATCTAAGCCTGATATGGCAAATTATTTAAGGCAAGAATTCAATATGATATTCAATATTGAAATTCGATATTGAAATATTTTCTATATCGGGCACAGAAGAATCCGATACCAACCTCGTACCCAGGATTTTCAACCCGCCATCGCGATAGGGGTATCTAGTACGTATTCCTTATAAGGAAGCGCAAATAGAAGGCATTGACGAACAAATAGAGTGAATTAACGAGCAAATAGCTGACACGTTCAACCCTCGTACCAGCCTCCTTGTTAATTGGATTGTAACCGACCCCAAAACAACAAAGGTCCTAACCCTTTGGCAAACGTTTTCTTGAGAAATAAACCACCCCCAAAGCTATAGAATATATCAAAGGAAAGTTAAATTATCTATTTACAACATGCGTACAGCTTTATCCCGATAGCTAACTTAGTTCTCTTTTAAAGCGCGGATAATCGAACATGCCAAAATATAATTTTCCTAATACGGATACCATCTTGTAAACAAAAACACGGCTGTCTTCGACGAACGTTTTCTTGAGAAATAATCAACTCCCAAAGCTACAATATATATTAAAACAAAGATAAATTATCTGTTTACAATATGCGTACAGCTTATCCTGCTAGCGAACGTAGTTTTCTTAAAAATAGCGGATAATCGAACATATCGTAACGTGTTAATAATCCCACATCCAGCGGGCTGGTACGAGTGCCATGTATTTGTTCGTTAATGCCTTCTATTTGCTTGTCAATGCCTTCTATTTGCTCGTCGGTCACTTCCTTATATGGAATACGTACTAGAAGTACATATGGCCATCGCGGACTCGCCGAGCGAAAACCCTGGTTGAGGCTTAGGGAGGGGTGACAAAGGTACTCTTGCAACTTTTTTCTCCTTGGACAATAACTGTCAAAACGAACAAAAGGCAGTGTTGGTGATGTAAAGCATCTCAAAAACCTGTACAAGGCGATTCTTCAACTGCTTGCTTCGGCCGAAATGCTTCACGGAGGAAGACTTCCATGCGATGATGTTCTCCCTCGTTTCATCTGCAGGCCGTGTGAAAGATTAAATAATTTCACAAAGTTCAAGATGCTGGTTTACGAGAGCCAAACTACCTTCCTGTGCACTAAGAGATGCAGTAAACTCTGAAGAATTAAAGCAAAGTACTTCGATTCTTTCCACTGATTCCACCACATTACCTGAACTCAAATCGCAGGTTATCGGAGCTTAACAAAACTTACCACCTCTCCCATGATGCAGAATGCGATGGCATGTCACGTGACCGGCTGCAACCAGAGTTTTCGCTCGGCGAGTCCATGATGGTCTGTTGAAAAGCCTGGGTACGCGGTTGACCGATACGTGTTTTATTATAATTTATACCGAACAAATAATCATGAATATGAATCTCTTGTGTAGCTGACCAACATCGCAAATATTGGACTGGAATGTCATAGCTTATGTAGATGTTTCATGGGACGATGCACTTTGCGAGGGTATAAGGACAAAAATACAACAATACAAACATTTCTGTTATTTTAGAAGTACTGCATGATACAGTAGTTCTAAAATAATCGAAATTCTTGTATTCTGTCATTATTATACCCTCGCAAAGTGCATCTGTATCATCATGAAGTATCGTTTTTTTATTAATAGGCATTAATATATACTACTTTTGGACTCCTAATTAATGTGTCACAAGGAAGACTTTAATTAAACCCCATATTCTAAGACTGGTTATTTTCAAAACCTTTCCACAACGAAACACTATAAATATTTGAACTTACTGAAAGACAGACAAAGCTGAAGGATTAAGGATCGTATTTTCCTTGTCCTCGTTTTTAAATGCCATGTCGTATTTTCTAGAGCAAAAGTCCAAATTTGTTTTGTTAGAAAATTAAAAAGTACAAGAACGCCCAGTATATTCTGATTCAGGAGTTAAAAAGAACAAGATGTCAAGAATGGCTTACATGTATACCTTTTGGCGGGTCTACCATGACCCAATCTAAGGTGCTTTGTCAAATTACTCTTTGATGAAAAATATCCACAGCACTGGCGACATTGGTTCGAAGAAACCCTATCTTTGTCACAGTGCAACTCTGAGCTGCTGCTTTCCTAAACATTATGCGATTGTAAAAGACCACAAGTTTAGAGTATGTTACAATCGGCACACTTATACTCAGTTATTTAACTGCAAGTTAAATGCATCATCAAAAATGAATATTTTACTAACCTGGTTCTTTTCAGGTTTAGTAGGCCATATAGGTGTCAGGAAATCGGACTCACTATCTGAGTTGTTTTCCTAAGAATTATGTAATTGCAAAAGACGCATCACATGTTTAGGGTTTATTAATTTAATTTATACACTTATACTCAGTTCTTTAACTGCAAGCCATCTAAGCATCAACAATATTAACATTTTAGTGACTTTGCTAACCTTAATTTTTATTGCATGTGTCAACAAATCTAGGCCATCATTATTGCATTTCCTATGTAAAAAACGTTGCAGCATGTTAACACTATCAATCCAACAATTGACAAACTCCTGGAAGCCCTGAAGGATCTCACTTTCATTTCCAGAATACTCTCTCATTTTCCATTTTAATTAGCTAATTATATACATAATTGAAACTGTTCACACAACAATTTTATAAGCTTAGAGGAAAACATTAATTTTTGCGAACAATGAGGTTTAACTTTTTTTCTTCAAATTGGTTTATTTTATGGTTTATGACCACTGAAACGTTATTCATTAATCAAGCTGTATTGTTTCATTTCCTATCTTTATACATTGTTTGAAGTCTCCGTTGAGCATCTGTAACTATAAAAACAATTTTTCAAAATTTTTAATGTGGGGGATATGACATCATTGGATCTATGACGTCATTAGATGAACGGTGGGGGTCTACCTACTTCTTTGAAAAATCGGTCATTTTTTTATAAGCATGGTACCTATTTCAAACCCAACCACATTATACATCAATGGAAAGGTTATTGAACAGAGATCACACAAAAAATACTTTTGGTTGCTTAGAGCTGAAATTTGACACTCCACTGGTATGTGGAATATGTCCCCATGCTGAGAAAAACTCACATGCAGTTGGGAAAAGATATCTCGTTACCATTTTGGTGAAATTTCGATTTTCTTTCAATAATATAAACTGCAGAGGTAGGAGATTGTTTTAAGCGATGGATTTTTTTAAATTCCACCCATGTTTATCACAGTGATGTTCTGAAATATGTAAAATTTAAAATGGCTTTTTCATGATAATATTGTCCATTACCACATATAGCAATTTCCATCGCTTAAAACACTAACCTAAATGAGCAACATTAGCACAGAAAATGTCAGCCCAATTGAATGAATTGTTGATGAGATATCTTTTCCCAAAGGCTAAAAATTAGACGTTTCGGGAAATTGGCTTTAAAGTTTACGAACCCTAATATTTTGCTTCAAATAATCTTAATCAAAGCATTTTGAAGTTTTTATGTATTCCATGCTTTTAATGTATCAGCATGTGAGGTGAAACCCTCCTGCCTCATATGATACCCCCTCAGCCTCTCTCAATGCTTCTTCCCTTTGTGTTCTTACAAGATGTTCGCCCTCACGGCGGCGCTTAAATTTGTTTGAAGTCTGATTTGGCAACTCCTTTTCTGTCCTTGGACTTCCATGCCTTTTTAGATTTCAGTTCTCCTGGGATTGCCAATCTCTCAGTTACTTTCTGCCTGCTTAATGCACCACCATGAAAATGGCATACTGCAGATGCTACAGCAAAACGAACAACTTTTATGCCATGGAATTTATGTTTTGGGCACCGAACCCAAACCAAAGAGTTAATGCACTCATTTCTGTTTTGAGTTGCACCACTTACACATCTGCTTGGCAATTTGGTTTCACTGAGAGTCATAAACACAGGTCGCAAGATTTCAAGAAAAACCTTTGGTAGCAAGTTCTGAGCTTTGTAGGTTTTTGTCCCTGTGGCTTTATGTTGCTGCCATTTGCACCATGACTTCTCTCTGTGTGGACAGTAACGGTGTTGATTTGTTGAACTGTCTGACTCCACATTGTGGGTGAGTGTTGCAATGATGTTCTTTTTCATTGCATACACTGCTGTCTCAACTTCTACATCAGTAGGGTTTGGCTTGGCAGTAGTATTTTGCCTGATAGCTAGACCATAATACCTCTGAAGCTGCTTTATTTTGGCCTCCGTGAGTCTTCCTTTACCTCCAATGGTCTTCCCATCCTTTAGCTTTCCTTTGGTGGAGGCTTTTAGCTTCAGCAGATGTTTCCCCATGCGCATTTGCACGTGCCCAACACAATCTTGTTTTTCAACTTTGCAATCTGCATACACATCTTCAACAGCACTGAACGATTTGCTGTCTCCATCACACACCATATACTTGTATCGCAAATTCTGCTTTTCCACTGATCGTTGCCAGAGAATGAGAGCAGCTTCAGCTTCCATTGCAGGGGAACTTCCGTCAAAGTTAATGTCACATTTTCCATTGTTTATGTTCCATTCTCCACTCTTCATGTTCTTCTAAATTTTCCTTGCATTGAGACCTTTTTAATGCGCATTTTTGGCATGTCTTCGAAAGCACAAGGTAATCGAGTACCTCCCCAGTATCCACAGACATCACAAAGAAAACACCATAGAGTGACGTGAATCCTCTCTTTGCCCATGTTCCATCAAAACTTACAGCAACATCGACAATGTCATTGTTACATTCATTTTCCTCCTGTATGTGATGTAACTTTTTTCCCGCTTTTGCTAATTCAATCTGAACTTCAGATTCTTGAGCTTCGAGAATGACTTCTACCTGTTTATAGTATGCGTTCTAGGACATACAACGCATATTCCATATGCTGCAGAATGAGGATAGTGACTCATACCCACCACCTGATTCCAGGGAGTGGAGCACTGCTCTTCTGTTGGCATCTAATGACCTGCCCTGTTTGGTGATTGATGCATATGTCTGCATACAAGTGGGACCAGATATCAAACCAGCTCTTAAATGAGAATTCTCGTAGAGGTGAAGTTCACCTAAAAATACAGAATATCATATGTTATCAGTACGATATTTAGAATATATATTAACAGCAAACGTTCACACTACTGTATATACAGAAGTGAGGAAATTAGAAGAGAAGTTAACACAGCTATGTGTTTGTAGGGAAAATAGAATACTAAAATATCACAAATACAATCTACAATCTACACACAGCGTAGTGTGATGATCAAAAAATATATTACTAGTGAAAACATATATGGCACGTACCATCTTCGCACTTGTGAACCTTTGATAGTGTAGAAGACAAAATGCTCATATCCACCAGTCTGTAAGTACGCTCATTGAATTCGTTGTCATCATCACTTTCATCACTAGAAATCTCAGAGCTATCACTGATAAAACCACGATCAACAAGTTTCTGTCTGGACGCTCCCAAACTAGACGATTGCTCAAGATCATCAGGAGAACCCTGAGTGCATGAGCTTGTTGATGGCTGATTTTGGTCACTGTCTTCCCTCTCATCTGATGAAGCTCCCCTTGCGTGTTTTAGCCCACTTTTGAACTCCAGAGAAAGCTTTACCCTTCCTCTTTTTCCTATATGCCGCTCTAAGTTTCTTCGCAACCATATTTCAAAACAAATACTCAGAAAGTTAAAATAATATAGACGATAAACACGCACGTTCGATTTTGGAACGTTGGCTTCGAGACTGAATTTTAACAAGATATCACATCATATTCATTTTGAAACCGCTGGCAATTGATTGAATAATGAGCCTGTATTATTATTATTATTAATCATCTTTATACAGGTTAACTCGTTCACCTATTACAATAAATGCTGTTATCCTACAAGGACCTGTACTTATCTACATTAACCAATAACAAAACTATACTATAAAAGTCAATAAAAGTTAAAAGTTCAAATCTTAAAATAAGATAAATAAAAATACTAACTAAGAGTAATGTACTTAAAAAGCAATCAGTTTATAAAGATTTTAATTTTCCTTTGAATCTGACGATGGATTTTTCAATTTTCATATCTTTGGGAAGTTCATTAAATAGTTTGCATCCTTGAAACTTAAACGTCTTTCTTCCTGCTTCGTTTTGATTCATGGGACAATAAGGGAGCAACCATCCCCTCGAGTGTTCTTCCCATGATTGAGGAATTTAAAGTAGTCATGGAACACGGGAGGAGAAACTCGTTGAATCGCTTTATGAACATCCAGAATAGTTTTTTGATTAATTATTTCCGAGATCGGTTTCCACTGAACATCAGTCTGTTTCGAAAGCACAATTTTTTTTCCTCGATCTTGGACTGATTGAAGTTTTTCTTTCAAATACGTTGGCAGACCAAGATATACTGTCGGACAGTATGTAATGATTGGTTGGATCATATTTAGGTAGATTCGCTCAGCTGCATAGGTGGTTAAATTGTGCCTTACTCATTTAAGTAGCTTTAGTCTCGTAGAAGTTTTGTGGTAAACAATACGAACCTGTTCATGAAAGGTAAGATGGTGGTCAAATAGTACACCCAAGTACTTGTATTGCATGGTTTGATTTACATGTTCACCGCTAACCTTGATGTTGATAGGAGAAGACGATTCTTTGTTCAGTCTTTTGGCAGTCCCAAACAAAAGAAATTCAGTTTTTCCTTTTGTACTATGGGAGGAGAGGGAGTTGATAAGCAAGGCTAAAACGTGAAAAACAAAAGGACGCTATTTTCTGTTTCCATGGCAACGAGTTGCCCCAAATTTAGCTAGTGCTTTCCAACGACTGCCAAGTGGAAAATATGAAATATTTATTGAAAAAAACGTGCACATAACATTTATAATAAGTTTAAGCAATCAATTTTAAAGAAAACAAAATATTGATATTTTCACCATGTTTAGGTAGACCCCCACCGGCAGTTTGTTGATCAGTTTGATTAGGCATATTTGCTATAATACGTGATGCTCTGTTTTGCAGTTTTTGTAAATTTTTGGATTGGGTCTCACCGAAAACATTCCAAACTTCACAACAATAATTGAAATAAGGTTGAATTAATGAATTGTATAAACACTTTAGAAGTCTTTTGATCAGGAAATTATTTTACTTGTTTCAAAGCATATAGGCCTGATGATATTTTCTTATATATACTGTCTGTGTTAGCTTTCCAAGATAAATTTTCATCAACAATAACACTCAGAGCTTTGTATTGGGAAACTTGTTTTATTGGTTTGTCTTCAATAGTAATTTTTAATTGATAATCACCAATTTTATTAAGCATAGGTTTAGTTCCAATAAGAATAAATTCTGTTTTAGCCACATTTAAGCAATAACGGAGAAAATACAAGATAGTGCAATAATGCCACCGTAAAAAAATTGTTTTACATAATACTTGAATAGTACTGACCTGACAGTTCCAATAGTGTGATTTATCATGCATGATGGACAACGCTAGTACCATACCAAGGGCACTGCTTAGATCAGGGGGTGTGTTTAAAACTGCCCATTGCCAATAAAGACAAAACATCTTGCCAGAAAACCTTAACTTGTTTGTCCAAGAGGAATCGAGTATGTAGGTAATGAGGATATCCATAAATCTCACAACGAAACATACTCACTGCTACCTGTGCAACACTGACGGCAGCAAGCAACCTCAAGACTAGTTTCATCTTGCTTTTCTTACTTTTACTGATTGCTTTAGCAGTTTTCCAATCTGACTTGCCAGAAGTGTTGTTTTCAACCTATATTATTTTATATGCAATATATGTGTATTAAATTTACATCAATATCCTTATATAATACCCTTCCACTATTGTTTTTTTATCTGTGTGTATTGTATATATATATATATATATATATATATATATATATATATATATATATATATATATATATATATATATATATATATATATATATATATATATATATATATATATACACTGTTATGTACTGCATGTACCTCTTCCTTTCCAGCATTATAGATTTTACAAATCTGTTGATTGACTTCATTATCTTTACTAAACAAATCTCCATAATAAGACATTCTACATGTATTACCCCTGCAAAGTAAAATTAGATTGCAAAGATGTACTGCAGTGCACTGCACACTACACTGTACTACACACACCACTGTATATCCTATAAGCAAGCCTATAGACTTTTTTGTCAGGGTATGTATCACATCATGTAACCTATGTATGTATGTACACATTATAAACTAGAAATGTGTATGCAACTACCCTCATTGGATGGATGGTTAAGTAACACAAGTGCAACATGTGATTATATAAATTCATGGCCGCCATGGTGGATGTCTTTCATATGACGGGAAGGAAATTATGTATAATACTATTCCTATCCATTATTGTGGAAAGTTTTATTACAGTGAGAAATGAAGATAAACACTCTGGGTCCTTGTCTACGGAGGTTGCTGACTTTTTCATGTCGAAATATCTATCTTCCGTCGCCTTACGGTCTTTCGAACGAAATCCCAACCGCCATCGGCTTGAACGCATGGCTAACTTGAAGGGAAATGATCGTCGTTCTCTTCGGCTTCTCCATCTCACTCGGGATGTATTATTTGTAAGCGTAATACTTCTATGCGGCGATGTTTCACAAAACCCTGGTCCAATGGCTGTAAAGTGTTTTGAATGTAATAAAACCATAAGGAAAAATCAGGGAAGGACGACTTGTGTGAAGTGTATTCAGCCATATCATCTCAAGTGCATAAATGTTGACTTTGAGTCTTCGTCAATGTGTTCTTCGTGTAATACCAGAAGTGTAAACGTCCCCCAAGGAGAAGACATTACGGAAATAACATTAAACTACATTGCTGATCTATCTGAGGTAGGGAAACAACTGGGTTTAAAGTTTATACATCAAAATATACGAAGTCTACGGGGAAAGATAGACGAATTAAATATTCTTGTGAACGAATGCCCTAATTTGCATATCCTTGCTTTCACAGAGACATGGCTAAAAATGACATTGTCAATGGTGAAATACCCCTCTCTAACTACACGATCTACCGAAATGACAGAATAGGTAGCTCTGGCGGTGGAATCGCTGTGTATGTCAAGAATACTCTCCCTGTAATTAGGAGAATGGATTTGGAAAGACAGTTCCCTGGCGAATGCCTATGGATAGAGATAGTTTTACCAAAGGCTAAAGGGATTTTGTTTGGGACCTTTTATCGACCTCCCTCACAAACTGACTTTATAAATCCTCTTCGAGAGACTCTAGATGCTGCATGTGCTGAAAATAAGGAAATATCTTGGTCACAGGAGATTTTAACTTCGATGTTCTAGATAAATCATGTCCTAAACCAATAAAGGAACTAAAGGGAGCCTTCTCTAGCTATAATTTGATACAACTAATTAAAAAAGCTACGAGAATAACAAAGAACACCTCCACTTTATTAGATTTATTCGCTACAAATTCTCCAAAGAATATAACACTTGCCAAGGTAATTCCATCTAGCCTAAGCGATCATGACATGTTGGTTGTGGTGAGAAAGATCAATGCATATAAAAACCCTCAATGTACGATTGAATGTAGAAATTTTTCAAATTATGATACCATGGCTTTTTGTGAAGATTTAAAGGCTTGTTCTTGGGAAAATGTTTTGATCGAGGGAGATGTAAATGTTGCATGGGAGAAATGGAAGGAGACATTCCTGTCTATCTGCAATAAACATGCACCTCTTCGGCGTAAGGTGATGAGGGGAGTAAAATGCCCATGGTTAACAACTGGGACTAAAAAGCTTATGAATGAACGTGATTTCTGTCTAAGGAAAGCAAGGAGGACCGGTGCCGTGATAGATTGGAGTGCTTACCGACGCTTACGAAATAAAGTATCAAGTAGGATAAAAATTGAAAAACGTCAACACCAAAGAAATGCGATACATGAAAATCTGTATAACCCGAAGGCGTTTTGGAAAACGATGAATAGTATTCTTCCGAATAAAAAAACAAAATCAACGATCCTGGAATCTATAAAAACTGAAAATGATGAGATAATCACTGATAAATCAACTATTGCTGAGAGTTTCAACATGTTTTTTACTGGTGCTGCTGCCACTCGTCTAATGAAGACTGTGAAACCAATGAGTACTTGCGAGTTTACAGATGATAACTTTACAGATCAAAAGTTTGAGCTGATGCCAGTGGATGAAATGTTCGTTTGGAAGCAATTGAAAGATCTAAAAATTAAAAAGTCTACTGGACTGGACGGTATTCCTGCACGTCTTTTAAAGGATGGTGCTGATGTTATTGCTTCCACCGTAACTTTTCTTGTAAATCTATCCCTGTCTTCTGGAATTGTACTGGACAAATGGAAACATGCAAGAGTTGTCCCCATATATAAATCAGGGGGCCGCGAAAATATGGATAACTATCGACCGATTTCAATCCTACTAGTTATCTCAAAAATCATCGAGAAAGCTGCAAATGCCCAGCTGCAACAGTACTTATGGAGGTTTGACCTATTAAGCCTGGTCCAATCAGGGTTTAGACAGCATCACTCGACCCAGACAGCTGTGATCTACCTCAGTGATACGATAAGGAGAAATACTGATGCTGGAAGGCTGACTGGTGCCCTTTTTATCGATCTAAGGAAAGCTTTCGACATGGTACCTCACGATGCCCTTATCTGTAAACTAAAAAGGTTTGGTTTTGAAGAAAATACCATGGCCTGGTTTGCGAATTATCTTGCCAACAGAACCCAAGGTAGTCGGCATAGGAAACTATCTATCAAGTCCTATGGAGGTACAAAGTGGTGTACCACAAGGTAGCATTCTGGGGCCTGTTTTGTTCACTATGTACATTAATGACCTACAGTCCTGTATCGAATCGGCTGATATAATGATGTATGCAGATGACACTGTTATATATTTCTCTTCTTCACAAGTGCTGGATATTGAACAGAAACTGAATACGGAAATAGTTAATCTATCTATGTGGTTGTATGTCAATAAGTTAATTCTGAATATAAAGAAGACAGAGTTTATGGTTTTTGGCACTCCACAGAGATTGGTTCGACAAAACACCGATGAGATAACTATAAACTTGGATGGCGAGGCTGTAAAACACTGCGATACTTTTAAGTACCTGGGTGTTGTACTAGACTGTCATCTATCTTTTACCAAACATATTGAATATGTTAAAGTGAAAGTCTGCAAAGTATTGGGGATGTTTTCAAGAATAAGACCATCTATGACAACTGAAGCGGCAAACCGGCTTTATAAAACAATGATATTGCCTATTTTGGACTACTGCTGTGTAGTTTTCCATGATTGTGGAATTGGAAAGATTGCAAAGACGAGCTGCCAAAATAGTCTATCTCCGCTTAAATCCAGACTTGTCTACTGATCAGATTATTACCAATCTGGGATGGGAACTACTTGAATGCAGAAGAGAAAAACTCACTCTAAAACTCGTAAATAAATGCCTTGAAGGCAAGGCTCCAAATTACTTATTAAACTATTTTAAATTAAGATTTTCTGATGTACATGGATACAATACTAGGAATAGGAATGACCTTGTCCTTGATAAGATTAAGTTAGTGTCCACGAAACGGGCTTTTTCTACAAAGAAGTTAACATTTCTAACAATTGTAAAGAAGTTTAGTTGTAAATTGTGATTTTTGTACAGGACCCATGTTGATAGCAGTTTTAATAACTGAAATGGAAATCTGGTTTAAATATTTTATTAAAAAAAAACAAAAAAAACCAACATGAATATGACATATACATATATAAGAAAGTAAACGATATATATATATTCTAAGGATTTATGGTGAAGGAAAATTTCGAGTTTTGGAATATATACATTTTAAGACCAAACCGGGACCAGTTGCGATAAATGCAACTTCAAGGCCTTCCGGTTGGAATTGAATCTGCGATGCTAGTGCAGTGCTCTGACCACCACTGAGCTACGGAAGCCGTTGTCGAGAGTCTAGTCACAAGTTCTATATATATAGTGTTGGTAATAGCAGGATATATATATATATATACACACAAACTAATTTGTATATACACAAACTAATTTATATATATATATATGTTAATAACTTATATTAAATTAATACATTGTTTTTCTGAAATATTAATCCCCTCACAAGCAAGGGTGATAATCTTGCCACGGCAGGGACCCATTTCTCACAAATTAGTTTGTGTATATATATATATATATATATTGTATATATATATACATATTAAATGTGACTTGCAGCTTGGTTATTTTAACATGGAAACTGTTTGCTACTCAAGCTTTTAATGCAAACTCAGAAAATGTTTCTGAGCCCCAGACGGGAATCGAACCCGCAACCTTCATAATCTCCGGTTAGACGCTCTAGCCATTGAGCTACCAGAACTCAGATGGTAGAACGAAGGCTACGTTGCATACTAGTTCGTACGCGCGACATACGTACTGCTAATTAAGCAGTCTCGATGTCTGTATATCTTATCAGAATATATTAAATGTGACTTGCAGCTTAGTTATTTTAACGTGGAAACTGTTTGCTACTCAAGCTTTTAGTGCAAACTCAGAAAATGTTTCTGAGCCCCAGACGGGAATCGAACCTGCAACCTTCATAATCTCCGGTTAGACGCTCTAGCCATTGAGCTACCAGAACTCAGATGGTAGAACGAAGGCTACGTTGCATACTAGTTCGTACGCGCGACATACGTACTGCTAATTAAGCAGTCTCGATGTCTGTATATCTTATCAGAATATATTAAATGTGACTTGCAGCTTAGTTATTTTAACGTGGAAACTGTTTGCTACTCAAGCTTTTAGTGCAAACTCAGAAAATGTTTCTGAGCCCCAGACGGGAATCGAATCCGCAACCTTCATGATCTCCAGTCAGACACGCAACGTAACCAAGGTTCTGCCATCTGAGTTCAGGTAGCTCAATGGTTAGAGCATCTAACCAGAGATCATGAAGGTTGCGGGTTCGATTCACGTTAAAATAACTAAGCTGCAAGTCACATTTAATATATTCTGATAAGATATACAGACATCGAGACTGCTTAATTAGCAGTACGTATGTCGCGCGTACGAACTAGTATGCAACGTAGCCTTCGTTCTACCATCTGAGTTCTGGTAGCTCAATGGCTAGAGCGTCTAACCGGAGATTATGAAGGTTGCGGGTTCGATTCCCGTCTGGGGCTCAGAAACATTTTCTGAGTTTGCATTAAAAGCTTGAGTAGCAAACAGTTTCCATGTTAAAATAACCAAGCTGCAAGTCACATTTAATATATTGTATATATATATACAATATATATATATATATATACACAAACTAATTTGTGAGAAATGGGTCCCTGCCGTGGCAATATTATCACCCTTGCTTGTGAGGGGATTAATATTTCAGAAAAACAATGTATTAATTTAATATAAGTTATAACTTATTTAATACCTCAGCTCACATGTTTATTTTAGGTAACGAAATAGATGGTGATGCATTTCTTTTGCTGGCACCAGAATCAATGAATGATTAAAAAGCAAGGACTGCTTCTAAAATTCCGACACTTCAAACAGCTGTGTAGCAGCAATTTAATAAATCAAGAGTTTGATAGTGGTAATTCTATTGAAATCAGTCAAGATTCCACTACAAAAGAACCAAAGGAACTAAAAGTAGAGTCAACTGGAGTGCTTAGCTTAGATGTTATCCAAAAGAAAGGCAGTGTTCTTTTACCCTCCAAGCCAATAGCTTCATAAAGGAACCTGTCGGTGAAGATACTTTTGTAAACCTCGTCTTCATTCAAAGACGCACAAAAAGGCTTTTTGATGTTCCTCACGGTTACAGCATACAGATTTGTAAAGGAAAATGCATCATCACTGCATGCATCATCACTGCTTGAAATTTCAAGCTTATCTAAACAGCACATCTCCAGTGTAGGAGGCAAGTTGAACCATGACGATAAATGCTCACTACATTCTTTCCACAAAAAAGTCTTAGTCCGTGTTTGAACTTATGGAAGACAATATTTGCCACGGCTGGGTTGAATAATTATTCTTCATTGCCTTCAGCTTCACTAAGGCGCTTTATGTGTGGCTGACTGCATACATATGTGAAGAACTTATTAAAATTCTCCACCGCGTACTTTTCGAGTGCTCCCTCGCCAAGCCCCAGTTTGACTTTTCCATTTTTGAGCCTTTCACCACAGACAAGTTTAATAATGCTGTCTAAATCTAAACATGCAAGGATCTCCACAAGCGCTTTGGACGAACTGGCTACGCGTATCTCAAAGGATGATAGGAGATCATTCATGAATACTTTGACGTCTTCTTCAACATCAGGTGGATCCCACATTTCCCAATTATCGACTGTTTCCGACTGTTTCCATGTTAGCGCAGACTTGCTTTACTTCGGATGAAGTAATCAACCATACTTGTACAAGTGATGTTTTCTTGAAAATACAGGCAGTGATATCTTTGGCATGGTTCTTTAACATTGACAGATGTGATGAAACATTGTTTAACGAAAAATGATCCTGGATCTTCTTCATGTGTTTCTTGAGTCGACCCCACCAAAGACCAATTTTCCAGCAGGGGACACTCAAGCCGTGCAGAGCTACTGATAGCTCAATATATGGCTTTAAAATGTCGCATATGCTGCAAAGATCGAGGAGGAACTATATAACGTCACTGTTTCCTGAGATCAAATACCAGTAAAGGGTGGGCTTTCTCCATCACTCAAATTATTTTGATAATCGAAGTGGCTATTCGTACTGGAGTCAAAATATTTTCAATTAAAAGACAATTAAAACAGTTAGTTATATTGACAGATATTTATGATTACTTCTTTATTTCAAAAATAACAAAAAGATGTAATATATGTTTATTTATTTTTATATTTTATATAATTTTGTATCTTCAAATATGGAGGCAATAAATAATTTTACTCACTCACTCACAAAATTTCCATGCAGTGACAGAATTTTTATACTAAATTGTCGTATCTTACAAAATTAATATAAGCTGTCCACGTTTGCATAAAGCCATGATTCAATAGCATTTAGTCCCAATGGTGTACAAGTTCTAAGTTTTTCAACCCATAAACCTTCCCTCCATGTTGGATCCCTAACATCTGTTACATAAATGACTTGTACTGCAGTATACTACATCCTCTAAACCCCTTTTCCCAAAAGATAGAATACAGCTGTTCCCCACAAATACCTCTCTGACCCTTTTCAGAGTTCAAATTGGATTTTGCTGTTGCAAAGTGTTTTGTTCGGAAAACTCATGCCATTTATACTCATGATCAATTGTCCGTAGATCAATCTTCACATTATGATACCGTCAAAGATTTGATTTTGTATGGGTATGAGTTGGTCCTAGAAGCATAGCACCATAAATTTCTTAATTACGAAAAAGCCAATAGACCGGTTGCATGATGACGTCATTTAACTACAATTACCAGAATTATAGCTTGTATAGAGTAATAACCCTAGAAACCGATACAGGGTTGCGTTTTAAGAAAATATATTGGAACTTTATTTTTCAAACTTGAAAAGTTAAAAAACTTTCGAAAAGCTAAAAAGCACTCGCTAAAAAGAAAAGCCTAGCGTTGATGTTTTTTAACTCTTCCTCTTGCAATATCCCATGTGTTTGCAGTATCCTGCATGGCAAAACATCTGCTATTCCTTCAATCATTATCCACTCTTTTAAATGTCAGAACTTTGAAGTTACCCATGACAGCTCTGTTCCTGAGGGGCCGTACCTGACTTCCAAATCGGACGCTGACTTTGGTATTTTACTCTGGCTAATGCCTAGGTCAAGGAGTTAAATCATTTAAATATTATATAACACACAAGCTAATTAGGAATTAAAACGGTCTGCATTTAAGGGACAGTACCTCGTTGTGTGGGAATCATTACCCGTTGCCCTACATATTGGACATCAGAAGCCTCGTAGCTTTGGGCACACTGTCTTGCCATCTTGACTTCAGATGGTGCAATCTGAAAACTTCTTCCACTTACCCATTTTTATATTAAAACAGGCAAATGCGCTTTAGAGATTCACTGTGGAGCAACAGTCTTTTCAATGAAACTCTTTGTTGAAAGTCACAACATTGAGAAAATCCACCACATTGGAGTTATGCGCCTTGTGATCTCAGGTATATTAATGCCTGGCTACTTCCCGCGAGAACCGCGCGCGCGCGGCGACAAATAAAAATAGAATTTCGTAGGAAGAGATAAATACTGTCAAAAATATTTTTTAGATCTGACGACAGTTTTCCTGTCTATAACAGAGGCGTTCTCGCTACCTTTGTATGACTTTGTACTGCGCTAATATCCCTGTTCTTTACTTATCTAAGCATATGGCGCTACCCTTCTTCATGAAAGATGATCCTTCCATTTACATCTTTGTTTACAAGTCTGGCTTTGTTAATCTGCGGTCATGCAGCTTGCTACAAATGCACATGTTTCAAAACGAATATGGAGCAAAGAACATCTATGCCTTAAGAATTTTAAAAAATAGATTACTGCTACATTAACAAATACGAAGCTCAGCACAGAGCTTCATTTTTAATTTAGGATGGCATTTGAGTTATGCATGGGATGTTGTCAAGTATACTATTTATATAAAATGTGAGCTGAATGCTTGTTACATGTATCGAATTAGCAATGCATTACTGAATCCACAATTTGTATACCGACCGAGCGTTGCTGCGCGTTATCCTAGTTTAAAATTTTGCGCCAATATTTTAGTTATGCCACTTTAATACCGCACTTAATATCCGGAATTCCAGATTACTGTCAACTTCTTGATATTGCATTGTTGCAAACAACAGACAACGAAAATGTCGCACCCACAGAACCACTGTTCTTTGGCAAAAATATTACTGTTCTCAATCAACTTGACTTCGACTGTGAACGAAGTGTTTGTATTTCCATAAATCATGTACAGTACTGCCTAGAAATAACCTAACACTGCGGTTGCGGTCATTTAGCGGTGAGGTTGCGGTGGATTAGCGGTGAGGTTGCGGTGGATTAGCGGTCAATTGGCGGTGAGGTTGCGGCGGATTAGCGGTGAGGTTGCGGTCGACAAAACCAACCGCATGAGAGAAACCACGTCGACTAAACACTTCGGGTTCCGACCTTGTCCGACTATAAACAGTATGACAGTATGCCGTCCAAAATCAAATATTACTCTCGGTGTAAAACTGTAAATGTAGAGTGCTGTGTAAACAGCGGACTTTTGATTTGAAACCAACCAGTGAGTTTGTGATTATTATGAATGAATAGTTTTCGCGTGGGCTACAATCTCCTTGAAAGATTTTGCGTTAAAGACACAGTGATCGGCGCCTTTGGAATATGGTTTGGAGTTGTAGTTTGTGGCAAATGGCACGGCACCACCAAGGTCCAAAATCACGATCAGTCGGTTTCAGTTTACTTTCAGATGATTAGAAATTTTATTCCGCATTGTGTCATTGTTTTCTCGGTGATCAGTTTTAGATTTGGAACTATAATGCCAACGAACTTCCGAACGCGCGTTTAAAACCCCGTGTCGGTTTCTCCTAGACTCAGTTCGCTACACAATATTAAGTCAGTTCGCTACACACATAAAGTCAGTTCGCTACAATATTAAGTCAGTTCGCTACACAATATTAAGTCAGTTCGCTACACATATAAAGTCAGTTCGCTACAATATTAAGTCAGTTCGCTACACAATATTAAGTCAGTTCGCTACACACATAAAGTCAGTTCGCTACAATATTAAGTCAGTTCGCTACACAATTCGCTACACATATTAAGTCAGTTTGCTACACATATTAAGTCAGTTCGTCAGTTGATGGCACATAAAGTCAGTTCGCTACACATATTCACATATTAAGTCAGTTAGCTACATTAAGTCAGTTCGTTACACAATATTAAGTCAGTTCGCTACTTACATAAAGTCAGTTCGCTACACAATATTAAGTCAGTTCGCTATGCCTTCCGATAATGTTTTGATATTAATATTAATCAGTTCATGGTTGAACCTAATGTTCGGTACTCATGAGAAGTTCGACGTTTGAAACGGGCCATTTTTTCAGTTAGTGCCAGTGAGTGTGTGCCATCATAGTTATAATGGTCATGCCTGACATAAAAAACATGTGACAATGCACGATTATCATTTAACAGTGTGCCGCAGTAAGTTAGCATTATGTTATATTATACATGTCGGCAATGTCGGCTATGAATACCTCGCGGGCACAGAATAATAATCAAATTCCTGTGAATTGTCTATATGCTGCCTGGGCCGGCATATATCGACTTGTGATTATTATGTTTAACACGCAATTTTCGCGTGGGCTAAAATGTCCTTCAAGCGTTTGGTTGTTTGTGATAGTTTAATAGGTTGTGGCAAATGGGGCCAAACCGCCAAAGTCGATTTTAATAACAAGGTTTTAAAACTGCATGACTTAATATGTGTAGAGAACTGACTTTATGTGTGTGGCGAACTGACTTTGGTAATATGTGTAGGGAACTGACTTAATATGTGAATATGTGTAGCGAACTGACTTTATGTGTGTAGCGAACTGACTTAATATGTGTAGCGAATTGTGTAGCGAACTGACTTAATATGTGTAGCGAACTGACTTAATATGTGTAGCGAACTGACTTAATATGTGTACCGGTAACGGACATTCTTGTAACGAAATAAATCACCTAAACGCAGCGCGCGGGTCAAGAAATGATTCTCGTTAAAGCGGCTTTTTGTTTACATTCGTATTTGGTTCGGAGACAATCGGAGTACCGATGCGACGAATGTTGTAACTTTTAAAATGAGCAATTGAGTTTCATTTGAAATTCACAACTTTGCGCTTCGGATGTTGCGGACTCCGGCAAGTATAAAACTTCGCACAGCAAAAAATCTGAAACTATTGTTATTAAAATCGACTTTGGCGGTTTGGCCCCATTTGCCACAACCTATTAAACAAACAACCAAACGCTTGAATTAAAGGACATTTTAGCCCACGCGAAAATTGCTTCATTGTGGCATAATCATGAGGTTTTCAATGGACTATATTTTATATGTACGCCATTTTTTCATTCGAAATACTGAAAAGTGTTGGTTTAATAGCGCCATGCATGAGTCAAGTGGCAGCATGTAGACAATCCGTGGTCTGAGTCGTCTTCTGGACGATGTTTTGTAGTATCCGCGAGAGGTTGGACGAAATGAGAGATTGTTACGAACATGCCTGTATGATGAAAATCAAATACATCATGGAACTGCTAACCCCAAAACCCACCTAATGGGTTTTCTAACCCCCCCGATTAATATTGTTTTCTAATATTAACCTTAATTACTAATAAAACTAAAGGATCGTCCAGACGACGACTCAGACCACCATCTGTAGCACCATTTAAAATAAGCCAGTTCGTAATGTCGACTGCGCATCAAAATGACGCGTTCTGCATCGGGATAAAACTAATTCGGTCGGTGTTAATTTTTCGGGCAAAAATGTTTTCGCCCTCCCCCCCGGCAAACTGAAAAATTGCCCCTTCTCATCACTCCGAAGATGTTGTAAGTTCGCAACGAAACGTCAGTAAAAATGTTTTAAAACTTTACTTGTTTCCATATTATTATGGGAATACATATACGTATATTGAGCTGGGCAAGATCTTTATACTTCGATTAGGTTCAACCATGAACTATATAAAAATATCAAAATATATATAGAATATCAAAATATATCGCAAGGCATAACGAACATTCTTGTAACGTAATAAATCATCTAAACGCAACGCGCGGGTAATATTCTCGTTAATAACGCGGCTTTTTGTTTACCTTAGCAATTGAGTTTCATTTGAAAGTCTTCACAACTTCATCGCGACTTCAAGTTTGCGGCCGACCGTTCATTTCGAAAACGTGTTCGAAATAACGAACGAACTGTGAGCTCAGTGAGTATTTCAGATTTTCTTGCGTTTAGTGATACCTGCCGGATTACCCAAATTAGCCACATGGGAATTGCGATAGCTCAATATAGCAATTCTGCAATTGTCAAAAAATAAACCATTGGAAATCAATATGCAAGTTAAGTGACACCACTGGTGACACACATGTTGTTGCTATTTTTGGAGCGTGACCTACCTTGAGAACGTGCCTATAAAATTAGAGTGCAATGGCATGTATCGCATTCATTGGAAACTGTGTCTCGCCTGGTTCCAGAAAAATTCTCTTTCGCTTTCCCATATTCAGAAAAGTGTTCGCTTTCCCGATCTGCTGAAAATGAGTCTTCGATCTGCAGTGATACGCGAGCCAGCAAAGCGAATGTTGGTGTATTTTGAGCAAGATAATAGTACGTCGATTCTTAGCACCAAGAAAGTTAAAAAAATTGTTGATGGCAACAAGCTGGAAGACGGAGTGGTTGTCCTTGTAGACTATGACAACGTTGATTACGAAGCACTCGTATACGTAGAGAATGTTTAGCTCGAGATTTAACTAGTTGTCGTGTTGATGCTTTAAAACGGCATGGTCTCAGTTAAAAATCTAACTTCTAATCTTTTATAATTTAAGACGATCCCACTGTGCTCAGTCAGTCTGAAACTGCTTTTTTAAAAAGCCAGCAGTTCGAAGGTGACGGGAAGGATAAAGACGAGGATAAAGACGAGGATAAAGAGAACAATCCAAAACGACCCAAGTTAAGCTCTGCGCCTAAACCTCGGAAACAGAAAGATAAACCGAAGAAGGTAAGATAAAAATCATTTTAAGTACGTGCCCCATATCATTACATGGTTTACACTCGGACATACGTATATATTTGACTCTACGACTACATCTTAGTATGTGAATGCGAGGCTACTGAGACCCCGTTCACACGACTGCGGAGAGTTGAATACAGCACAAAACGAATAATCCACAAAACGAATATTCCACAAAAACTATGTGGGATACAATTACCGCCAAAATCAAATATATTATGCAACATGATATTTTACACATCGAAACTAACATTATGCACTTCTCATTTGGCATTATAAAATGCTTTTATCCTATAATTCTGTATTCTATTTTGTATGCCATTTATATGCTCAACTGTATTCTATTTATATGCTATTATGTCCTTCGATTATGCTATTCTAGTAGAATAGCATAATCGAAGAACATAATAGCATATAAATAGAATACAGTTGAGCATATAAATGGCATACAAAATAGAATACAGAATAGGATAAAAGCATTTACATGCCTTTATGTTGTTCTGGATTATATTATTCTATTATGTTTTTCAATTATGTTATTCTACATGTCATTATACTGTTCTGGATACCATTATGCTATTTATGTTCTTCAAAATGCCATTATGCTGTTCTGGATTTCATTATGCTATTTTGTCTTCGATTATGCTTACTTCATTACCTGTATCGCACTCAGTTCTAGAATCCAGATAAAATAATCAAAGGCATAATAGCATAATAGAATCCAGAACAGCATTAACTTTATGCAGAACTAACATATATTATGCACTTCTCATTTGGCATTATAAAATGCGTTTTCTGTATTTTATTATGCTATTCTACATGCCATTATGCTGTTCTGTATTTTATTATGCCCTTTGATTATACTATTCTACATGCATGTAGAATAGCATGTAGAATAACATAATTGAAGGACATAATAGAATAATAAAGTAAATGGTTTGAACCTAGGAGTATTATTAGATGTGTGAAGTTGATCGCCCAGGTTGTTGTAGTCTTGAGAAAGACTATTACGATTCGATGGCCTCAGCGGCAGTCATCTTCAGAGTCGAGTAAAGTGTGTTTGTCAGGTTTTCCTTTATTATACGTTTGGTTCATTGTCAGTTTGTTTGTGTCATAATTAGTGTGAGTGGGTGTTGCATCATACGTTAAGCATGGGCCAACATTGTTCCTTGTTGGTTGTTTGTATCATAATCAATGTGAGTGGGTATTGTGTCATGACACAAACAACTGATGAGGAACAATATTGGCCCACGCTTAACGCATGACACAACACCCACGCACACTAATTATGACACAAACAAACTATGACGTAATCACCAACAACAGTCTTTCTAAACACTACAATTGGATAATTTATAGTTGAGGTATAATATTACATGCTATTCTACATGCATGTAGAATAGCATAATCAAAGGGGCATAATAGCATAATAAAATACAGAACAGCATAATGGCATGTAGAATAGTATAATAAAAAGAATAATAACCTCTCAAAAGACATCTGTTTGCATATTTCTGCAGGACCTCTTCCTCCCTCAAGAGACTGCATTGCAGGCTATGAATGTAATTACTCAGGCTATGCAGGCTATTAATTTAATTACTGAGGATACTGTGGTAGCACAAGTCTAGGTTTGCCAATTTTTTGGGCATTGCGACATTTGTCTCCCGTTAAAAAAAATTTAACCGCCCCTGCACAGACAGAACTTTATCTGATTACTTAGAACTATATATGTAACTATATTGCATATAATTACATTTGTCGATAATGTACACTGCAACATGGCAACTTTTCCAGCCTTAAACAACTGGACCCAAGCATTATTTAACCAAATTTAGGAAATTATTAAGAGAATTTTACACTGAGAAACTCTCCAAGTATAAATTTGCATTAGACATTCTAATATTTTGCATTTGACACACAAACTGCATTTTTTTAATAACACAAGCATAAATCCTTTATTACTCAGGCTATATGTGATTGCACAAGTCGTTTCGACACTTGTAATATTACTCGGTAGGTTTCTAATGTAGGTTTCTATATATATATGCATGTGACCAGTGCATATGCCTTCTTTGGAGTGTTTGAAGTCAGTTCCTGCACAGGCTACAGTAGCCCGAGTTAACGCCTAGCGGGCATCTTGTTTAATGTAAGGCACTACTGATATATATAATTACCCTTATTTGTTTACCTTATTTAACTTTAGATCATTTCAATCGAAGCAGAGACTGCTCTGACTGCAGAAAGCTGGTCAGTCCTGCCTGCACCATCCCCAAATGAGAACAAGCCTGGTTCCCTTACATTTTTGGATGCTATTGCACAGGTGAAAGTGCAAAAGCTGCTCAACAACTTTCTGAAGGAAGATGGGAAAGATGTGTCTACACAGACTGAACTGCAGTCAGTTGAATCGCCTCAAAAGAAAGCTTCTGGTGAGAAGTTTGTACAGACAGAGGCATCAGTGCCAATCTGTCAGTGCAAGCAGGTTATGTCAACACTGAATATGTTGAGTGAAAAGATGGACGACATGAAGTCATTACAACTAACATTTCTTTCACGACAAGGGAGGGAAGATTTATTCAACATTGAGGATAGTTTTGTTGTTGGAAATGACTCTGATCTCCCATTTGCCACTCCTCCAGTCCCATTTTCAACAACTCCTGTTTCCACTCCTCCTATACCATTTTCCACCCCTGACCAATTTTCCACCACTGCTGCAGCTGTCCCATATTCAACTGCTTCTGTCCCATTTCCCACAACTCCTTTTATTTCAGCCAGCATGTCTCCTGAATTTGAGGTGCTTCAGGAGCATAACCCAGCACCAAGTTTCCGAAGTGCAGTTTTTGAGGAAATTTTCAAGGAAAGTGCTTCCATGTGCAATTATGGAAAAAATCTAACATTCAAACTATTTGTAAGGCATGAGCTACATGGTAGCAACTGTGCAGGTGTAAAAGGGAAGAGATCTTTAGAAAAGGAGCAGCGTATGGATACAATTAAGGATGCCATATTCAGGAAGTACTCTGTGGAGGACAAGAAGAAATCGTGGGCTTCATGTAGGAAGGCCATTGACAGTGCCATTAGGCATTTAAAGCCAGATGGTTAATTTGGTCAAACATTTTCTGCCTAGATTTTGTGCTCTTGTTGTTAAAGTGCATATAACGTCTGTGGGAATCTAACACATTTGTAATCTATCGATTCTCCTGAGAAAAATTGTAATATATCTTGTCAGCTGAAAATGTCATCTTCATTGACTTTTTTGCTGTTAAAGTTGACGGAAATGACGTCATAGCAGGAATCTGTGAAGAGGTTTTCATATAGACAGATGCCCGCTATGACATCATTTCTGTCAACTTTAACAGCAAAAAAAGTCTATGAAGATGAAATTTTCAGCTGACAAGATATATGACAAGATATATTACAATTTATCTCAGGAGAATCCATAGATTACAAATATGTTAAATCCCCACAGACGTTATATGCACTTTAAATTTTAATTAGGATATATTTAAACCTGATCTCCACTCAAGAAAATGTTTTGTTAGTCCATCTGGAGTTTGTTTTTTCCACAAAAGTTGTTTTTTTCCACAAAGCAATTAAGCAATTTTCACTCAAGTCTGAGATATAATCATGACTGTAGCCCATTAATTTAGTCGCTCAGCATCGTCAATATTCTGGTGTGAAAAACACATTCTTGAGCAAAGATTAGGCTTTATTCAATTTTATAAATTCCAGTTTGACAGTATGTAAGTAATATGTTAATCATAGGTCAGTGTCTTGTTTGCAGTAAATAAGTAAAGTATAATTATAGATAGTAAAAATATCTTCTGTTTTATTAAATTATTCTTTTTATTAAAGCATGTCTAATCTATCAACAAGATATTGAATGACATCATTGTCACTAACATTTCTACTTCGGCTAGTAAGAAGGCTAGTCCAGCAATTATAGAATATCATGCACACATGTATTATTAATTAACCAATGTTAGCCTGGTAAGTGGGTGGGTTGCCTCATAATACAGATGGAAAACCATTGTTACTTTTATGGAAGGAGGAAAACCAGAAACCTGGAGAAAACCCCTTTATGTAATTCATTACTAGTGTAGTTAAATAGTGTTTGGATAAAATGGCAAAACCTTTTTAAGTTTCTTGCACATAGGTAGGCGCTCTGTGATGAAGAGCCTTCCCTCGAAATGTTAGACCTTGTGTTAAACCACCATTATGTCTGAATGTCCCACAAACAGAAAAATCCTTAAAGGCCCTGCATCAGATCCAACAAGTTACAACAAGGACAGTGCAAAGTTTTATAGAATTATGTTGATCATATTAAATAAAACAGTAGCACAATGCATGACAAGTTAAATGCTGTGCAGGATTTCAGATTGCTTGCTTATAAAGCTGCAGTATTATTAATAGTAATATACTTTTAGTTATAAAAACAATTCTTGATCTTTATTATTTTAATCACAAGGTTGATAAATTGGACATAACATGGTAACTAATGTCTATGGATAACATTCCACTGGCTAATGCCATGTGATTATCAGGAACAAACACAAAATACTAATAAGAGAGTTATTGCTCAAAACGATGAAAATAAATGACAACGAACAAGCATAAAAGTTACTTTTAGTATCCAGACAAGAAAGAAACAACAGAAAATAATGCTAGTCCAGTGTTTTGACAACGTTAAAGGAAGTGAAGTCCGAAGATCAACAAATACAACATTGTGTAATGTTTTCATATAATAACAAGATGCCTGCTAGGCGTTAATTCGGGCTACTTTAGCCTGTGCAGGTTAGGGCTATACTTTGGCATATCAAAGACTGATGCAACAAGCTAAACAGCTTGAAGAAACATTTCTTCCCGAAACCAATATTTTGAACCAGAGACATATTTATAATTTTAGTGCATTTATAATATGAGCATGCTCTCCTCATTTAAAAGGGACCGGTCACTATTTATGGATATACTGTTTTAATGGTAAAATTGACCCGGGTCATGAAACATTTCTACAGGCTATGAAATTTTTTTCTTCATCAAGTGTAACACACAATAAGAAGTATAACACACAATAAAAAGTGTATAATAAAAAAGTGTAACACACAATAAGATGAGTACAAGCACTCAAAACCATAAATTTTCTTCTTACAGTATTTCTGTTCATGTGTGAAATAGCATTTTAAAAGTTCTGAGACAAGACTGTCTCACCAGTGTCTCACAACTTTCAAAACAACAACATGCATTTCCATATTTCATATCGGATGTGCCCATGATCTCACAAGGATCAACCAGGTATTAAATTCACCAATTATGCTTGTTTGGACAGACTTACGTAGCACGCCTAAGTCGCAAAAATGCCCTGGTCATACGTCATGTGCCTCAGTTTCGCAAAGCATGTTGTAGCCATATCTCGACCAAAAAAAAAATCCAGAAACCTAGACTCGACTACCACCGGTGGTAGCCCGAGTAATAAAAAGTGCCATAATTATAATGGACTACTTAATAACCTCGACTGTTAAAAATTTTAAAAATCTTTGCACTAAAAATGAAGTGCATTGGTATTAAATAAATTACAAACCTCTACAATGTGTAATCATGAATACCTGGTTATAGTTTACTGTGTCAAATGAGTTTTAATTAAAGAAAATTGTCCATGGTGTCCTGTAGTATTGCAAACATTTATTACTGTCAATAGTAACTTATTTTTAAAAGCAAAAGAACTTAAAGTGCCCGTGCAGCCCTTTCGTTTTTTAGTTATCTGTATAGAGGATCAAAAAATAGCTGAGAAGTTATTTTACAGTTTTTTATTTGGACTTTTCGTTTAGAAGATATTTTGCATCCAAATTAAGAAATGTAAGCAAATTCCGATTAAAAACCGAAAACGTATTTCTGCCAATTCTGGAAACTAGGTTGTGACGTCATTTAAGATATGGGTCCAGGATCTTCCTAGCTTCGTAAACAAACGAGCTCGATTCCGATATTATACTATAAAATTTATCGTTTATGTTGAACTATTCAATCATGCCAGACAGATATGCAGTGTATGGATGTTCTAATGAAGCGAATTTGAAAGAAAAATATCTGTCCATCGTATTCCTTACTTAAACGATACCTTACTTCAACGATATGCAGACAGTAAAGATGAATATCACATAGAGAACTTACAGTGTGTTTAATACAGTGTTTACAAGTTCCCCAAGGCAAAACATACATTCGTCTCTTAATGACGTCACAGTGTGGCTCGTTCCAGGCCTTTCTAATTGGCGGCTTTTTTATATAAATACCAATGTTTAAAGAGTGATATCTTCCAAACGAAAAGTCCAAATCAAAAACTATAAATTAACTTGTACGCTATTTTTTCATCCTCTATACAGATAACTAAAAAACGAAAGGGCTGCATAGGCACTTTAAATATACATGTATATACAAACCTAACTATACTTGTAAAAAAATATACAGACTACACTAATTTAATATTTTGTCGCTCCACCCTCGCATTTCACTACCTCAGGCACCACTTTATGTACATGCAGAACATAGTTCTTACATGTTTCAGGAGTGAGTTTGCTCCAATAATCACTAATTCCATTCACTAGTTCTTCTTTATTCCGGGGTTTGACATTCTTTCTCAGATGATGTTTCATATTAGCCCAAATATTTTCGATGATGTTTAAGTCCTATAAAATAGGGAAAATATCTAAATTTAAAATCGAATTGCAAAACATCTTAAAGTAATATATAAAATATGAGCGGCTGATCTTTATCTCATATACAAACTCGAGCCAAAGGCAAGCGTTTGTATATCGGATAAAGATTGCATGCAAATGTTTTATATTACCAGTACTTAAAGTATAAATGCAACTAAATAACCATATAAAGTTTATGTATATTAGGATAAATCTCTTACCGATTTACAGATATTGATTAACTATTAATTTCTTTTGAATTTTCTTCATGAATTATTAATGAGTTCTTTAATCACAATTATAAGATAACCGGAAGTAAATGAGCGAGTACACGCTATCTGATTGGTTACTGAGCTCAAAAACCATGCATTATAACTCAATAAAGCATAAGACCTGGATACAAAGCTAATCAAGGTACTAACAATTTTCCTCGCTAAAATCGCCAACGTGTTTTCATCAAAGGCTTCCTAGCAACGTGCGTTGCTATGTGCTAGCAACGTGTCTCTTATAACAGGTAAATCTACATTTTTCATGGCTTTATTGTTAATTTAATGGTGTTCTTTTATAAAAGAAATAAAATACTTTGCCTTGTGTGATTATCGAGTTATAATAATAATTTGATATTTAACAGCACTCGAGAAGCTAGTAAAACACTCAGCTATCGCCTCTCTCATGCCATTATAACTCGATAATCACACACGACACTTTTTTTAATTTCTTAATTGAACAATCTTAGCACTTTATAACAATTGGGCTATTTCCACACAGTTAAGCCTAAATATTCAGATTGACCTACTTACAGTAGTACTTAAGAAATACCTAATGGCTTTCCGTGTTTGGATAACGTGATCCAAACACGCGGGATGTTGCGAGACTTGAGAAAAGCGTAAAAAAACACGAGCCGATAGGCGAGTGTTTTTAGAAAGTCGAGCAACATCCCAAGTGTTTGGATCGCGTTATCCAAACACGGAAACCCATTTGGTATTTCTTTTATAAAATAACCACAGAGAAATATCACTAAAAGTTATTAATATAATTAGATCAACCATGCAATTCTCCCATGATAATCATTCAGTCCACAGAAATGCAGAAAGTGTACATAATATAGGATCTGACACCTTTTAGATCCTTTTTAGATCTTAGCATTACATGAAAATTGAAGCCAAATATTACTGCAACTAATGTATAGAACTTGAAAATCTTTTTTTACTGACAACACTCAACCCAATCACATGGGGTTTGCTATATATGTGCTCGCCATATATTTCTCCTTTTGTCTCTGATGAGGTTTTGTTCGATGAATGATTTTTATTTACAGTAGCCAGCCTCATTTGGTTATTTTTAATAAATGCAAATAATGCTACTGAAGGACAACTTCACCAGATTAACAATTCAAAAGTGTATACTATGAATCCTGTTATAAAAGTTGAACTTAATAATTGATGGCTAATTATTTTTTAAAGTTGTAAAGGTTTTGCTGTGCAAGCTGTGTTAAGTTGTCAATACTCAGAAAAACTCTGAGCACCAGACAGGACTCAAACCCGTAACCTTCTGAATGCTAGCCTGACGCTCTAACCATTGACCAACTGGAACTCAGATAACAGAGCAAGGTTAAATACGGTATTTAAACCTGGGACGAGTCTTGCCGTTATCACAAATACTTGTTGGACTACAAGTCGTGTTGTGACAGTCAATTTCCAGTCAAATGTTGTTAGTAAAGTTAGGTAGTTGCAGCTTGATGTTTGTAAAGTTGTAAAGGTTTTGCTGTGCAAGCTGTGGTAAGTTGTCAATACTTAGAAAAACTCTGAGCACAGCTTGCACAGCAAAACCTTTACAACTTTACAAACATCAAGCTGCAACTACCTAACTTTACTAACAACATTTGACTGGAAATTGAACACGACTTGTAGTCCAGTATTTGTGATAATGGCAAGACTCGTCCCAGGTTTAAATACCGTATTTAACCTTGCTCTGTCATCTGAGTTCCAGTGGCTCAATGGATAGAGCATCTGTCTAGCATTCAGAAGGTTACAGATTCGAGTCCTGTCTGATGCTCAGAGTTTTTCAGAGTATTGACAACTTAACATTGACAACTTAACCTAACTTTACTAATTATTTTTTTCTTAACTTCCTTCATTTCTAACACTAAACACAATCTGACATATGGGATAGTCAATGAAATACTGATACTAAATACAGGTTTTATAATAAAAACATTACTAACTGGTGATTCAGGGGGTGTTGGCCAGTGATTGACACCATTGTCCTTCATCCATTTTTTGGTGGAGTTACTTGTGTGTTTGGGGTCATTGTCCTGCCATAGTCGATGACCATCTGGATACACATTATTGATAAAGGGCAAGAGATTCCGCTCTAAAATCTTCTGATATCCCTGACTCTCCATACAGCCCGTAAATATACATACTTGAGTTGCACCCCGAATTGATATGCCTCCCCAGACATGCACCTTTAACAAAGGATATAATTTATAAATTACTAGTATATAAGAATAAACCAACTTAAGGTAGCTATTATGAATTACAATTGTATGCATTCTGATTAGCTGAACTAGCTAAAGGGGTTGTTTTTAAATTCGTTTTACCATGGTCTCAGATGAGTTTATGGACAATTTGATACAAATAATATTTTGTCTGAGTCCTATAAATAAATAATTAGCTATACATGTAGCTCCTTTAGCCTGGCTATAGTCGACTCAGCTGCGACTCGTTGAGTCGGGATATTTGTTCATAGAAAACTTGAACTCATTGACTATAAAACACCATAAAAGTTGAAAATATTGGAATTTCACTTCCAAATCATATTTGATTATCAGGATTGACTGTGATCAGACTTCAAGTTTCCGCAATTTGTAAGCAATCAACAGGGGGCTTTATATACACGCTACTAAAGCGATTTAAAATTCTACAATCAACCAATAATTATTAAAACTTTAATACCTTCAGCGGATGCTTTGGACGTCCCTTTCGTTTCCCTTGGGTACCTTCTTTACGGAAACAAAACCGTGCATACTGTTCGATTTGGACACTTGTCTCGTCCGTAAAAATGACGTCCTCGAATGCATCTTTTACCGCTAGCGCATTCAAACAGAAAAAGAGCCTCTTTATTTTGTTTGGTTCTCGAACAAACTGGCAATAACGTGAATTTTCATGCCTCCAACCAAGCTGCTCGCGTCTGACTCGACGAATTGTTGATTGTGAGACATCAACGCCGCATTCATCCACCAATTTGGTTTTTATTTCGGCAGACGTTAATTCGTCATTCGCTTCCTTTTTCAAAATCGGTTTTCTTCCACTACGTGGCGCATCTCGTAGATTCCCACCATTTCGTCGATACCGAGAAAGAAATAAACTTACAGCCGATCTCGACGTTTGAATTCCTTCCTCTCCAAGGATGTTCGCGATTTTTTTTATCGGAACTGATGAACACCAAAGCGAAACAATTCGTTCCCTGACGTATTGCGATAATTTCCCCATTATTTACGAAAGGACGGAGTGAGTATGGTAGAACCTTATGAAGAACGCAGTTTACTCAAATGGACAAAGGACGCCAAACTTCGGAAAGTGCGACTCGTTCCGGAAAGTGTCGTATAATTTCCGACATGCGAACCGCGCTTGCTCGCGGTAAGGTTAAACCTAGGTTAGACCGAGGTTAGACCGAGGCTCGACCTAGGTGCCACCTAGGATTAACCGAGGTGAGACCTAAGTTGACCTTAGGTTGCACCGAGGTTCAACCTCGGTTCGACATAGGTTTTCGTTAGGTTATTTCTAGGCAGTACTGTATAATATACATTTTGGGATTTTTTGAACATTCTACTTCCAGTATAAATTTATACCGTAAATATGTTTCATAATCAGCAATAGATATTAGTAGATGATATCTTGATATTTCAATTTCCACACTTCCTACTAAATGCCAAAAAAAAACGGATTCCACATAACTATATTGTGTTAAATCATGATAAATCTTATATCCCTCTTGATTTTGTACTCGCTGAAAAATAGCCATGACACGTACCTCTCTTTGATAAAACGATCTTTATATATACCCCTATCTACGTATATCCATCAGAATAAACAATAGAAATATCGTATTCATTATAGGGTTTATCCGCCTCGCCAATTTTAATACCATATTTTATAAAAAAATGATCATCTATAAATTGAATGTTTTGAATCAAAATAAAATCTTTGTCAGCAGGTAAATTATAAGCTAAATCTACAAAACGTTGATCATCGTTAAAGAAATTTTTCTCAGGATCAATAAACAATTGATTAGAGGCAAAATAATATTTACTGACTTGACCAATCATTGACCCCAAAACACCATCGTCGAATATCTCGTTTTTAACTTGAACAATATTCCATCCTATTGCATCGTTATATTTTTCTCTAATATTATTTTTAAATTTTACATCAATACTATGAATTATTTTTCGTTTATACCAATTTTTTTTTCTTGCTTCTAATTCTCCCGTACGATAATTCAGTTTATCTGTTTGAAATTTTCTATGGTCACTAAATGTCAATGAAAAATCACTAAATGGACCTGTAGCTCGATTATTTGTTTTAATTTTAAAACCGTCAAGAAAACTCGTGGGTATTACACCACGTTGCCAAGGAACTTCTTGAAACTCATATAAATTTGCTGCTGATTTTAAAGCAACTGTCGCAACTTTTCTTGGATTCGAAAGCCAAAAACGTTCATTATAATGGATGATTTTTTTCTGACTCATTTTAATTCCAATAAGAGAAAAAAAATTAAGAACGTTTTATTTATACTATACGTACAATGATATCATTTTTTATATATTTAAATGTACAAAGAGTTGCTAAGATCATCTTAATTTTTTTAAAACTTCTCTCCTATTTTAACAAAAATAGTATTTTTGATAACATGTACATCTTTAACAAAATAATACCGTTCTAATGTACGTTATATTTTTAAAATATAAACAGTTGTCAAATGTACTTTTGATAATTTTTTAAACAATCTTTGTGTTTCTAAAAATAAAAGGAAAATACAATCAATATTTTTTTGATTTTTTTTAAAATCAAAAGATACAAGTGTATTTTTTTTATTTAGGAAAAATGTTCAGGAGAGAATAAATTTTAAAAATTAAATTCCTTATCATACATAGCTAGTACGGATCGTTCATTATCCCCATCTTCTAATTTACGAAACAAACATGCAGCAAATAAAAGACATTCAAACAAACTACAATGATACAATAAACATGTGGGTTCACTAGTATGATACCAACAATTTCTTGGCTTAAGATTATAAAACGAAAGTAAATAATCGTACTTCTCAATTCCAAAATATTCAAGATTAACACAATGTAAAATAGTTTTTTCTTGAAGTGTTTTAACTAACGACGATTCTTTATCACCACCTTTATACCCGATAATAGCATTCGGGGGAAAAACATCACGAAATAAATAACTTAATCTATTTACAAGTTCACTTTGACTAAAATAATCTCTTGATTTTTTTTCAGATAAATAGTCTAATCCATGACATCGATATTGATAGTAGACAGTAGACCGTTCCCTTCGAGTTAGTTCTTTGTAGGGTTTTAACTTCCCATCATAACAATGATAAATAAAATACTTGTTCGTTTGAAGTTCGAGAAGAGTTACTTCACGATAACTGGGTCTCTCTCCCTTAAACTGGTAACATTCACAATCCATTATGTGTGTGATACGCGATAAAAATAATTTCTGTCGTTCTTGGGATATTTCTTCTTTACATTTGTTTAATGCACAATTATATTTACCCGCATACAACTCTTCGATAGTCGTCCCTTCAGATTCTTCCTGGAGGTTTGTCTCTAACGGGATGTAGTCATCTACTTCTTTAATTTCGTTGCTCTTCTTCTCAAATATTTTTGCCATCTCTCTCTCTCCTACACTCAGACTGATATTAATTATTTTCGACATCGGGTTTTATAATAGCATCCTGCGTAACTATGTGTTACTGTGGGTAGATTAGTTTGACCAATCAGAGTTTGTTGATTAAAGCTTTCATGTCATCCCGATGATTTGTGATACTCATGTACAATGAATGTGTGTTGTAGGAATTAGAGACGCGAATCCATAATTAGCGATTCCTTCTAAACAAATACTTGGGGATTAGTTGCCGCAATGCTATGTTGTGGGATTAACGACACGAATCCCTAATGTTGTTCTAAAACACATACATGTCAAATCAGTTGATATATTATATAGTCGTGGGATTAGTTTATACATACAATAATACTTTTTTCAAATTTTGATCAAAATCGTGTTAAATTCTACATGTAGAAATATATATTATAAGAATGGGGAAAATAGTATATATACAAGTCGATTTCTTTAACAAACGCGTTCCATCATTCGTTTTTGAGAATGTCGTTAAACATTGGTGATAAAAGAAGCTATGCAGAAGCTAATGACCACGGTCCCAATATTAAGACGATATTGAAAATTGTTTATTATATACAACATTTTCGTAACCGATACATTGGATTATTATTTGCCGTCTGTGACTTATGTGACTATTACTATGGGGGAATTATCGAATGTATGGAAATTGAATCGAGACAAATTGGTCAGGGATATAAAGACTACGCCTATATTGAAAAAATGAAACCTGAAATGCATCAAGATGAATGCAAGGATTAGCGAATCTTAACAGATAAACAACACTATATAATACCCGTTGTTCATACACAACGAAAATATTATATTTATGGTGTAAAACTCTGTGAACGTTATCATACATTACTATTAATACCCTCTCAAACATTAGTGAAATCTATTTTTCATTTGAATGATAATCATTCTGATAATTTTTTTATTGAAATTCAAACCAGTTATTACCCAAGAAATGATGTTTACCACTTTATTTCTATTACTATTAATGATGAGCAAACTACAATTCCTAAAGCGATAGGGTATGGAGGATCTTATCTTTGTAATACATTACATAGACTTAATCGTTGTTTTAGTCATGAATTTACATATTGCTGTATTTATTTATATTTTATAGATCCGTTTTATTTGCAGGCTACTTTTTATTATCTACATAATTTAAATACTTTTGAGAAAATAGTGTATCAACTTGCATGTTTTATTTTCTTTTGCGAAAATCATAACCCTATATCAAAACTTAAAACTAGTAACGATAGGGTTTATACTTTTAATCTCGATAAGATTGTTAAGCTTATGATAACGAAACCCCCACCCAGTACCTGTTGTTATAAAAATTGTCAGAATTACTCTTATTGGTTTAAATTATATTATAAGACAAGTAAACCCTATAAGTTTAAAGTCAGTTTATTTTCAGATATAGTTAAAAATAATAGTATTATACAAAATAATAGACCCATTAGTTTACAATATTACCCACCGCATTTGGATATATTATATAATTATTCTATAAGGATAAGGATTACATCTAATAATACTACATCATCTACTTTTATTATTATGAGTATTATAGAATCATATAATATTAACTTTGAAGATCCTGACATTATAATACAGAGTATTGAAAAATTGTATTTAGACTAATTTTAAAAATTCAAAGAATATATTCCACAACCCAAACCACGACGTGTGTTTTTTATCATGGGGATATAAAATGAATTTAAGATGCGAATTTCTAAAATCTAAAATTGTTTGACGTACAAATATTTTGATATAATATTCCTCATTATCAATGTGTTTATATCTAAAAAAACACAGGATTAAAGCAAAAAATGCTATTTGTCCAATTTCATGGCGATCCATGCGATTATAGACATCCAAAAGTTCACGTGGAAATTTTAAATGGGCAATAATATTTTAAAATAAATTCTCATGTTCGTCAAGACATTTCCACACACTTTGTTCCATATTTTTATTGATTTTTATTTCAAAACGTGCCAGTTCTTTTACCATGACATTCCACACCTCCATGTTTTCACATTACTGATATTTTTATTTAGAACAATATCATTTTATACATTTCGGTTTGCTTTTTTTTAAATCATGTTTTCTTTTCAAATCCTTATTATTATCCATTATATATCGTTTTTCCATAAGGTCACTCGTAAATTTTCTAGAACGCCATTGCGAATATTGTTTATTTATATATAGTTTCTCAATATAGAGACCCTCTAACTCACGATATTTATCGCGTTGTGTACAAATAATATCTTGATCATAATTCGAATAGATTGTCATTCGTTTTTCTTCATGATGTTCATCGCCTTTTTTTTCACGTTTCATATATATATTAACGAACGTTTATAACATCTTTTCTTCAATGGTGGATCGTTCAATACTTCTCGGTCGTCTTCCTCTTCTTCTTCTTCCTCTTCTTCACACACTGGAAATAATGGCTGGGGTGAATTAGGTGGCTGTGGTAGTTGTGGTGGCGAAAGAGGAATAGGAGATAATGTTGGGGAAAGAGCATTTGCTAATTCATCCACAATTTGTAATAATTGTTTTCCTTGTTGAACGGGGACCATTTCATCACACATTCGTATTAAATTCGCAGGAGAAGGAATAGGGATTTGTCCAAAGAAATCAATGGGCATATCGTATATGTAATTATCTAATTCATCTTCGGGCCGTGGCGGTGAGATCGTTTGCGGTGGAATAGGAGATGCATTATACTTTGCTTGCGGTGTTTGAAGAGGTATATTATACTGTTCTTGCGATAGTAGAGGTAGGTGGTTTACTTGCGGGGGTAGAGACGGTATCTTTGCTTGCCACGACGACACGTTATACTTCGCTTGCAGTAGTAGAGGTGAATTTACTTGCTGGGGTAGAGACGGTATCTTTGCTTGCCGTGGCGACGCGTTATACTTCGCTTGCGGTTGTAGAATGTAACTGGGTTGTTCTTGAGCTATCGGTACAGCGAAATTTAATTGCGACTGTGCAATGTTGTCTTTAGTTGTACAATGTTTGACTTTCTTTTTTCCTCTGATTTCTTGACGGCATGATGTTTCACCATCTGAAATATCCAGAGCCTTATTACGATATTCTTGTCGCTCTAGACGACGTTGTTTTAACATTTTAGGAATATCTTTTCCCCTACTTTCAACCCGAGCAATTGATTTTCCACTTTCCAAATTTTTATGAGTCTGCTTCACACGAGCCATAATGATATTGTGACTAAAGAAATTAGGAACAAACGCTTATAAAAAACCACGTTAAAAAAAATGGGGTATCCTGATTGGTTGAACTTAATTCCCTAATAAAAAATCGGGGTACTCTCATTGGTTGAATGATAAAATCAATATTATAAGACGATTACCGACGAATACTAATACATGTAAATCTTTTTAATCTTTTTGTTGACTTAATAATGCAAGTACACATTGCTTAAAAATATTTATCGGTAAAAACGGTGTAGGAAAAGATATATAAACACATGTTAGAAGTCATATTTTTTTTAGAACACTTTCAAAATGATTGCAGGTACTAAAGAAAATCCTCTGTTGGTAATACTGACCGATTTAGCAAAGTATTTTTCACACATTGAATATCAAGTGGTTGAATGTCGTAAAGTGGAATGTTACCAAACAATGCACGTGCCGATAGAATACTATATAAGATGCTATTGTTATAGGATGAGAAATATATATACACCTACTCATCGGACGATTTTACACATTTGATCGGGCAGTTTGTGCATGTAGCAATCGATAAACCTCCGCCCTATCAACCATGAATCAAGCAAAATTTATATCTATGAGGAGCTCTCGTAAACGAAATATACAGTTAATAGGTTCCCTACCCGCTGGCGAACCGACATCAATCAAGCAAAATTTTTAGATATAATATCTAAGGGAGATCTATCTCGTGAACGAAATCTACAGTTAATGGGTTCAAGACCCATACCCAAACCTGCTGGCGAACCGACACAGATGTATGACCTTTTCTTTAAAGATGAAGATAACAATTATTTTAAAATCGAATTCGATTCACCCCAGCACGATAAGATGGGTAAAAGCGTGTATCTTACCAATCATTATATATTCATTGTAAAAGATTAATCCCTTGTATATATAGACATCTCTCTCCCCAAAAACATTTATTAGACAAGTCTCATCATGACAACAAGCATAGATATAAACGAAATTAAACTTGATAACGTGAAGTTATACAGCTCTGAATTTTTATATACAATGTGTCCAGACTCTGATTTTTATGTGGTTGACTTTATGTCCGAAAATAAAAATTGGTTAAATGACCGGGATAAAATTTGGCTAGATGAACGTCGCGGGATAATACTAAAAGATTTTAATCTTACCTCTGTTCTTAATACCCGAATGGGTGTCCAAGCTGGAATTATTATTGCTGTGATTCATCGACAGGAAAATCAAGAAGATCTCGTGGGCAGGCATATCTTCTTTGTAAACTCGCAGACAATGTGTTGTAACAATCCAGAAGTATTACGTTAAAACATGTATATTAAAAAACCATTTATCATATGATTTGACATGTGTGAATTAATGAACTCTCTCCCAAATACTTATATTATCGCGCAAAATAGTTTAACGGGTATACAAAAATATATACTAAATTGTGTGAAAAGTGTAAAATAAAGTATCAAAAAGCATAAAAATATGTTTAAATAAGTGTAAAAATGCTTAAATATCTAGAAAATAGACGTATTTAAACACATACCCCTACGGAAATATATATTTCACAGGGACTAATCCCTTCAAAATGGCCGCTAATCCCTACAAGTAATTAAGGTTAGAACTCATTAAAACATCGTAGCTACCAAAGTACACAAACAAAATGGCCGCTAATCCCAACAAGTAAATTCATTGTCCCCCTGCCCATATTATATATCAAACTGTTTTGACATAGGGGGAGGAATCAGAACAAAACGCTTATTATATATGCGCGTCCTTAAGATTCATTGTTCCTACCCTATTATTAATCAAACTGTTTTGACATAAAGGGAGCGAATAGAACAAGACGCTTATTATATATTCGCATCCCTAATCGTTTAACAACACGTATTGTTTCCTACCCATAATAATTCAATTGTTTTGACATGAAGGGTTTAATGAACGAGCTCTGATTGGATAGATACGGGGGAGGTTTGATTATAGAAACTCTGATTGGTTAAAGCCGTAAACCATTGTAATAGACCGTAGACGGTTATTATAAAATAAACACGTAGGCGCATCTCAAATCAAAACGATTGCAAAGCACGAAGCAAAAGTTAAAAGAAAAACACGAAGATGGACAACCAAGAAAGAAAACCCGACGTCTCCAACAACACGGTCTCCATCCCACAAGAAAAGAAGGAAGAAAATGTAAGATAGCAATAATGTTTTTACTGTCTGTAAAATCGACATGTATTTATTATGTTTTTTTATATTTCTCTCTTAGAAAGAAACCATCCCTCCACCCCCTACCGAAGACACGATCGAGGAGATACCGGGAGTGCTGTTGGTCTCCGATGGGGAGAGCGAGTGGGCGTTCCGAGTCCAACCGGACTCGGAGTACTCGTTCGACGAGTACGACCCGTCGGAAGACGAAGACGACGACCCCCACGTGTGGGGGTACGTGGATTCGCGGGGTGAGGCATTTATGTTTTTACGAGAAAACCCAAACACTGGTAAAACAGAAAAATTAAAACTGATATTTATATTTTAATTTGTAGGGGTGACATATCGCGGGGTTTTATACCCCCACAGAAAACCCTTCACCGATATCACTAATTTATATGTATAAATACTTTTATTGTTTCGTGTGTCTAAATATATATATTCATCCAACTTTTTACATCGTGTGTGTGTTTTTACTATAGCTAACTCTTTCATCATACGCTAACGCACAAACCCTGGCGTAAAATAAGCAATTCATTGAACAAGGGATGACCAGATTGTCGCTATGGACCTGAGCCAATCTCATTCGAATCGCAAATTCGACTACGGGTTGAACGCGCGCCAATGCAATTTAATAATAAACAGAACATTGGAAGATGTCAGAGTCTTGTGCCGAAGCACAACTTACAAGCGAGCAAAACACACACAACTGATAAAATATGAAACAACATCTGCTTATATACTAAACAATTCTCTTAAAATTTATTTGGGGTTTTTCTCCAAATTTATTTAAACACTTTTACGATAACTTTTTCCACTAATATTTTTATTGGATATTTCATCTAAAATTATTTTGAGTTTTTTCAAAACTATAACCCTCAAACTTTTTGGAAGAAAAACATCCAAATAATTTTTATGAGATATATCATCTTATAATATTTTGAGATCCTTTTTAAAAATATAGTAACTAGGGAATATCAGTCATTCAGCCATAAGATGGCGTCGAGGTAAGAGCTCCATGGCGGAAATTTCTATGATTAATTCAAAATGTGTGTTTATTTTTTATTTCAATAAACATTACTACTCTTCAAATAAAAATAGGACAGTTTTTTTACCAAACTGTTTGATTATTTTTATTTCAAAAAACATTACAAGTCTTCAAATAAAAAATATGACGTTTTTGGATGGCACGTGCACGTAAGTATACATCACATCGGGTGAGGTATGATGGTTATGTATAATATAATTTTTTGTATTTCTTTTTTTCAAAACGAGGTGTGTGTGTCAGAGTATATATCACAGTGTGAATGATGATCTGTTTAAGTGCTGTCTCGGATGCTATATGGGGTTGAAAGCAGTGATGAACAAGGAACAGGATATTTTAGTCGTAGAATTTCGTGTTCCGATTAATTGATGATCAGTGTGGGAAAGTTTACCAAGAAACCCAACATGTCTAAAGTAAAACTGTTTCACTTTAGACATGTTTGGTTTCTCGGTGAACTTTTCCACACTGATCATCAGTTGGTCAGAACACTAAATTCTACGACTAAAACATCCTGTTCCTTGTTCGTCAATGTTTTCAACCCCGTATAGCAAATGACGTCAGTACTTGCTTAACACTATTCACCTTGAATGACCTTCAATCTCTCTGGTCGTTCAACTCAGGGACGACTAAAAAACTGGTCGTACAACAACACGACCAAAGTGATATTGAAACGGTATTGAAACGGTTTTTTGGTGCGTTAAATTAATTTGGCGTAATTTAAATTTAATTCACGCCAGCGCGACAAACCGCTTTCCGGAAGAAGCCGCCATTGAAAGTTATATTGCCATAAAAACCAGCCATTTCCTCACAAAATCATCAACAAACATTACTATAGACTCAAGCCGAAACTGTAGTGTTGAAGGACAAGATAATCAAAGACAGACACAAGTAAAAGGTAAAAGGACTATTATAATTATGTGCATTGTGATTGTCACCGACTCACCGGTCTGTGTTGAGCAATTAATTTGCCTTTTCTGCATTTTGGTTAGGATTAGGGTTAGGTTTAGGATTTTGGTGATATTTACCCGCATTTCGTTGAATTCTAAGAGACTATAGCGTCGTACGGCTACCATACGAATAGCCATTACCTTCAGTTCCTTCACTTTATCGTTTAACTTTTTGACTTGACTCGCTAATTTTAATGTGATTTAAATAATTGTACACTTTTGAATTTTCAAAACATATATGTATAACAAGATGGCACCATGGCCAGTCCTAGCCTGTTTAAAATATATACCATTTGTTCTTTATAATACTGCAGAATAGTAAGTGGTAGTACAAATTTTGGAATTGCATGTACAGTATGTTTATTATTTGATTAAAATTATAAATACTATATGCTTGATAAATTAGCCTATATATACAGTAGTTTAGGGTGAAAAAACATGCATACTATTGCTGTGTTTATGACCTGGGCCTGGCCTACAATTTTGTAGCAATAAACAAGCATTACTATGTATACTTGTCAGTGTTAATATACACACTGCTGTAGTGAATAAGGGAGAGCTCGGGGGGAAACAGACAATACAGTACATGGATGATTGTCAAGCAAGCTCATTGTCAAACACGCGCCGTGGTTTTGCTCTGAACAGTCCACGTTATCCTTTTTGTTTGTTTGGTTCTTCGCGGGGTTCTTCATACTGAGGAGAACCTGGTGGCCTTGTTACGTATTGCAACGGATCTCTTCCTTTTTTTTAATTAATAGTTTTTTGTTCATAGTGGTAATATATGTAGTAGGCTTTATCTTATAATGAAACTGTGATTAGTTTTATAAGTAAAATTAACAATATATTGTTGTAAGAGCATTGAGACTATTGTATAATGCTCCTAATACGTCTTTATTATTATTATTATTATTATATATATACTCTTGACCGCGACCACTTTTTGACTAATTTTATACAAAAAACCTCTTGTATACGACCAGGTGCATATCCCCCCTGATTTGATGGCTGGTCGTTCTTTACAGGGTGACCACACCTTAAAAAGCTTCAACCCCCCTGGAAATACGGGATTGTGCTGTGCTCTGATTGGTCCATTCAAATCATTCTTGATTCTGATTGGCTTAGAGCTCGGTTCCAATCCCAAACACATTGATATATATATATATATATATATTACTACTCCCTCTATCACATCAGTGGAAAAGCATACCGATTGCTTTCAAAATTGTTCTACCTGGCTTCCAAGTCCAGCCTGTTGAAGTGGGTTTCAGGATTACCAAACTTTGCTGGATTTACACAGCAAGCCATGCAAAGTAAAAACAATGACTCAAAGCAGCAGACAATGTACAATTTCGTTAGATGATATTTCTGTAAAGGCAAACCTGTCATACGACTCATCTAAATACGAGATTGGTTTGGAAGATTTTGGAGATCGCCAAAAAGCAAAGACTGTTGCGAATTCGGCTCTGGTATTCATGGCTCATGATACCATGAACTGGAAGCAGCCACTTGCATATCATATGGTGACAGTTATAAAGTTAACGAAAAGCTGTTATAAACAATTAATAAGCTTCAGTCCATTGGATTGAAGGTTGTTGCTGTTATTTTTGACCTTGGTTAAAACTTTCAGAAATTTGTTAAAGTGCCTATGAAACGAAATTTTCGATCTGTTTTTTTTCCGGATTATGATTATTTAGATATTTGTGCACCTTTAAGCGTATTTAGAATGTGTTTTCAAAGAATACAACATTTTTTTTATCGTTGAACTACCGCAATTTTCTTAAAAAATGGGGACAGAGGTCTTGGAACTAATGTTGTTGCTGTGACGTCAAGGGGTTTGCGAGACTCTTTCAAGCGTTTGTTGAAATTTTAAAATGTCCGATTATGAGGGTTCTTCGTCATCTGTATCGGAAGGTGAGGGAGAATATTCCAGAAAAGAACAGACTGATATGTCAAATTACAATTCTCTCGTACAACCGTACAAAGACGAACCTCTTGCGGAGGATGGCGAAATTGAGAATTTATATGGCGAAGGGAATATGCAGGACGAGGATGATATACCGTATGCCACTTTGGAAGCAAGGTTCGACAAACGAGAGAGTATAAACAGTTGGTAAGTTGTTTGTCGCCGCGTCGGTTCATTGTATTCACAGTTTGGTACTTTGGTTATGTTATTTTGTGTTTTCTTCCAAGGTGTAAATGTGGAGAATGCAATGTGACAGAGTTAGTTGGTGCAGTTGAGTATCGCTGTTGCAAGGAAGTTGGATCTGCTGTATACATCTTGACGTTCGACGGGAGCATCGAGACGATAAAATGCATCACCCAGCACGAAGATTATTTGGCACTGACCCACCCCACTGTACTTAAACAAGCGATGGCTCATCAGATGGATGCACAGTACATGGGGTTGGATAATAGCAGACCGTTATCATCTTGTATGTATCACAATATAAGGAAACGTTTTAACAATTCACACACAACAGGCTATGTTTGTGCTACAGCAAGAAACTAGGATTTACAAATGTTGTAATATGAAATCAATTAAAATCAATCAATAAACTTTGTGGTATTCACCATGTTTAATTAATAAATCTTTGTGAATACCACAAAGTTTATTGATTGATTTTATATTAATATCGCCACGCAAAACTTTAAGGATCATAGATAACTTTATGTTGTGCTAAAATCCTATTTTTTGTCTCATGAACTGGAGATATAAATAAACCATTGAATTTTATTTTTTAAGGGGCTATTTTGTACATTTCCTTTATGAAAAAATGAGGTTAGGTTGTATTTTGTTGTATCATCATTTCAAATCAATCACAAAAAATTCCTATTTTTCATTCTGGGAATTGCCGGTTAAGGGGTTCAGGAACTTTTCCTTTATATGCATTTAATTTGGGTTTCCCGAATCCACTTTGTGACCCCCTAGCTGTGACGATCTGACACAAACACTTTCACTACAATAGCAGCATCTTTCAAGTATGTGAAAAAATTCTTTGCACCCTGCAACTCCATGGCATTACTGCTACCTGTTTGATTGGCCTAGAGTAAACATGAAAAAGTAAACTATAAATTGAGTATAAATATTATAACTTGTTTTCTTTCCTAACACTTCCCTCCAACTTTTTAAGTAGTTCTCATTTCTGTCAACTTACTTGAAGAAGGCCAAAGTGAACCACTTTTAACAGTGTTGTGTTAAATATGGTGTAAGCACCATATTTAGCACTATATGCCCCATTGAATCAAAACGTCCGTCACCACTCAAAACAACATCCTTCGTACTCTTGAGATTGGCAATAAGGTTTGATCTGTAATTTTCCCAATACAATAGAATGGCAGGAAAAAGAAACTTTGTTTGGTGAAAAAAAAGGTACGTGCACTAATCATTGACAATCCCATATGCCTGAATACTAAAACAATTTTGCTGATTGATGCCCCAGCCATCAAAGTTGAATAGCTCAGCAAAATATTTCCTGCTGGATATCTTCCCAGTAAGAATGGTTGACTTCTCCACACAAAGGCCCCACAGCACAATTTACATTTCTGTGTGACTGTGACCATAGTTCCATTTCTACTCATGGAAACTGCTGGCTTCCCTTGATGGCATTTGAAGTAAAACAAAGTAAAACTATTCAACAGCATTGAATAAAAAACAATGAATTTTGGTTCATCTTGGAATGGTGTATCTGGTTCAATCCTGTAAAAAGAAAACATTTGATATTTTTATGTTATCATTTCAGTTAACGTTTCAACCTCCTGTTCATATGTATCTTCTTCTAAACACTCTTCACCTGTTTGTCTGCCCGATTCTACGCTTTCCTTGCCAGAACTGGCATGCTGAAACATTAAACATATATATAAAATACACAATGAGGCAGAATTATTGTACTGTAGCTTTATAAACTTTAAATTAATCATGGATGTGAACAACCTTACCTTTAACTGAACTCTTAGTTTTCGGTTTTTCATTTTTAATCTGTAGCATTGTTTCTGGAGCTTTCTCAGTTTTACATATAATACTGGACACTTGCTGCAAGCGTTTACTATACCAGATTTCACCTGAAGCCGCAATGATTCGGAAGGATTAGATTTTTTAAATCAAGTATTCCATCTTGCTGTTCACTATTAGTACCAATGGTTGCTGTTACTGGAATAACTGGATTGATCAAAGTAGCGATGTCGACATCAGGTAGAGTTTGGTCTAAAGTTTCCTCTTTTATATCCATCTGTGAACGCTGACTCGTTGACGAAGACGATGATGAGGTGTTGCACGACACTTTTAAGCAAGAAGACATAGAATGGCGCAGAATGGCGCAGTATTGTAAATAAATTGTCTCATCTGATTTGATTTTGTATGCCCATAACATAAAGTAGAATAAAAAAGCGTTCGAACATTTCTAAATATATTCAGTGTTTAATTTAGTATGTGCCGGGCTGTTTACCTGTCTTCGAGATCGATCTGTTGATTCATTTGGTTGCTCTTGCACTGCAGCATCGATTGTCGGTGAGACCCTATTAATAGTCGTTTTAGCGTTGGAGATTTACTATTTTGTTCCTGGTTTAATGAAATATCAGTCCTGCGAACGTAGGAACTCACGTCAAAGTGAGCTGAACACAATGCCGATGTTGAGGTTGGTGTTAAATTTTCGCGGTGCCTTCGAACAAATTTCCTGCACGTAATATCGTTTTGGGGAAATCTGTGCATTGATATGCCAGGGGTATAAGATGTGTTCGTGCAGCTAACGCCATTTGGTGCTCCTGCGGCACAATATTTCCCACCTCTAAGCAAAGCCCCGAAACTGCCTTCGTATATATTTTCAGCCATGATTCCTTCGTGGCGCGAAATGTGCAAACCCCTTGACGTAAAAGTGTTAAAATTTTATTCGTTTCCCTCTATTGCAAGAAATAAGTTGTAGTCTATTTGGCATGCTAGCAATAGTGCTATTGATGTAATCTTGAGATGTCGAAAGAATGGTTTCTTTAACTCGAATGACAAAGTCCAGCCACGTTTCATGGATGATGTTATTCTCTCTTGCGTCTTGTTGCATTGTTTTTCTCACTATGTGAAACATGTTTTCAATGGGATTGAGGTCCGGTGATCGCGGGGGGATTTGTTGTAAAGTCACGCCGAGTGCGTCCATGGTGCGCCTTGCTAATGCTGAATTTTTGAATTTACGTTTTAATTGTAACGCTTTCGGACCCCAAATTACTCAACTTTAACGCGATATTTACGGTATCTAAGAACAAAATTCGAAATTCTCACTACGGCAGACTAATGTTCAAATACTAAATAATCCGGGGGAAAAAAAAGATCGAAAATTTCGTTTCATAGGCACTTTAAAGAGTTGAGTGTCACCCCAACAAAGCCTTGGTTCCAACAAAAAGGTGTAAAGATCTTCTACCTGTTTGATCCACCACATATCATAAAGGCAATTTGAACTATGAGTTTCATTATGATGGTAAAGTTGCAAGCTGGAAAGATATTGAAGCACTTTACAAAAGGGACAGTGAGTTGACAAGCTATCTGACAACCATATTCATCCCAATGGTTTTAAAAATATGATAGTTAAGTATACCACACAGGTGTTGAGCCATATAATATCTGAAGCAATTTTAATATATGTTAGTTTTGCAGTGCCCTACCAACATCTGCAGCTGGTACAACAGAATTAATCTCCAAGTTCGACTGTCTGAATAGTTCATCGCTTAAAAGTCCCAAATTATACCGTTGAGCAATAACCAAGAGTTCGCCACACATAAAACTTATGACTGAAATGTGTTCATTTGTTTCCTCAATTAAAGTCATCATCCAACAAATTGAAATGCTTGAAAGTATTGAAGTTAACCCTGAATGGAACAATTTCATTGTGGAATGAGCTCCAATCTCAGTCATTCATCAAATTTCTGTACAAAGGTGGCTAAACCAGGATGTACTCGAAAACTGTTTTGGCTCCATACGTCAGCAAGGTGGGTGTTCTTGTATAGAACACGTCAAGGACCAATAGTCCGGTCGCAGACAACTCAACCTTGTTGTGAAGGCCCCCAAGTAGGTTTTTGCAGTTTTTGTATCTTTGAAACATGGAGATTCATTATCTGATAGTGCCACCCGTGAGGAAAACGAATTATTCCAAATTTAAAAAATAGAGCAAATATGGCTGATATATATAAGAACAAAGAAAAAACTGCTCTTATTTCGCTGACAAAATGTATGATTTTCTAATTTTTATATTGCTTTTCTAAGTAACGTCTTCGATGCACCATTGTAAAAGTAGAAATATGACTATTTCCTTAAATCCAAAATGGCTGTTATATTAAGATATTTTGCAATCGTTTCTGACAATCCAGGTCACATTTTTACTATATTCTTCATATAAACTAGTTCTACTAATAATAATTTAATCAAGAAATGAAGTCTATTAAATAAATACACATCTTGAAAGGAAATTGAGAGGTTAACCCTATTTTTAACAATTCCCTAACATTAACAAATATTTATATATTACAAAGTAAATGATTATAAAAATTAAAATCTAAAAGATTTAAATGTCCATGAAACTTTTGAGTCTACTCTTAAACTGTTGAAGGTTATCAGCTTCGGCAATTGTTTGGGGAAGACAGTACCATTTACTAATTATTCTAACAAAGAATATAATACAATACAATACAAATTTAATTTTGACCAAAAAAGCAAGTTACAAAAGGAAGGCTATTTAATACTTAATACATATGATTGATAGCAAATTAGGTCATGGTATACCTAGAAAAACCATAAGGGCTTATCAAAGCTAGGATACCAAATATATAGCTTAATAAAAATGTTATTCAATAGCCAAAAATGGTCGGACACAAAACGAAACAACACGTGACAAAGAAGCTATCAATCTCATGCCAAGCCAGTTCCGTCTAATAAGAACTGCCTTGGACTAAGTAATAATAATAATTCTAGATGAATATCAATTATAATTTAATAACTATCTATATATATATTTTTTAACTTTTTTTTGAATACAGCTAGGGATGAGGTCTTGAGCATAATATCAAGGGAATTCCAAATTATTGGACCTTGAAACCTAATATTATATTTTCCATAATTTGTTCGTGGTTTTGAAAGACTGTATGATAACTTCGAAGATAATCTTGTGTTATGATCATGCACTTGGTTCACACGCAGAAAAAAATTATTGAAAGTTGAAGGCAGCAGAGAGTTATGAAACTTAAACATAAAAATTGCAGTAGTAAGTTTCACTAATTTATTAAGTTTAATCAATTTCAGGGATTTAAATAAAGGACTGCTATGTTCAGTATAACAAGAGAAAGTAATAATGCGTAGAGTACGTTTTTGTTGTAAAAAGAGAGGATTAATAATCGATTCATAGGTATGACCCCATGCAATTAAGGAATACGTGAGGTAAGGATAAATCAATGCATAGTAAAAGCCAACAAGAGTTTTTTGATCAACAAAATATCTTACTTTTGAAAGCAAACCAACATTTCTTTTAATTTTTTTCATTAAATAATTAACATGAGCATTCCATTTAAGGTTACTATCAAACATTACGCCAAGATACTGAATAAATGATTCCTCTTTAAGAGGCTTATTGGAGATGTTAAGTTGTAAGGAAAATGGTATCTTTTTCTGAGTTTGATGAAATATCACAAAACTAGATTTGTCAATGTTTAGCGAAAGTTTATTAGCACAAAGCCACCGATATACTAACTTAAGTTCTTCATTAATTAAATATTCAAGATCCTTTAAACTCTTGTTAGCATAAAAAAGGTTTGAATCATCAGCAAAGAGATGAAAATCAAACAAGTTGGAACATTGATAAAAATCATTTATATATAATAGAAATAACAGTGGTCCAAGAACCGACCCTTGTGGAACTCCACAAGGATTAATGAGGTGGTTTGAACATGTCTGATCAATCCTAACAAATTGCTTACGGTCTTTTAAATAAGAGGTAAACCAGTCCTTAGCAATCCCACGGATACCATAATTATCTAATTTTCTTAAAAGAATTGTATGATTCACAGTATCAAATGCTTTACTTAAATCCAAGAAAATGCCACAGGAAAAGTAACCATCCTCAATAGCCTTTTGAATTTTATCAATGATACATAATATGGCATGGTCAGTGGAGTCACATGATCTAAATCCAAACTGTTTACTGTATAAAATGTTGTTCTTATTAATATATTCAATAAGTCTTTTGTACATAAGTTTTTCCAAGATTCTATTAAAAATACTTAGAAGTGAAATCGGGCGGTAATTATCACAAACTACATGTGAACCCTTCTTGTACACAGGAAGCACTCTAGCCAATTTAAAATGATCTGGTACAATTCCAGTTGAAAATGATTGATTGTAGATAATTTCCAGTGGTTTAGAAATCATGGCTTTTAGACACCCTAGTATTTTAGATGGAATACTAAAAGGTCCTGTAGCCTTATTAGAATTTAGTTTAGAGATTTCCTCCTCAATTTCTGTGCATGAAGTTGGAAACAGGTAAAAACTCCTGGACAATCTAGTTGGAAAAAAATCCATTGGACTGGTCTCAGTCGGACAAATTTGATCTGCCAAATTTTTGCAATATTAACAAAGTAATTATTAAATTCATTGGCAATTTTTGTTGTGTCTGTTATTTCTATGCCTTCTTTTTGTAGTCTAGCTGGCGGGAGCACATCCTGTGATTTAGAAGAGATAATTTGCTTTATACCTTTCCAAGTCATTTTGCTATTTTTCTTATTTATAACAATTTCTTTTACTTAACTTAATAAGGTGATTTAGTTTATTTCTATATAATCGTAATTTTATAAGATCCTCCATAAGTTTGCTTTTTAGGAATTTTTTATGCAACTTGTTTTTTGTTTTAATAGACGCTCTAATAGCTTGTGTTATCCATGGTTTACCTCTAATTTTCAATTGTTTTTTGGATAATGCACGAACTGGAATATGTTTATCAATAACATTGGTAATAGCAGAATGGAAAGTATCAAATATTTCATTCGGCCCATGGCAATGTGATAAAATTTCTTTCCAATCAATAATTCTAACTTCATTTTGCATAGCCAATTCATTGAGGTTGGAATAATCTCTAATAAATACCTTTCTTTTCTTCTGAGATATAGGAAAATTGTAAACAAGCAAAAAGTTAGGAAGGTGGTCAGACATGTCACAAATCAAATTACCACTGATCAAATTATGATCTATAGAGTTAAAGAAAATATTGTCGATTAAAGTAGCAGAGTGGTCGGTAATACGTGTAGGTTGAAGAATTTGAGGATGAAAGAAATAAGAACCTACAGTATTGATAAAATCATCAGTATCTGGGTGCTCCTCATATTTTAGCAAATCAATGTTGAAATCACCCATAATTACACAATATTTCCTTTCTCTATGAATTTTTTCAATAACAGAGTTTATATAACAAATGAAATTGGAAATATTGCCATTGGGATGTCTATAAATAACTCCACATAAAATATTTTTATGTGACTTGTTAATAAGCTCTATCCAAAGAGTTTCAAAATCATTGTTAGCAATCGAGACCTCATCCCTAATCTTGAAAGTAAGGTTATCTTGTACAAAAAATCCAACACCTCCAGCATTTGAAAGGCTAGGTTGTGATACAAATATTTTCCCAGATATATCATGGTTTAAAAGGCTTGTTTGGTTAACCTTAAGCTTGGTTTCAGATAGTCCAATAACAGAGAATGGATGAGATAATTCAGTTAGTAAATTACTTAGAATATCAACATTAGCTCCTAGGCTCCTTATATTACAATGAAGAAATGATAAGCAATTACTGAGAGATAAACACTCCTTAATCTCTGCATTAACTTGAAATTCTTGAGGTGTATAATAATTAAAATTTTGATCATTTAAGGGAATAGACGACTCAGCACTTGAAAAGTTAGTATATGGTGCACTCTTGACTGAAGGACATATTAATTTTAAATAAGGCAAAGAGGTTAAATCACGAATATCTTCTAATGGGCTGGACATAGACATTTAGAAAAAGACATAATTTAAACTACAATTATAAAGATGACTTATCTGTCTTCATAATTAGTGTAACTTGGAGATATCCCTTTCGCAGATGATTTGAGTCACATCGCTAGTATCCTCCTTGCGTAGATAAATTTTCCCTTTATTGGTCCAAAGGTACTTGTAATTGAGGTCCTATTTCATCGACCAGCATTTACTAAAAAGCTCTTTGTTCGCCCTTGTAAGGCTCTCAGTGATAAAGATTCTCTCATCAGTGCTGAAATTGAGATTAAGATCTTTAACAGTTTTTCCTCGAAAGATTTTTTCTTGCTTTGTAGAATTCCTCGCGCTTGCTTCGTCTAACAAATTTAACAATGATAGTTGGGAAGTTTGGTTTTCTCGCCGTATTCTTGTTTGACGTCGGTAAGCGATGACAGATTGAAATATCATCAGGCCGGAGATCAACTTCCATACATTCGGCAACCTGTTGAACAATTGCTTCAGCGTCCTCTTTATTTCCAGACACTGGTATGCCACGAATTTCCACACACTCCCTTCGGGAGTATTGTTCAAGTTCGTTCAGAGCTGCTTCACATGATTGTAATTTATCATTGGACTCTTTTAACTTTGACTTTAGCGTTGAAACCTCCGTATCAGACACTTTCTTTGCTTTCTCTAGCTGCTGTAATCGTTTTAAAGCATCATCCATTTGATTACTCAGGAACGAGAGTGAATCTAAAGACTCACTCACTTTCTTGTTGATTTCATTCAATTTTAAGTTGATGTTTTGTAATTTGGCGTCTAAAAGCGACTCCAAAATCTCTGTCTGCTTCTTTGACATGTTAAACACAATACGAACACAATAATGGAAACACTAAAGACTTGAAAAACAAATCAATAGCTAATATAAGCCTTTGAGAAGCAGTAGTTGAACTTTAATACACAGACACGAAATTTGACCGCCATCTTGGCTCAGGCTCACGAGGTCATTCGAGTTATGAATGCAGTTGAGAATTTGGGAGAGCACTCGACAACTAGTCTCGTGTATGCTGGACGTTCATGTATAAAACCGAAAAAAGAAAGCGACTTTGCGTTAATACCCACAAAACAATGGCACTAAGCCTCTAATTCAAGGTTTGCCTCTCTCCTCCGCAGACTTCTTCGGATCAGACTTCTTCGGAATATTTATAGCAATTACATGTCGCAGCTTTGATGTATAGTTTATATTTGTGATTAGCTCTTGTGCGATTATACTTAGTATATTCAAAAATATTGTCAAAGATGAGATTATTCAGACCAAAAACTGACTTATAACACTCCACAAGGGATGGTACTCTCTACGTTTTTCAAGCGTTGGCCATTTTAATAATCTACAACGATCTTCGTACGACATCTCCATTTAAAGCAAGACGGGAAGCTCTTCGTTAAACCTTTTCTGGAGCGACAATATCCTTAACCAAATATGGGCACCAAACAGGAGCAGCATATTCGATAATAGGTCGTACAAGAGTTTTGTATAGAGTTGAAAAAACTTCCTGGTTTTTGGTACCAATAGTACGCCTGATAATTCCCAAGACTTTGTTTGCTTTATTTACGGTCGAATTCACTTGGTCTCCCCAAGACAAATCCCGTCTAATTATAACTCCCAAGTCCTTGATACTATCAACCGAATTGAGAAGTTTTCCTAAAATATAATTAGGTTTACTTGTGTCTCTCCTGTGTGTTATACGCATAGATTCACATTTATCTGGGTTGAATCGAAGTCACCATTTCTCTGTCCATTCGCCAAGACGGTTAAGGTCCGATTGTAGCGCCGGTACATCAACATCAGGTACTTGAATTTTTTTATATATTTTGGTGTCATCAGCATATAGCTTTACTGTAGATGTTATATCTTTTGTTATGTCATTGACGTATATTAGAAACATTATGGGTCCAAGAATCGTTCCTTGGGGTACGCCAGACTTCACAGGAGACCATTTTGAACTAGTACCGCGTATTACAACTCGCTGTTTACGATAGGTCAAAAAATTCCTGAACCAAAGCAACAAAGGGCTGCTAATACCATGACGTTCAAGCTTTAAAAGTAAACGTTCATGCGGAACGCTGTCGAAAGCTTTGGAAAAATCCAGCATAATAACATCAGTTTGCTTTGAGCTGTTTCTTGTCTTAGCCCAATCATTATAACAGGAAAGTAACTGTGCAAGAGTAGATCTTCCTTTTAGATACGCAAATTGGTCTGGGTTGAAAACGTTTAGATCTGACCAAAAGTTAATTACTCTAGATTTCACTATTTTTTCACCAATTTTGCAACATCTACAGTACATCTAATGAAAATATTAATGCATTGAGAGTATTAATATTGTTTTTCCTAATTACATTTACGTTATCAAAAGAAACGCAAGCTATAAAAAACTGTCTCATTCGTTTTATGCTATGATGGAAGCAGGATCTTGCAAATAGTCACGATACAGCGAGTTTAAGTACAGTATATGATAACAAAATGTAGAAATATTGTAAAGTTTGAGATTAGACTTAAAGGGGCACTCCACTCCAAAAACAAGTTGTGTTCATATGAAACATCTTACCTCAATTAGCTAAACCCTGAAATATTATAGCGTAGTTCCCTTCAGTTGACGAGAAATAGCGAGTCAAAGTCAGAGTTTTCGACGCCATGTTGTCTTTCTCGAGCAGACGCGGATTGTCAGCGGTCTTCAAATTTTGACGTCACTGAGTGCTTTTTCGTTTTGTTTTGTAGACTATCATAACGAGTTTCGTTGTTTAGCGTTCATCTGACGAAGATTATTCTAGTTCAAGTTCTTTTAGTTCCTCAGGCAAGAACCTAGACGAATTTATTAATGTAAGAACTTGTCTAGGTTGAAATCGATAACCTTAATCACTCTTCTTGTAAGTTATGTGTAATAAATTCGTCTAGGTTCTCGCCAGAGGAACTATAAGAACTTGATCTAGAATAATCTTCGTCAGATGAACGCTAAACAACGAAATTCATTGTAATCGCCTACAAAACAAAACGAAAAAGCACTCAGTGACGTCAAAATTTGAAGACCGCTGACAATCCGCGTCTGTTCGAGAAAGACAACATGGCGTCGAATACTCTGACTTTGACTCGCTATTTCTCGTCAACTAAAGGGAACTACGCTATAATATTTAATTTATTTAATAACGTTGACGTTACCGAAGAGGAAGACGAAACGCAAGTAGCCGCCACAATGCCCAGCAGTGCCAGTACGTCCGAAACGTCTCCACGCACGTTTGTTCAAGCCAAATATACCCAGACGACAGCATTCAAACCAACAACAAGATCGGTAAAAACACAAACTCTCATCGACGCAACAGCAAGTTTCTTTCATGAAAGGAAACAATCATTTCGCACGTCAGAATCGCCACTGGAAAATTTACACGTCTCAGAGCCAGAGGGCAAATCCCGTAGTGTTGCTGAAACAAGCGGAATACAACAAAGTGAATTCGAAGTTGGCGAAGAGAGCAGTGCCAGTGAAGGGTCAGTAAAACAGGACTTTGAATACTCACCAACCGAGGCGACAACTACCGAAAGCGAGGACACTTGCGAAGAAGTTGACTCAAAAACACGGATTGTATTACAACAAGGGAAACCCCCGCAAGAGCAGATAAAGTTTGTTGTTTTCGAAGACGCAGTTTTGAATGCTTTTGGTACATGCAGTCTGTGTGGTTCAAAATGCACGGTCACAATGGAAAGCCAGCGAGGGTCATCGTGTAAAATCAGCAGGTGTAAAATCAGCAGCTGTTGTACACGCGAAAGCAATCACCATTTCGAGTGGATGACCGGTCCCACGGTAAATGGCATGCCCGTATTTCATTTGCTTTTGGCATCAGGAGTTCTTGCTACTGGGATGGAGTCTTCTAAAGTGCTACGGTTGTTCGCTGTTCTAAAGATCCCAAACGTAAGACAACGGGAGTTATCAAATATTTTCAAATATTACGTTATCCCCACAGTCTACAACTTTTGGCAAAAAGAGCAATCGTCAAGGCTGAATGAAATCCAGGTAAAATCTGTTGTTGTGGCATCTGATATGCGTGTCGATAGCCCTGGGCACAGTGGTCTTTTTGGTTCGGGCAGCACACTGGACATGGATAGAAACATCATCCTGGATACACAAGTAATCAAGGTATAACAGGACCTAAACAGTCAAGTCAACTAAAGTTACTTGTAATTTTTAATAATAGTATTCATTAATATTAGTCAGGGCATTTAAACACAGCCTATATAGACAGTGATGTATATATGATGGTCATTACAGCACTATCTATGTGGGCTAGATGAATTATTAAGTCCTGACTAATATTATTAATAATTAATGAATACAATTTAGAATTTAGTTTTTGCAAAGCTCAGACCCGGATTATTGGATTCATTTTCAATATCTCAACAGTCCACAGAGGTGAAAAACTCAAATGCAATGGAGCTGGAGTCCTTAAAAAGGCAAATGAAATATTTAGAAGATAACAATGTTTGTGTGACAAAGCTGGTGACAGATCGCCATATCCAGGTTTCTGCATATATGGCCAATGAGAAACCAGAAGTTGAACATTCGTACGATGTCTGGCATGTGGCAAAAGGTATGATTGTTTTCACTGTATATGGTTTTCATTATTATATATACAGAAATTTAGTAATTACCCTAATAGTCTCGCTGCCAAATCTATTTAGGATTAATAATTTGTTTCACAGTGGGGAATAATTGTGTTATCTGGCATCCCCCCCCCCTCTGTGTGCAAATGCAAGACCTTTTTGCTGGCTTATTATACAGACCTCTAGCAGTGTGAGTGGACTTTATAAAATAAAATAATACTAAATAATAATTTATATAATTATTATATCTTTTAATAGATTATACTGTGCAAACCTGCATTATAATGAGAACAGCAGCAGAAAGCAAGCAACAACAGCAGATGGCAATCTTCGATGGGCAATTGCTTATCCAAAAGCATTCAAAGGGGAAAAAGCAGTTGCCAAACCATTGAAAGAAAAGCCCACTTACGGTAAGTGGGCTTATGCATAAGTGGGCTTTCTTATGGATGAAAAATGTAAACTTTTAAAAACGTACATTTTCCATCTATAACCCCCCCCCCCCCCATCTAAAACTAGAGTAGATACAAATATGGCATTTGAAAATTCATTTTTGCAGGATATGTGGATTTGATATTGAAAGAAGCTGTTCAACTTAGAAGTAAGTACAACACACTAAAGAAAGCTAAAGTCCACGCCAACGAAGTGCTACCTATTGAACCAAAATCACTTGTTGAGAAGTATCTAGAAGGGAAGGAACGTCCATCAAGGAGCAAGTGGTGGCCAATCGAAAATCTCGGTTCAGCAAGCCAGCTTTACCTGCAAGTACAGAGAGTGAAGCAGCTAAGAAGCCATGTGCTTGTAAAGGAAAATGTGCCACCAAAAAATGTTATTGTAGGGGTAGGGATGCAATGTGTGACACCAAATGTAATTGTAAGGTGGAAAAGTGCAAAAATCGTGAGTGAGGCAGAATCTCAAAGCATTTGGAAAGCCTACACTTAACTGTCTTTTAAGAATACAAAAAAGCTTACCGTTTCGATTTTTTGGCGTATTTAAAATGAGTATAAATGCCGTCACGCGACGCAAACCGTTCTCGAATTCTTGTGTAAACACATGCAGGAAGTGGCCTTCTGTTCTTATTCCCCAAAATCTGAAATACCCAACGCGAACATCGTTGGTATGCTACCAGTCTATAAAGTTTGTGTATCTTGTCCAAATCTTCGTCATCCAGAGGCCAGTTATCTTCAAGATAGCGACAAACGTCTATTTTTAATACCCCTTCCGACAGCATGTTCGCTTTGAAGTCTGCATGTGTTGTCAAGCACTTCTCCCCTTGTGTTTCAGCCTCCTTCAACAATGCATCATACTCATCGTATTCTAACGCTTTATCGTGGCAACAAAACGATTCAATAGCCTTTGGCTTCAATGTGCAATGCCCACATTTACACCAACTCAGGCTTTCAAGGCGCCAAGCATTTTCGGCCTCAAACACATGGTCGACTTCCTCGTCAGACGATTCACTCTCTTCTTCTGAGTCGCTCTCGTCACCGCTATTGCTTGTTTGTAAGCCCAGCTCAGGTTCAAATTGATAGGGTAATACCTCATCTACTTGATTATCGTGGATATTTTCCATTTGAGTAATCGAAAAGCGCCAAATTCCTCACTAGAAGTACGAAATCGCGATATGCGCCTAATAAAATATATTTGTTGTTTTGATTCTCCCCTGCGCCTGACGTCACATGGGTCATGTGACCCAAAAGATAATTTTTTGAAAATCGATCCAAGATGGTGGACGTACTGAATATTTATGGTGAAATAACTCGAGAACAAACCAGTTTGGATAAAAAATAATAGCATATTCGTAATCAGGGGGTCCAATTTTACTAATATCAAGAATAATGTCCTTTAACCTAGTTTTGTATGAAATATGCAAATATGACACTTTGTCGCATTATTTTATTTGCGTGTGGCAGTGATTGATATCCCAGCTGATACTGGGCCAGAGTTAGTGTCAGTAGAAGACCATTACGAACTGTTTCGTACCCAACAAGCGAAAAGAGAAAAAGATTGGAAAGAAGAAAGAGAAATTGTTAGAAAAGCAAAAATTCAAAAAAAGGAAAAGCTACAGGACGACAACGCTGTTGGAAAACTCATCGTCCAAAAATCTTTGTGACGAGCAGCTTTGTCTGAAAACTCTTGAATGCGAAATGTTAAGAAAAAGAGTAAGTGACCTGGAGAAAAATTGCGCACTTTCAGGAAAATTGACGAGGGTGACTTTTGTTGTTCGCGCATAATTTACCTTGCTTCGAACCGTCTTTTTACTTTTTGTCAAGGTTACGGAAATTGTAAAAAAAAACGAGTCCTTTAGCAGGTTTACTTTTTAACTTTTGGCAACTGCCAATATGGTTAAACTACATGGCTTATTGTATTTATCAAGGATTAAACCGGATAAGTTCAATTTTTATAACTTGTTAACGAGGTTTTCTTGACTTGTTTTGAACAATTCCTTTTTTTTTCGACAACGACACTGGGACTTGCTCCTTGCAAAGAAAACTAGATAACATCTTTGCGTTTCCTGTTGTTAAAGACTAGAGTCTAGAGTAGATTTTCTCTCACGTGGCCTGTATGAAAGCTAGTGAAAACGTTGACTAGTAACAGGATAAGTCGGACCCAGCTTTGCGTATCACAAATAAATCTTAAATCTCATAAACGATTGAACACACACTTTTGTGTCTCGGTACAAATTTTTTATGTAATTGCACTAGGCAAATAAATATTATGAACCTTACAAACATCCGATCCTTAGGATTAATCAGACCGCATCACATTCTAGCAGTCATGTTTGTTACAGGCGCGGCAGAAATTTGGAATAACATTTTAAGATTGCTGAGCAATCTTAAAATTAATATTGATAATGACAAAGGATCCAAATAATAAAATACCCTAAATTATGAAGTAATGTTACTCAAATGTTTTAATGCTTAAAATATGTCCACAAAATGTGTTGATTCACCTCTAAAAATTTCCCATCAACCTCGTTCCCAGGCTTTTGCCGAGTATGCACTGATCGCCATTATGACTAATTAAACTGGCAAAAGTTTGTGGGGCATCTGCCCCACCTGCCCACACGGTTTCGCCGCACCTGTGTTCACTGTTCAATGCTGTTTTCTTGTTGTATTTTAAGTTCACATAGCCGAATTTTAACTGACATTATTTCGGTAATGAACTAATAGTCCCGCAAAGCATAAACGACAATTTAATTGACTTCATGTATAAGTGATAATTGCAATAATTCAGGTCCGCAGTCTGTTTTCTTAGTTTTCCACAAAACGGAGTACTCGCGGCCATTAAATTCCCACAGCAACCTAAAACCTCTCACTAAAACCTCTCCGGAGAAGAATAAGTTACCATTATAACTAGCTAAAATTAAATGTTAAATTGTAATTTTAAATTTTAGAAATCCTTGCGTAAAGTCCAGTCATTAGATATCTTTGCCATAACAAAGAGAACAACGGATTTTATGTCAAAAACAACTATATTTCAGTGCATCGGCAGACAAGTAAAAGTGATGTTAATCTCTATTTCAGATGATTGAGGAAATGCACAGTTCAATGACAGAAGCATTTTCAAGGATAGAAGAGCGTATAGAATCTATCGAGTCGAGTACCAGCTTACCAGTTCATGCAGTTCCAGTAAGTGTTCTATTTATTTTCATTGTCGTTGTCCTGAATGCATGCCGTTTAGTCAAGAAAGCATTCCCGGGTATTGTAGAGATTAGTGCACATGTACCATTCAGCAGTTTCATGGACTTGTTCTTTGGGCACGGCGTTCAGAATTGTGACTTTGCAAACATGGTATTCTTTAAATTAATAAAATAATTACAAGAAGACAGATGGTAGAATTCAATTGATATTTAAGTCTAGCCAATATCAATTTGAAATCGGAAATATATAGTCATGCAGTGCCACCTAGAAGCTGGTTTACCTGCGGAGGACAGGACAGGGAGATCACAGGCTGCAGGATAGTACTTTGCTAGGTGAGTTAACCACTTTCTTACATTTCTGATTTCTGTAACAGTTTAACAGCACACTTGACGTATCCCAAGTCGTCAACACAGAAGAAACTTCACCTCCCCTAAATTCCAACAGTGAAAACATGCTATTGTCAACAATTGACATTGAAGCATTAAGAAGACTATATGAGAATCCCACCTTAACCCCACCTGTTCAGCAGACACTCGAATCAGAATGCCAGCACTAGTCAGACTTTGTCTGAAGATTTCATCAAAACATTTGTCACATCAAGAAAATCCGTGCCCTAATGGAGAAAGAGGATATGCCAATGCACAAGTGCACGTTGAAACTATTACCTTATTTCTTCACGAATGACGAGCTTAAAAAAAGCAACACGGATGGGACCCATAAGAAACTTGCTCTCAACAATGGTAAATTAAATTGCTTAAAAGGTGCGTTTAAATTACGTTTAAATTACTAAGCCAATTGAGCGTGTCATACAGTCGAATAAGCAATTTCGTTTGAATGATTCTGTAAAGGTTAATTTAATTCATGTTGAAATGCCTCATGGCGGAACCGGTACAAAACGTTCTGAGATTAATTTGGAAAAGCATTTGGCCAAAAAAGGCTCAATTGTTCGTATTCAAAACAAAGATGAACTTTGTTTAGCTCGAGCTTTAGTTGTTGCTATTGCTAAAATTGAAAAGGATAATCGGTATAAACAGATAGCCAACCATCGTTATCCAATGCAAACACGTTTAGCAAACGAATTACATCAAAAAGCCAGAGTTGAGATAGGATCGTGTGGTTTAGATGAAGTGAAACAGTTTCAAACGTATTTGACGGATTATCAAATTAATGTTGTTTCGAAAGATCATCTAAATTCTATTGTTTTTTCCGGACCCGATAAAGAGTAAAGGATCTATTTGTTTTTGCACGATATCCATTATGATGTCATCACAAGCATACCTGCGTTTTTTGCTCGTAAGAAGTATTGTCATACCTGTAAAAAAGCATATGACCACTTAAGAGATCATATGTGTCCTGATGCTTGCAAATCGTGTCGTTTTCCAAATTGTCCGTTTGTTTCTTGGGTCCCTTGTGTTGATTGTAATCGGTGTTTCAGAAGTGTGGAATGTTTCGATAGACACAAACAAAACATAGGAAACGGAAAATCAATTTGTTCGGATATCGCTAAGTGTAAACGTTGTAGTACCGTAATGGAAAGGGGTCGACTCAGTCCTGATGTGCATCATTGCGGCTTGACATACTGTAAGATTTGTAAAGACCATGTCAACACCGAGAATCATCAATGTTACATGCGACCCGAGAAAGATACTCGAGAGATCAAATTCTATGATCAGCTGCTCTTCTTTGACTTTGAGTGTCGCCAAGAGAACGGTAACCATGAACCAAACTTATGCGTGATACAGAACGAAGCAGGTGACGAATGGGTATTCGAAGGGGATAACACGACAAATGAGTTCTGCGAGTGGTTATTTACAAAGGAACATGCTAATTGTACAGTGCTAGCCCATAACCTCCAAGGTTACGATAGTTACTTCATCCTCCAATATCTACATGCAAACGCTATTATCCCAGAAGTTATCACGCGCGGTGCAAAGGTCCTTTCAATAACGGTGCCACAGTTCAAGATCAAATTCATCGATTCGCTATGCTTCATACCAATGAGACTTGCTGATTTCCCCAAAACATTTGGATTGGACGAACTCGCCAAAGGTTACTTTCCCCATCTGTTCAACCGAAAGGAGAACGAAAAGTACACTGGTCCTTTGCCTCCGAGTCCATATTACAATCCGGATGGAATGTCGCCTGAGGAGAAAGAGAAGTTCCTACAATGGCACAACGAATTGAAGGAGACTGACTACATGTTTGATTTCCAGAGAGAAATTCTAAGTTATTGTCAATCTGATGTGGATATTTTACGTCGTTCCTGTCTTGAATTTCGCGAACTGTTCCAGGATGTCACAGACATAGATCCGTTTGCAGAATGTCTCACCATCGCATCTGCCTGTCATCTCGTGTTTCGAACGAAGTTCCTCAAAGAAAATACCGTTGCGGTCATTCCACCACTCGGTTACCGTCCAAAAGACAAGCAATCCCTCCTCGCATTGAAATGGCTCTCGTATAAGGCAGAAAAAGAAGACCTTTACATCCAACATGCGCGAAACGCAGGAGAAAAACGTGTTGATACGTGTCTTTTGGATGGGTATCATCAAGAGACAAACACAGCCTACGAAATCAATGGATGTTTCTGGCACGGTAAGTTCTTTTTATTCCATAGATAAATATTTTTCTTATAGGTTGCGTGTTCTGGAACGGTAGGTTAACTTAATCCCTTGATAAAAGTTAATCTGATATTTTTTCTTATAGGATGTTTAAGATGCTATGCGCGAGACACCGTGAACCCCGTCAGTGATAAGACTATGCACGAACTCCAGCAAAGCACGGTGGAGAAGACGTTGTACCTTGAAGCCCGTGGTTATCAAGTTGTTGAAGTATGGGAATGCGATATAATGCGAGAATTGAAAGAAGATGAGGATATGAAACGGTATTTTGATACTTACGATCTGGCTAATCCTTTGGAACCTCGAGATGCTTTCTATGGGGGCAGAACCAACGCAGCCAAACTATTTCACGAATGCAAGGAAGATGAGGTATGTTACGAGTACACCCCCAGTAAATCTGAGGATGATTCTAAATAGTCCTTTTTCTCATAGATACGTCGACTTTACCTCCTTGTACCCCTGGTGCAACAAAATGACTCGGACAATTGTAGGACATCCACGTATTATTACCGAGAATTTCGACGACATCTCTACCTATTTTGGCTTGGTCAAATGTACAGTAAGTCCACCTCGAGGTCTCTTCCACCCGGTCCTCCCCTATCGTACCCAGGGCAAACTGATGTTTCCGCTGTGCAAGTCCTGTGCAGATACGTGTAACCAGAACCCGTGTACTCATACCGAGCGTGAAAGAGCCATTGAAGGGACATGGTGTAGCGTCGAGTTGGAGAAAGCTCTGGAGAAAGGTTACCAAATCCTGCAAATGCACGAAGTATGGCATTTCCCTGAATCCTCGGACGAGTTGTTCAAAGACTATGTGGACACCTTCCTCAAAATCAAGCAAGAGTCTAGCGGTTACCCGAAGACCTGTACCACGGAAGAACAGAAACAACAGTACGTGGACGAATACCTCAAAGTGGAAGGGATACAACTGGACCGAAACAAGATCGAACACAATCCCGGCATGCGTGCCTTATCGAAATTGATGTTGAACTCGTTTTGGGGTGAGTACGTTCTAAACACCCCTCCCCTATAACAAAATGTTGTCTTTTCTAGGCAGAATTGTCCAGCAAAGTTCCAGACATTTATTATTTTTTTTCTCATATCTTTCAGGAAAGTTTGCGCAACGTTCCAATATGACTAAAGTGGAACAAATCAGTGACGTGCAAACGTTTCTTGACTACCTGACGTCTGATGAGATCAACGTTCTGAATGCGCGTTTCATAAGTGATGAAGTGGTTGAAATTCAATACGAAAGCAACGAGAACTTCATTGCACCAAACGCCAAGACCAATGTGGTGATCGCAGCCTTTACTACCGCCTATGCACGACTCAAGCTTTACGGGGTGTTGGACGATCTACAAGAAAGAGTGCTGTACTATGACACAGATTCGGTGATCTTCGTCAGCAAACTCGGCGATCCAGAACCTCCGACAGGTCCATATCTTGGTGAACTCACAGATGAGTTGAAAGGGGATCATATTACGACCTTCATCTCCGGAGGACCAAAGAACTATTGTTATAAAACCAGTTCCAACAAAGTCGAAACGAAAATACGTGGGATCACTCTGAATTGCACCGCAAGGCAAACAGTGAACTTTGATGTTATTCGTGCATTGGTGTACTTACATGCAAAATGTAATGTCAGTGGCCACGTTTCCGTGGACATCCCGTTCAAGATAACCCGGGACACAAAGACAACAAACATTGTGACCAAACGCATGAAAAAGGATTATCGTATTGTTTATAACAAAGGTATTATTGTGGAGGATTACAAAACATTACCTTATGGATTTTAAAATACAGTTAAAAAAGTTTTAAAGAACAGTTATATTTGTTGAAATACAGTTATATACGTGTTGAAATACATAGAACAGTCGTAAATGTTTTAAAATAAATCGTTTGATCTCAAAGTTAATTTCCGATCTTTAGTTTGTGGTAATGCTCCAAATTTACCCCTGTCTGTTCTTCCAACAGCTTGATTTGTTTAGCATTCTTCATGTTAAGGTCCCCCATCATCATTTATTTGGCGTTCATATGATGGACAAAGGTTTTCCCCTGGGGGGCTGGGGGTACCGTTAAACCATTCAATGCTTCTAATATAACTTGCGTCAATATAATTGAATGTAGCGTCTGGTTGTCGATAAGTGCTGCCGGTATCATATTCTTCTGTATCAAAAGTCTCATCAAATCCAAGGTTGCCAGATTTCCCTCTTGCGTTACGGTTTTGGTCGAAAGCCATTGGGTTACGATGTTTCTCCAAGACATGTTGCTTCTATCAAATGTTTGTCTGATCTAAAATCAGAAAAGGTACAGTGTTTTATAGGATTTTGTTACATTTGCACGCATGCGCTTTCACGTTTATACATATTGCTTATAGAATAACTTTCATCTTGTCAAGAAACTTTCCCATGATATCATAATGTTCAGAAATGTATCCGTGACTAACGCAAGCGTACCAGATCTTTTCAATAAACTCTCTGTTAGTAAATGTTTTATTATCGTCAAAGACGGGAACCCATTTATCTATTTCTTCCTCTGTCAACTCATCTAGGATTTTATTGTCAAAATTAGAAGCACACATATTGACACGAAGCATAAGTCGATTCTCAGCCATAAAGAGTATGCCGATAGTCATGTTGATTAAAGTAAGCTCCCACTATTGACGCTGTCAAACGATTGTGACCAAAATCACCGCTGGTGCAGTGTTTTTATAACATTCCCATTTTACAGCAGCGTGAAGGTCTCTTGTTTGAGCACCCGTCTCTGATCTGCACAAAAGACAGATCTCCAATCATCATATGTATACTTGAGCAATTCAAGGCCGCTCACTTTAGGTTTAATATCCTTCAAACTTTCGGCAAAAGCCTCCGTGACATTTGCTTCTGAAACCTTTTCCAAAGCATGGTCAAAGTATATACATAACTGTTCATCCCTTTCCATCATGAGGCATTGATGCTCTGTTTGGGATGGGTGGTCAATGATGCAACCATTGCAGTTTTCAACAACAAGACGTGATATAATTGATGCGATTTCTGCAGCGTAACTTTTTAAAAGTTTCCTTTCGATGCGTTTCTGTCGATGATGAAGAATTAATTCTTTATTATCAATATCCAAAGGTTTAGACATGACTAGCTCTTTACTTGACGCGTATCAAAGAATGTTTAACAGTTCTCTTAAGTTTGAGATGTTTTATACAACTTGATTAGGTCCGGAAAGGCCCGAAATGGGACGTTTTTTTTTTTTTGGCCCGATTTGGCCCCAGGGCCCGATGACCCATGATACTATATTCTCGTATTATCCATCTTCGAAATTTTATAATATTCGTTATAAAATTTATCAACAGCGGCTAGTACTGTCATAATGAAATACAGGGCATAGTGTGAACATTGTTCATAGCCATGGGTCACTCTGCCAGCAAAAATCCGAAGAACAACAAAAATCATAACAAACAGAAAATGTTTAGAATGGGCATTAGTGTTGGTCGCAATGATCTCAATCTCGAAGGACATTTACAAATGGGATACACTAGTAAAACCATCAAAAACTACAAACCTGTTGAAAACAATAAACCTATCGAGAACGATGCACCAGATGAACCTAATCAGAATGTCGAAGAAGAATAAAAGAGGGCGTGATTTAAGATTTCTTTCATTCCATATGTGAACATGAATGATTACCTGTCTAGCGTTTATTACGATCCAAAACGCACAGGAGGATTTGGTGGAGTGAATCGTTTGTATGATGACGTCAAAAAGGAAGGAAAATTTAAAGTGAGTCGCGCGAAAATTAAAGAATGGTTGATGTCACAAGATACATACACTTTACATAAACCTGCCAGTCGCAATTTTAGAAGAAACCGTGTGATCGTGGGCGGTATCGACCAACAATGGCAAATGGATCTGGCGGACATGCAATCCATGCAGAAGTTTAACGATGATTATCGATATCTTTTAGTATGCATTGACGTCTTTTCAAAGTATGCATGGGTCGTTCCTCTGAAAAATAAAACGGGACTTTCACTGGTTGAAGCTTTCAAAGTCATTTTATCTTCTGGACGCAAACCTGAAAAAATTATGACTGATCAAGGAACGGAGTTTTTCAATAGACATTTTCAAGCACTGATGAAGGAGGAAGACATAGAATTGTACAATACGTATAACGAAACGAAAGCCTCGATCGTAGAACGTTTGATTCGTACGTTGAAGACAAAGATGTGGCGATACTTTACATCCAAGAAAACAATGCGATACATTGACATGCTGCCTGAGTTAATGTATTCTTACAATCATAGTGTTCATCGTAGTATTAAAACAAAGCCAGCAAATGTTACTGTCGAAAACGAAAAGAAAGTATGGCACACTTTGTACGATGAACATAGTATTGTGAAAAATGTAAAGTATAAGTTTAAGATTGGCGATCAAGTGAGAATTAGTAAAATAAAACGTAAATTTGAAAAGGGTTACTTGCCAAATTTCTCAAAAGAAATCTTCACTGTAAGCAAACAAGTACCTCGTGACCCTCCCGTGTATAAACTCAAAGATTATGACGGCGAAGAACTGAAAGGAACATTTTACGATAAAGAGCTACAAAAAGTCATTAAACGTGACGATGTCTACGAAGTTGAAAAAATTCTGAAGAAACGTGGAAGAGGCAACAATGTACACTATCTTGTAAAATGGATAGGGTACCTGAACAAGTTTAATTCGTGGGTACCTGCTTCTGAAATAAATAAGATTTAAACCAATGTGTGTGTAGTTTCTTTGCTATTTTGATTTGTAATTCATAATGAGTGGAACACATTTTTATCTCACGCTGCCTAGCAATGCATCCCTGGATATCTTTCCCGATAACAAAACGACGAGTTATCGTGTAAAATTGCCACAAACCATTGATTTGAATGGCGAATGGGAAGTTGGTTTGTACTCCATCTCTTACCCGAATACGTGGTACACTCTACAAGAACATAAGAACCATATCTATTACGCGGACAGAAGTGGACTTTTTCTGGCGACGATTGTGGATTACGGCTACTACGAAACCGTACAAGATCTTATCAAAAGTACCAATAAAGCTTTGGCAAAATATGTTAACGACAACATTAAGTTGTCGTTTAATGCTCTAATTGGAAAAGTGACAGTTCAATTGAAAACTGGATATCAATTGGCTCTAACAGGAAGTATGTCGATTATCTTTGGGTTTGGAGGAAAAGATGTAAAATTCGCAAAAACGACCGAAAGCCCTTACGTGGCAGACTTGTTTGGGATGACGACAATTTACATCCATTGCGATATTGTTCAACCGCAGATCGTCGGAGATACGAGCGCCCAATTACTCAGAAGCATTCCCGTTGAGGGAAAGTCTGGTGACGTCATTACTAAAACGTTCACAAACATCCAATACGTGCCTGTCCAAACTAAATCATTCGAAGACATGGAAATTATTTTAAGGAGCGATACAGGCGACCCCGTGCCATTTGAACGCGGGAAGGTGGTGACAACACTTCACTTCAGACAGCACAGTTATTTTACGTGAAGATGAATAATCCATACGTACGTTACTATCTCGATCAACAACAAGGACACGGAATGCCTGTTTTCAGAGGCAGTCCATGGCAAATGGGTCATGGACAGATGGGATATGGACTCGGTGGCCTATTTCGTAGTATCGCTAGAACAGTCATGCCGATGGTTAAACGTGGAGCAAAAGCTCTTGGAAAAATTGCCTTGAATGCTGGAGGTAATCTGTTAGGAGACGTTGCTTCTGGAAGAAATCTGAAAGAAGCGATAAAAAGCTGAGGAAAAGAAGCTGTAAACATCGCAAAAAATAAAGCCGTTAATCGACTTCAAACTTATGCTCAAACAGGAAGCGGAAAACGTGCAAGAAAACGTACAAAGCAAACAGCTAAAAAGAGAAAGGTATCTACTGCCAGAAGCAGTCAGCCCAAGAAACGGAAAACAAATAAAAAGAGAAAAGCATCGACGTCTACTACCAGAAGCAATCAGACCAAGAAGCGGAGAACAACTCTTGACATATTCGGTTAAATATGAATTTCGTACATGCCAAATCGCAAGAATGCACAAAGAATGAACTCGATCTATTTTCTGTGCCACCAACACAGGTCAGTTTGGAGAAGGGACATTGGATAAATCATCAACCTGTATCCAGTGTATCGGACGGTGGTGCAATCACGTTCCTATCTCCAGGCACTGAAGATTATGTGGATTTATCAAAAACGATTGTTGTGGTGAGAGCTAAAGTGACAAAAGCAGACGGTACAAATCTTGACGCTGACGAGAAAGTTGGAGTGGTGAACAATTTCCTGCACAGTCTGTTCAAACAAGTCGATGTGTTTTTGAAAGAAAAGCAAATGACCCAGGCCACGGGGACTTATGCCTACCGAGCATATCTGGAAACCCTCCTCAACTATGGTCCGTCGCAAAGGATTCTCAACTCACTGCAGCTCTGTTCTACAAAGATACTGCAGGGAAAATGGGCGTGGCGGATCCTACTTTGGCAGCTGCCAACGCTAACCTGGGTCTTAAATCGAGATATGCGTTTAACAAGACAAGTGGAGTAATAGAGATGGCCGGACCTATATTCAGCGATGTATTTATGTCCGAACGGCTCCTGCTAAGTTTCGTTGACCTGAAAGTTATTCTGAATCGAAATGGCAACGAGTTTTGTTTGATGGCCTCTGAGGACGACGCCGATTACAAAGTAAAGCTGACCGATGCCTATCTCAAGATACGTAAAGTGAAAGTTAGCCCAAGCATTTCCATAGCTCATGAAATCGCATTGAAAAAAGGACCGGCTATCTACCCTATACGTCGCGTCGAGTGCAAGAGTTTCATTATTCCAGCAGGAAATCCCTCCCTGAGAAAAGATAACGTCTTTAACGGACTTGTACCGAAATCGTTTGTCTTTGGATTGGTCGAAAGCGCAGCGTATAATGGGGCATACAAGAGGAATCCGTACAACTTTCAGCATTTTAACGTGTCCTCTATTGGAATATCCGTGAATGGAGAAGACATACCGTTTAAGCCGATACAACTTTCCTTTGGTGCAAACCCTAGATTTGTTGAGGCATTCGGTACGATGTTTTCTGGTACGGGAAAAATGTATTACAACAGTGGAAACGATATATCACGAGAAGAGTTTCCAAAAGGTTACGCAGTTTATGCTTTCGATCTGTCCGCCGATATGTGTGGGTCGTCACCCCATTTTAATGTTGTTCAACGAGGAAATCTCGCAGTTGACATCAAGTTCTCTGCCGCGCCAGCAGCCGCTGTGAGTCTCGTGTGTTACGGGGAATTCGAAAACCTAATTCAGATCGATGCAGAAAGAAACGTCATTTACGATTACTCTGGCTAAATGAACACTGCTCAGATAATTCATGCATTAGACCAAGATCCGATAACAAGCAAGAAGTTTTGCGGTGTGTTTCCTAGTGATAAGTTACCTCAGACAGTTGATAAATATCCATGCGGTTTTGTTGCAAACACACACCCGAGCAGTGAACCTGGAACGCATTGGGTGGCATTCTACTTCCCAGCAGAACAGAAAGGGGAATTATTTGACAGTTATGGACAGCCGCCAGATCACCACAGGGATTCGTTTGGAGACTTTTTAGAGCCTTATGAATGGGAATAAACACGCGTAAACTGCAAAGTGCTTGGTCAGATGTGTGTGGCCAATATTGCATATTCTACCTTAGCCACAGAGCACGAGGACAAAGCATGAATAAAATCGTGCAGTTATTTAATAACGATACTATGTTAAACGATGCAAAAGTGTCTCGGTTTGTTAAGAGTCATTTTAAAATATTGTTAAATCGTCCAAATGTTAATCTTATTCAGTTTAGTAAAAACCTGTTTGAAAATTAATGTATCGTTTGTTGCAATAAATATTTGTTGTAAAATCGTGTGTGTCTTGATTTGTACTCCCCCCCAAAAAAAACCAAAAAAAAACAAAAAAAAAAACAACTAGAAACTTTTAAAAAACATTTAATAACTTTAAAAACATGATTTATTCAATAAAACAAATACAGGATTAATAATTAAGCCAACGTTTCTGAGTTTGTTTTTCTCCACGTCTCTTCAGCATTGACTGGATATATTTCATAGGGCTTGCACTTTGGGGGCTTGCACGTTGTGGGCTGCTGTAAAGAACCTCTTCTTCTTCTCCAGACGCATTGTCAGCTAAGGATTGTCTCCATCTTTCCTCATTCCTTACGAGGTCTCGCGGATGTTGATCTTTGACAAAACACGAAAAAATTCTCTTGAGCCCGTAGGATTGAAATTTTTTCTCGCCCTCATAGCGTCCGAAACCAAATCAGATATGTTTGATTGCGGATGGTTTCACCCTCGAGCTTGACTTGTCCCGTTTCATCCCAGGAAATAACGTCAGGTCTTGCTTTCAAACGGCTCAAAAGTGCTGTAGCTCTACCACGCATTGTTCTCGGAATATTTTCCACTACGGTTGTATCAGGTAACTGCGCCTTTTCTTTAGATTCCTCTTTATTTTCGGCTATCCGAACGGTGGGTATTTGATTATCCTTTTGGCGCCTCAAGTCCAGATAACGCTCCAAATTTGCATAATACAATTTTAGCTTTTCAGCATCGTCCATATCCGTACGTTGAAGAATATTTGACATGTCCGTATCTTTATGCATCATGTTGGCCATAATCGGGGAGGTCTCAAGTCTTTGTCTTTGCTCGTATCTGTGAAGTGTGTCCTCGGGGACCAAAACCATACGTTTTGCGTGTTTCATTTTACTAGCAAACTTCCAAGTACACTAAGAATCGGTGCCAAGAGAGCCGTCAATAAACCCCCACCTTTTTGATTAAGGTACACCTTTTTTCGTTTCCTCGACACTTTCTTATTTGCCAATGCGCGGAGATGTGTCTTGTAGCGCACCAAACGTTGCTTTTGACGCGGTGTTAATGGGATAACACCTTTAAGTAAATTCAGTGAACACTCACAAATAGCCGTGATAACATTCGCGGGAACGTTATCGATAAGCAACTTTCGCAATTTAGGTTTAGATTTCACTATAACCTGAAGATAGGGAAGAGTTCCTCTCATACGCTTCGACATCTTGTAAATGGTGGATTTAAACGGCACACACAACTTAAGTACGCTTCACGTAGACAATTTGTCTCTCCCCAGGTAAAATGCTGGTTCTTAGACGCATGTTCTCCGGTGTCAGCTGATGACAATCAATCATTCAATATCCGTAAGGGCTGCTTGTAGCATCACGATACGAATCCAAAAGGTAATTGCCATGTTTAGGAAACATTTGTTTCGCAAGTGTTGTAATCCCAAGCGAGTCGCGTAAATTCTGGAATACCAACATATAGTGGGAATTGAGACTGATCGTTCGTGACAATTTACCGGGTGGAAATAAATTTTGCGTAAGGTACAACACAGATATACCGCGATGATGAGAACAGCGGGTAAATAGGTCTGATGCGCGTTGATCGTTGGAACAGTGAGACATCAAATCATCAAGCACGACTAGGGAATTATCATACCCTTCTGTTAAGTCATATAAGTCGTTTGGAAAACCTTCCACCAGTTCAACGTTCGGCATAGATAATTCGTCAAATTCCTTTTGATACTCTCCATAGCAGTAAATTATTTTTGCTGGAACAGGATAAAACAGTTCTTCTAAATGATGTAGCATGGAGCGAACCAAATACGATTTTCCACTTTGACTTTGTCCGCAAATATAAAAATTTGCAGGTGTTTTAAACCGTACATCCATCGTGCAAAACACTAAATGAGTTTTATTTCACATGTTCGTGTACTTTATAGCGAAAAAATACGTTGAGCAAAATAAATCATTTTACGGAAAAAACTTTCTTCGATCTTGACCATTGTGATATCGAAGCTTTTAAGAGGTGCAGCAACCAACTGTACAGCTCTACGCGTAACGTGCTCGGAGCAAGAGTCATTCATCACATAAACCAATGTTAGGTAAGCTATGGCACGACCAAAATTGTTCACATTCATCTCGATAAAAACGAATGATAACTCGTCAGGATCTATGCGCGGTACCAATTGATTGTACAACGTCTCATGATGTTTAAGCATGTAGTTGACATGATGTGTTAACGTTCTCATATCAATGTCGACGTCATTTCTTTTAAGCTCATCCAAAATCACTTCCATCTTTCCCACCCGACAACAGTAAATGAACACAAAATGTGAAATAATTCAATTATGTATTTGAAAAAAAACAAACACAGAATAAGTACGTTGTCATAAATGTTTCAAGCAATGTTATTCATTTGAAATGTGTACTGAGAAACGTCCTCGTTCAAGCAAAGTGTAGATAGAAAACAAGGTAATCGCATGGAGACGACACTAGCAAAGTTTCAAATATATCTTGCATGCGAAATGTTTGGGGTTGTTGATTTCATATGAAAATAATATTATAAATTAACTCAACGGCTCTCAACAGGAAGTTGTCGCAAGTTCTATGTGACACAACCTACTTTGTTATCAACACTTTATCAAAAATTAGTAACAAAACAAGGAACCTGGAAAAATTGTCAACATATACAAAATCAAACTACGGTATCTCAATCATAATATAGTAATTCACTGTCAGAGGACGAAGTAGAGAGAACACTTTCTGAACAGCGTGGAACATTAGACATAACAAGTTCAAAATCGTCGATACTAGGGCGTCTTCTACTCCGTACAACACAAAAACAAACAAGGAAAACAAGTATGGTCACTAGAGCGCCAGCTGGAGGTAAAGTATATAGTAATATTAATGTTCTATCATTATTCTTGCCATTTTTAGTCGGAGAGGTGCTAGAGATGTTGACGAAGGAGAATGTAGAGGCGATATTAGTAGATGAAGATGCCAATGTGTTAGTACCTGCGGTGGTCGTGGTGGAGTTACAGTCGCTTAATAGTACTCGGATTAGAACGGTCTTCACGCAAACTAGTGGATTTTGGCGGAGATCTATTAGTCGCACATTAGGATAGTCCACCAAAACCATGGAGAGATTAGCAGTAGCAAGGTTATTTCGTTTCAGGTCGATTATCTTAACCCATCTGTTTGGCGTATCAATATGTGGTAAGGACACTAAGCGGAGTCTCGAACAATCCAACAGACCTATCCATCGTTGCTCTTTGCAACGTGAGGCAAACGATAACCCGATCAACAAGAAAACAAATAAAACAAATGTTTTACCGGCCATGTTGTATTAAACGTCCGTTTTTATCAAAAAACAAAACAAAAAAAACCACATTCTGTACAGCGGTCCTCGGAGACGTAGTGTAAAGTAAACTGAAAAATCGCGTGCGGTATCACGTGTAATCTTCACCTTGGACATGGACTTTGCCCTTGACCCTAGGTCGTAAAAGTGCGAAACTCATATAATCCGACAGTTCGTGCCAGGATGGAAGCGAAAAAACAACGGTGGGACGTAGAGAAATCCAGAAGGTATAGAAAGAAGAGGACAGAAAAGCTCGCCAAGTACAGAGCTTTCTACGACTTTGTACTTCGCGAGAACCCGGAACTGGTGGTTCGGTTCGAGTCGGAGTATGGTAAAAAAAAAGATACAGCAGAAGGCGTCTCCAAAAACAGTTTGGACATGGACTGGTTGAACGAGCTTCCGAACCTAGATCTGGAGCCGGAACTGGTGGTTCGGTTCGAGTCGGAGTATGGGGAAAAAAAAGATACGGCAGAAGGCGGCTCCGAAAACAGTTTGGACAGTTTGAAAATCTCCAGCAACAACAACAACAATTCATCACTTACATCATCACGTATCATCATCACTTACATCAGTGCAATCATCATTAAAATTCCCGAATTGCTCATAAAAGACGTCACGCGCGTACAAACTATTCATTATTCCCCCTGCAATTGCAGCTTGATGTTCATCTAACACGAAAAATCGCGTGCGGTATCACGTGTAATCTTCACCTTGGACATGGACTTTGCCCTTGACCCTAGGTCGTAAAAGTGCGAAACTCATATAATCCGACAGTTCGTGCCAGGATGGAAGCGAAAAAACAACGGTGGGACGTAGAGAAATCCAGAAGGTATAGAAAGAAGAGGACAGAAAAGCTCGCCAAGTACAGAGCTTTCTACGACTTTGTACTTCGCGAGAACCCGGAACTGGTGGTTCGGTTCGAGTCGGAGTATGGTAAAAAAAAAGATACAGCAGAAGGCGTCTCCAAAAACAGTTTGGACATGGACTGGTTGAACGAGCTTCCGAACCTAGATCTGGAGCCGGAACTGGTGGTTCGGTTCGAGTCGGAGTATGGGGAAAAAAAAGATACGGCAGAAGGCGGCTCCGAAAACAGTTTGGACATGGGCTGGTTGGACGAGCTTCCGAACCTAGATCTGTTACAAAACATGGGCTTTGACTTTTAGACGTCAAGATAAAAAACCCTCCGAAAACAGTTTGGACATGGACTGGTTGGACGAGCTTCCGAACCTAGATCTGTTACAAAACATGGGCTTTGACTTTTGACGTAATACCCAGCGTTTTTTCCCCCTCTTTTGTAACGATATAAAGATTTGAATGAAATAAAACATATGAGTTAACCGGATTTAACTTTATTTAAAAACACACTATAGTCTTTTCAACTTACAAAGCTGGTTTCCAAAAGAGGTGTGTTATATAGAAATTACATAAAATAAAAAGCAAGCATGCAGAAAACTAAACTAATTTAGTAACTAAAATTTCAATCATGTACCACGGTTCTTAAAATCTCTAAGACTATGTGCACACAGTAATTTTCCGAGGGTTTTCGCGATTGTTTTGTATTGATCTTTAAAGATTCTTTTGCATCCACAGCCCGTACGCTTCCACTTCCACTTTGGGGCAATGCTGATAGGCGTTGAAGGAGATGTGGTTACCACAGGTTTCCAGCCAGATAAGTTGGCCAAATAGTTTTTCAGCTTTGGGACAGCCGAAGCATTCCAGATTTACGGACGGAATGTCAAGGTCTGCCAACAGGTCTTTCTCGTAGTGTCCACCCTTGTAAGCAATGGTAGAGCTTAGGTTTTTCCATGTTTTACTGTAAAAACTCGCTACAATTGCCTCCAAATCTGAAATTGGGAATGCTTCGGTGCCCCGAGGCACTCCAAACGGTAATTTATGGATGCGTTTTTGAACATATTTACAGGTCTTCTTGTCCTTTTGGGCGAGGTCGTCCCAGCTCACACCGATGTCAAAAAAGAAGGACTGGGATGTAGTGTCTCCGACATTCAGTAGACCCAACTCCTTACAGAGAAATATGTTCTCTACATAATACCCGTCCATATCTATGACTGCTATGATATCCTCTGGCTGGCAATGCATGTTGAGTGATCGATACATTTGTATTGCAAATCCTTAGGTTTTTATATAGACCCTATGCATAGTGACGTCACACTTGTAACGAGGTAACGTTACCTTAGTACTCATACGCCCGATTATTATTCTGTGCCCGAACGTTACCTGTAGGTAACGTCACCCTTGTAACGAGGTAACGTTACCTGGAGGTAACGTTACCTTGAGTGACGTCACCCTTGTAACGAGGTAACGTTACCTGGAGGTAACGTTACCTTGATAAAGAGATGACGTATACTTTCGACGTGATTTGATTGGTTGGACATATGATTTGATTAGTTGGACATGTCTGAACATGAACGAGCTGAGAGTATAAATTGAAAAGGACGGAGCAAACATATCACAATACATATACAGCTCAAGTTAGTGAGATGGAGTGTTTACATGGAAAACCTGCTTCTTGCTCGACCACGAAAAATGGTTCCTTCTGGTTTTGTGGACAGAAACCTAGCTGTGGGTTTATCTGCTCCGAGGACGACGGATTTGTATTTCAAAAAGCCCTGGCGACGTGGAGAAGCACCAGCATGGAACAGCCTAAGTGTCAGGAACACCATAAACCGGCACAGTTTCGTGTTGTGAAGGATCTGATGAAACCCAGTTACGGTAGACCCTATTTTACATGCGCAGCTCGTGAAAATCCGTGTTCCCTATGGATGTGGGCTGACGAGGAACAGATTGAGAAACCGAATTGTCATCACGGACAGCAAAGCGCCATGTATAAAGTGAAAAAGGAGGGTCCTAACAAAGGTCGAATGTTCTTTTGCTGTTCAAACGAAACGTCGTGTGATTATTTTCAATGGGCACCTGAAGAACCAACAAAGTCGCCCCGCGTTGCAGAGCCGTTCATACCGTTATTTTACAACTCTTACTCTCAGAAGAACTGAAACATTTATAGAATATAAACAGTTTAAATATTCTCAAAAGAGTTGAAACATTTATAGAATATAAACAGTTAAACATATAATATGTAGTAAAACCTATATTGTATTGATTTTGTTTTTAAATACATGATTGAAATGATCAAACGTTATAAATGTGTATCGCGGTGCAAAGGTAACGTTACCTACAGGTAACGTTCGGGCGTATGAATACTAAGGTAACGTTACCTCGTAACGTTACCTCATTACTTACTTTCGGGGATGACGTCATCAGGCGCCGTAACAAGGTAACGTTACCTTGAGTGACGTCACCCTTGTAACGAGGTAACGTTACTACGTCCGAATTGGACATACGCAGCAGACGTCATCTTTACTTCCGGGCCCAAAGGGTAACGTCACTTCCGGCGCCAAACGTGCAATGCATTGTGGGGCGCATGCCAGATGGGGGGGGGGGGTAATGTTACCACTAAAAGTCTAGAAACTAGTACAAAATTTCTGTACCATCAAGGTTCAAAACCATTATGTAAAGAAAGAGGGAAATAAGGAGCACCGCATCAATTTTGGAGAATTCATGCTCTGGGTCCATATGATGTATGCATGCAGCAGCAAACTAAAAATAGTAAATGCAATTTTTACGTAATTACAAACAATCATAATTAAATATGTTTTTATTCATTTTCTGTTTTTAGTGTTGCTTTTTAGCCGTTTTCCGGGAAAGGCGAAAGAGGATGAAGAGAAAGTGTGGAAAGATATCAAGACGAGAATAAACGGGAAATGCCGCACAATAGCTTTCAAGCTTAACGAGGAAAAACTTAAACCTGTAAAGACTGCAGACAATTAACAAAAACGACTTTTTCTGCTTTTGTCGTTCAATGATGAAGGTAGTTTGCTCGAGCATGTTTTTGGGTTGCTAGTTTCTTTCCAAGACAAACTTTCGCATGTCGAGATTTGAATACTTTAGAAATTTAAAATATATGTTATTAACAAATTTGTCAATTGTTTGCTGTACAAACTGTATTAGATGTACCCTGGGTGCCAGAGGTTCTTCATTCTTCGCTCGTGGGAATAACGGAGGCACGCGAGGATGCGAAGCGTTAAAAAATGGGCGGGGCGAAACTGGGAGGCGAATCACTCCTTGGCGAGATCTCGCTATTGACAACCCAAGATCTCGCCTAGGAGGGCTGGACATTTTCCATATAAACGTAATGAAGACTGGCTGCCCCTCCTAGGAGCTGTGCAAGCGACAAAGTTATCTTTACCAGTATTTTTTGGACAACTTTATATTTCGCACAACTTGTTTGCTTGTGTTTAAATTAGAAATTGAACACTTGTCCGCATAAGTGATATTCTGGGTTTGGGTGAGAAAATAAATACAGCCGTACTCGAGCGAACCAGCTTGGGCAGCGAGCCACTCGGTTAGCAACCTCGTACCCAGGGTATCATCTCCGCTTACCGCCCGTTAGGAGGTCTAGAAATTCTCTTGTAAACAAGAGATGAAATATAGGCATGATCGCCCTACCAAGAGGGCTGGTCGTCCTGCATATAAATGATTATTAGCTCGCGCGCCACGCAAAAATTCTGAACGATTTGACGTTTCCATTTGACCGGTTGATTAGTTCCTTCACTCTTCAGTTTGAGGAACAATTATCACGAAAAATGTTATCGTGTTGTAAACCCTATTTCCAACAGCGCATATGGACATCTGCGTTATTTTTCTCTTTTTGTAGAAACATTACAAGATATCTCATAACATAATTATTAAATAACACAAAAGTTCACCAATCTCTCGCAGACTTGCCGCCATCCGGAGAAATGTAGATTCAATGCACAGTTCATGCTATTTTTGAGACCGTGGGTATCGTCATGTTATCGAAACAGTCTAAAGTCCAGATGAAAGTTTCAAAGTGTAAAATAACAAAGTTACTTGGTTTGGCCGATCTAGCACTGTTTAAGTTCGCCACTAGACCGGCCACTTTGCTATTTTACTCTGTCTAACGCCAGATGTTTTTCCTCTGTCTAAAACCAGAGGATTTTACGCTGTGTAACGCCAGACGATTTTACTCTGTCTAACGCCAAATGATTCTACTTGTCAAATGATAAACCCTAGGTTTAGGGGTGAAAAGGTTCATCTCTCTCTGTTAACACTTTTGCCGACCGCAATTACGTCATACGCTATTCGGGATTAGAACATCTTGACACTGTAGCAATTAGTATTTTTAATTTTTTTGTTATTTCCTGCTTAGCTTTGCACCAGAATGATAGCCAAAAACGTTTTTAAGCTTAAAATCGCCAATATACACCTACCATCGTCGCATATTATAAGAGTGCGAAATCAACATTGATTTAAAACGATGCCGTTGGGAAAACCATTGATGGTCGGTGGACCATTTAAATCCTTTGAACCACCTCTGCATTTTGACTGAACCAATTATTCATTGCAAATATATTTTATATAAGTTTTAAACCCATCATGAAGATCCTAAAGCAACGATTCAGCCGAGATAACCAGTACCGGTCCATGTAATCACCCCGTAGGCATGATAAGAAAATATGTTACTACATTGTGGATAGATATTTCCCAGATGGACGAGGTTGCGCATTCATCACAAACGAATAAGGTTTAGATTATTGCACTACTGTATTTCTTACCAGAGGAAATCTTACGACAAATAGAGCGACTTCGCGGCTCATTCTTATAACTAGTCAAACAAGGACCTGAAAAATGTTATCAGTTTATGTCAACATCTTAAAAATACAATTAATGTCGTACCACGAATGGGATCGTAACAAGGTCCGGTACTTGTTAAACGGTTTTCGTTATGGTTTTCGTTTGCGTTTTCATAAAGAGTTATCGAAGTTCAAGTCCGCAGAATTAAATTGCCCGTCAGCCCTCGGACACGCGGCTTATTATGACTTGGCACATCCACACTCAGCCCATAGCGTAAACGACGGAATAATAAAGAATGTAATATAGATATGATTATGTGCTATGGTTAGAGGGACGTTGGTGCGTAAAATCGACATTAAAAGTGCCTATCGCATAATTTCCATTCATCCCCAACGTGTTTTTAAAATTAAGTTTCCGACAACGAAAACAAATGTAGCATTCCGTCGTGAATTTAAGCGACAGGGGGTGGATGCATGGCGTTGATAGATTACATGCAGAAACACGAGGAACGACCATATTTATTTACAAAACGTCCACCAAATAGTGTGGGATAACACAACAGAGTATGGCTCCAAATTAAGTGACCCCATAAAATAAGTTTAAACATGACTGGCAGATAAAATCGTTGTACCAACTTCATTACAATAACATTATTTAGTATAGCAGCAACCGCGCGGAGCTAAGGGACGAAATGTGTTACTTATAAACATTTTGAAGATATTCAAAAAACTTTCGATGACGATTGCCTATTGATATTATTGTCTAAACGTTTTTATGTTTAAAACGTTTATCAAGATGTTTAAATCTTAGCCAAACGTTTAAACGTTTGGCCAGAACCGTTTAAACGGATGACAAGAACCATTTTAAAATTTTGTCCAGCCGTTTAAACGTTTTGGAAAACCGTTCCCATCCGTTCAAACGGATGACCAGAACCGTTAAAACGGTTGGCTTCAACCGTTCAACAATCTTGTCAAGCCGCTTAAACGTTTTACGATACCGTTTTCATCCGTTTACCATCCGTTATTTTGGCCGTTTAAACGGAATATCGTTAACGTACGTTTTCCCATGGAGGGTCACATATAGCAAAACCTGCTACACACGTTATGTAGCAGCCTCAAAATGATTAATTGTCAGTAGTGAGAGAGTACTTTGATTTAATAATCCCAAAGATATATATATACATGTAGTGTATACTATAAGTCCATTCGATTGGCAAATCAATGGGCAAATCAATGGTCTGGTTGAAAGACATTTCGTACATTCAACTGCGGTTCATCAGGGCTGACCTCCTGCGAGATAACCCAGATTTGGCTTTTCGCGCATGTAAGTTACAACCATCTGACAAGCCATCACGATCTTTGACTTTGCAAAACGGAGATACAACTGTTGAGCGCGACGTGCAAGGAAATAAAGTGCTTCACCTTAAGCACCCCGCGGATGCATTTGCCTTGAATTTGAGAGAGTATGTCTCCACTATTTTAACGGCCTTCAAATGTTCCATGGATTTTCAAAGAACAGACGACAGGTCGATGCTATTGTGATATGTCACGTCGTAAGTGGCAAAATCTGACGACGCTGTGCAATTAGACTCGTTATATTCATATCATGTGTCAGGACAACAGGCGGCCATTAGGCACCTAGTTGATATGAAACCTTCTGAACCGGAAATGTGGCTCACTTTGTCGTCGGACAATGCGAAAAACGCACGTGAGATACGTCAAAAGAGCTAGTGAATTGAACCATCTCACACGGGAAAACCAGGACCTGGCAAATCTCATGTTATCCTCTCCATCGTTCACGACCTTGTGGGTAAGGGAGCAAACGTGTTGATTGCGGCACCAACTGGTTTTCTGGCGTGTGGCTACCGGGAACGAGTTCCCGACTTTGTCACTTGCGATACTGTTCACTCATCCTTTTGCTATTCGGTCTCTCCCGAAGACAGCCCGCGTATCAACTGGGAAATCTCACGGTACAACGTCGTCGTTATCGACGAGGCGTCCATGTTATCAGAGAGCATTTTCACTTGCGTGTTGTCCACAATTAACAGGTTGCTGTTTAGACTGATACTACTTGTGTGTGGTGATCCGGCGCAGCAACAACCATTCTCGAAAGTAGGTATGAAGACGGTGAATGTTTCCAGCCTGATGACGAACTATAATTTTATTTCTTTGACCTACCATTACGTACTAAATGGACAACATAGAGTTGGTGACGAGGATTATCTTGCCTTTCTCGATCACATCCGATATTGGACACCCGGACAACAGCTTCTCGACAATATCCAGGACGGTCACGTCATCTCGACCACTGGTCAAGCCACTGAAGACGACATACTGCGGGCCTAAGCACCTAGATATGACGTTGCTAACGTACACCACACGCGACAAAGCTGTTTGACAACGCAACGCCTTTAGCTGTTGCACAGCTAGACTGCGAACGTGAACCCACTCCTGTTTGCCGGTATGAGAGTAATGGTAATGCAGAACAGGGACAAAAGAAACGGCATCGTCAAGTGGGCATAGTTGAACACATGCAAAATCACACAATTCTGCTCAAGCTTTCAAACAACACTATAGCTCCAAATTATCCTGTTACTGTTCAGGAAAACGATGGGGGTAGCAGGAAATTTTATTCGTTACGCATTGCGTAGGCAACAACGATGTGCAAGGCGCAGGGGCAAACATTGCCATATTTTTGGTTTTTAAAAAAAATAAATTTTACACATTAATTTAAACAACGTCAAACTTAATCAAACTTAGTACATCACAAAAATAACTGTCTAAAACTGCAAACGATAAAATGACAACATTACTTCAGTGCATTAGCTGCCTCCTATCCATGACATATCCAAAAGTTAAAAAGTATTACCAATTGAAATTACTGGAAAAATTATTTATTGTTAAGAAATTGATAACATTTATTGGTAACATCAAGCTGATTTACAATGTGCACTTAAAATTTAAGTCATGACAATAAGGTCGCGTTGACGTTTAATCCGAGATAACGACACGTAGGCTGTTCCTGCTGGAACTTAGAACAATCAAACCACAAAATAAACGTCTTAAGGTTCTGTCCCTGAGATTTACACATTGTCAACGAATAACAAGGCGTAAATAGATAACACGTGAAGGCACCTTTATCTTCTGTCATGGATGTCACAGGATAAACATTTACAATCTTACCATTAGGCAGTTCTAAAAATATTGTTGCGTTTTCTACTGAATGAAGTATTGCTTCTTGGCCGTTAACTGCGCTATTTGCCTTATCACGATTTTGCGTAATAATAACTCTCATATTCTTATATTGTTCTCTAGAATCACCTTCACTATATACTTATCAGTAGGTTCCAATTCTAAGCATATCACCTGTCCTTCCTGCATAGTATCTAACAATTTCTGAGACGGCTGCCAATCTCGTATGTGTTCCAAAAAACGTTCATAATTTCCATCGACACACCTATACTGTTTTACGAGATTATGGTGATAGACCATACGAGAAAAATTAATAATAGAATGATAGAAAATTATGCTATCAACACTACAAGTTATTCCCTCAACTGTCTCTATAGGTTGTTGCTGACGATTATCTCCAGCAACAACAACAACAATTCATCACTTACATCATCACGTATCATCATCACTTACATCAGTGCAATCATCATTAAAATTCCCGAATTGCTCATAAAAGACGTCACGCGCGTACAAACTATTCATTATTCCCCCTGCAATTGCAGCTTGATGTTCATCTAACTTCATTTCCACTAAACAATCATTGCCACCATCAAAACTACCATGAGTAAAAATATGCAAAATGTCATTCAAACTGGAAACATGACAACACAATGTATCAATATAATATTACCTATGGCCTTCTTTCACGCATTCCCTCTCGATCTTGCCATACAGAAGGAAATTAAATAACAGCTGAACAAAAAACGACCCTTTTTAACGGAAGCTCTTCGTGACACAATGATAAATTTCCTTAACAGATCTGTGTGGTTGATTCATGAGGAGAAATTGAAAAAAATACTCAATCTGAAAACGGTGAAACCGTTTTTACTGAAACCAGAGTATTACCATCCTTATACGGTTTTGGATTTGAGGAAACATGGTTAACGGACCTCAACCATTCCAAAAGTGACATGGACTCCATTGATGTTTCTCTCAACTTATATCTTTCATGGGTCTTATTTCCTATTGTGTTCGAAAATGGCACAACAAATTCTTTCCTTCGACTCTGTGACCATGAAAATTTCATAGACGACAAATGAAGGCACATCTCTGGCTCACATGGCTCCATATCACGCAAGTGTCGATACGCAACTTGATATGGAGACACGTGAGTCGAATATAGCGCGTCATTCGAATATGCATCCTTCCATTTCGATACGTACGAAGTTACATAACGTAAAACCATGGACATACCATTGCTTAATTGAAAATCCATGCGTCACGAAAGAGCAGGAAGAACACTAGAGATATATGCCCTCAGGTTGCATACAAACGCCTCTTGTGGATGGAAAATATGTACAGGTTCGTTACTCTGAACGAAATTAGATGAGTCATTCAATGGCAAGCATCCCCGATCAGATGGCTGCAGCTTTTAAACTAAGAATGCCATCTCAGCATCCTCATATGGAATATCTGCGCGAACTAACTCCTGCTGAATTTTAGATAAATCTTCAGCTAAACCAAAAGATGGATATGTACAGTACCTCTTTGCTGAAACACAAAACGGTAGAAATATGGAGGAGATTGGACCGCCCACGAATACCAGAATAGTTAAATAAATTATTCGTCCACGTTTTTGTGTTGGATCCGCACAAATATCCACAAACAACTTTGCTCCAGAATATGTGCATAATGGGCAGTTTCAGCTGCAGGTAACTGTGTAGGAAGACGACCTGTTACTTCCCTAATTTTGTTCATGCAAACCGCCCACGGAAAAGACCACTCGTACAGACTAATAGTCATAAAAACAGATGGAAATCCAAACTGCCTAACTGCATCAATCAATAATCTGTGTTGCTTTTTCCAGTAGCCAGAGCTAAAAACCTTCGCATTTAATGCACAAGCTCGTGAACACTTAAACCGCCTAGCAGAACTAATCGCCCCAGACACAGTTTTAAAAATCCACATGTCATAATGATATTGCAATGACTCGTATTCCAAAGAATAATCCAAGACACCAGAAAAAACTTTGTTAAAAAAAGAAATTTTCTGACTCAAACGAGTTTCCTTACTGCTCAAAACAGACTAAAAAACGGATGCAAATTCGGCCAAAGACAACACTCTATACCCTGCATCTCATCTGCATTGTATAAATTTAAAGAATCACCGGCTGTAATATATTCCAATCGATTCGTCACAAAAATTCGTCAAAAACTCGTACGCTTTTTTGCAACGATTCTTCCTCCCTTCATCGTCTAATTCTTTGATTTTCTCTTCCACAGATTTAACACACCAACTCACCCAACACAGCCCATTCTTTCGTCGATAACCATGCTCCTCACGCTTGTAATCCCCGCAATGAAAATCGAGAGGTCGCAACAGAAATATATCGCTATGCGTCAAACCTTTCAATACCTGTGGAATTTTGTCGATCGATGGCACAACATCTTTTCTCCGTACAAACGCATTTTCCAACCTTCTTACCCACCCAACGATTCTCAAAATTGGGAAACAATTTCTGTCTTGTTACACAAACAAGACTCGCAATAACTCCATGACGAGTTCTGTACCCAGAATTTTAAATCGTGTGCCGTTTTTGTGGCACGACGCGAAGCAGCAGTACCCTCTACGCCCAAACGACTTTGGCTCTTGCACATGAACTCCGTTTTCTCTTCTTCGATACCGTGTTCCATTTTTCCAACAACGCTTTCTCTCGCTTTTCTCTTAAACCTTCGTCTTCAACTACTAAATCGCACATCCTACCATTCCAAAACGCTTCCGCCCGCTCACTATTCCACGCATTCAGGCGCGGATTTAGAAGTTAGTCGCATAAATTAGACACTTCATGAACAACGCTATTGGTTATGCTTTTTACTTGGGCTACCCCCTGTGGGGATAGCACCAAGTCTTAAAACGGGCTGCACTTCTGTATTTTTTATTTTTTATTTTATTTTTATTTTATTTTTCTGGTCAACAAAATGCAACTAATTCCCATCTATCAAACTGACGTGATCTTATTTCGTTTTCTTTATTCTCATGAGACGTCATGACTGTTTCAGTGTTTATTCTCATGACGTCATGACTGTTTCAGTGATGAAAACGAGCGCTGACCTTATATTCATCCACGCTTCTTTGGTCGCCATTGCCATTGATCAACTTCAAGACTCTAGCAAATTTGTGATAAGATTGATAAGGAATGTGGCTGGCAAGTATATTAATAATAAACATGCTCACACTACTTACAATCGCAGACACCGATAGCGGTAGACCTACACTAAAAGTAAAAGATGAGCGATTTCGAAACAGGTTGTTCCGCGGTCTCCATTATTATCGTACGCTGATGTGTACTCGATCAAATCTATGTTTACATGTTTTATTGAATCGATCAAACTGTTTAAATGTGCTACTAAATTGTACTGAAATATGTTGCTCAATTGCTGTAAATGGAAGAATGAAGAACATTGATGAAGTGATAAATGAAGTGACAGGCACTATAAAACATGCTGATGCTGTTGTGATATAATACCCGACGCAGCAATGCTATTTTTTCTAATATCTGTTCGATTGAAGGTCTTCGTGTGTCAAAATTTATATAAAAATCAACGGCAAGGTATACGAAACATATCTGTTACGAAATTACATCGGTTTAATGGACATAAGAGCATTAAATCATCGGGTGAACAACGAATAGATCTTGAAGCCATGTCCTTTGATTTTAGAGACGAGTCTCGCTTTAATCGCTAATACGCATTTTCTCATATAACATCTGATATTCACATTTTAAGTAGACGAAACCTACAGCGTTCGATTCGCCAGATTCAAGTGATCATTTCGATATAGAATTGATTTAAATCGGACAAAAACACAATATTTCATGATTAATATTTACAGAGTTTCACCGGATAAATGTCAACACAGTATAATTAACAAGACGCCCGCTAGGCGTTAACTCGGGCTACTTGAGGTTGTGGCTTGTTGAAAGACATTGTAGGCAAATTCAGTGATTTGAATACAATATACACAAATCTATAGTTGTAGGTACAATGGTACATGTAATGATACAGCTGTCAGTGCAGGGGTGGTTAAATTTTCCATCATTACAAACCCATAACATAGTGTTGGCCAATGGCTTTGATTATATGAAGGTGAGTTGGCTCAGTATCCAAGCTGGCTTACTGAGAAGTCTGCCCCACCAAATGAGCCATCCTGTTTGCTGACCTAATCCAGTTTAGTCAACAGGGTCAGCCTGGCAAGCGAGCCGGCCTGTGCTCATGTAATAAGAATTCATATGGTCAGTCCGGCAAACAGGTTCAGTTTGAGCAAGCATTAAATCAGTTAATCTTTTTCTCAGTGTATAAGGCATGGCAGTAAATCAAACCATGCATTTAGCTGGCAGTAGCAAGGTCAAACAACAACAAACTCTTTACTCCTTGATCTTGATAGTTGGTATGGGTGTCAGAGATTTATATACTGTGTGTTCATTTGTAAGCATTTGTGTATAATAATACATGTATGAACAATCGATACAAACTTACTGATAACCCAGAACATTTTGGAGCCCCATTTAAGCTTACAGGTAAAATATCGAGTGAAACAGGGTTACTCAATGGCAACAATGAGTGTCAGAGATTTATATACTGTACGTTCATTTGTAAGCATTCGCATATAATATGAACAATCGATACAAACTTACTGATAACCCAGAACATTTTGGAGCCCCATTTAAGCTTACTGGTACAATATCAAGTGAAACAGGGTAATTAATTCGATATATAGCAACATTGCATACTTTAATAATAGTACTTCTACTTGGTATAATATGAAACAATAAACTGTAGCATCGACTTTATTTTGTATAATTACATAACAATAAACAATACAGGCAACAAAGCTTATAAAAATATTACAGTTACCTCAGAACAGTTAACATATTTCCATACAGCATTCATATGCAAGCATTCATATGTTGAGTCTCATATTAAATTATTAAACATTTAGTAGACAAAAAGGCTAAAAGCGTATGGAAACATATAATTTGATCGAGTACACGTTCTCCAAATCGTAGACCAACCCGTTTCAAAAGCGATCTGGATTGTGAGCGTATATAAGATCAAGATACTTGCCAGCCACATCAAAGATTTTCAGTGAAGAGCACTCGAAGAAAGGTGTCAGATCAGATGAGTAAATAAATCAGAAATATACGCAGTGTTTTCAGTTTCGCAAAGGTGGAAAGCCTGGGTAAGAGGTTGATCGGGATGATGCAATAATTAGCCTCCCTAAAAACGACTGCGGGGGGCAAAATTGTTTTGGGGATAACTTCACTGCGCATGTGTAGTAATCCCACATTCATAGTCTCGCTCTCACTAGTCTACTAATTTAGTCAACAATGATGCAATAATTGCCATTTCGCGACATTGCCAAAAATAAATAAATAAACAGAGCCCTTTCTAAGACTCGTGCTCTCCCCCCAAGGGGGGGAGGCCCGAGTAATAATATGTTTGTCCTTGGCTGTTCTTTCCGTCTTCATGATTGATCTCTCATCTGTGTTTCTCTCATCTTGGAGAGAATCTTTGCAATGGTTTGCAGGTTTACATGTCTCGGTAAACTTTTCCAACAGCGATTCATTGGCAATAAAACGAAAGTCCGAACTCAGAGGAGGTTGGACAGCAACGCGCAAAGGATCACGGTTAGCGGGCTTGTTTTTCCTCGCGGTTGTCATTTGTGCTTGGACTGTAACATCTCCCAAGATGGACGCTTTTGATACTCAAGGATGTCAGGCTGGAATTTTTGCTGAAGAGAGCGTGATATACCTCTATTGTTGCGATTCTGCTTACGAATTCTCTTTCACTACGCGTAGTTCGCCATTTTAAAGTTTGAACGGGCATTTCTGTCAACATTTTATTTTTCTAAATTCTGTCTGAAAGACGAAAATGTGTGTTTATATAGAGCGTTTATATACAGCGAATGTATATAAAGCAAGTATGTTATTCAAGTGTGTTATTAAATGTGTGTTATTCAAAGTGAAACAAGTGTATTATTTTTATTATTTTATTATTTTCAGATTAAATTGTATTCCTAAATAAAAATGGTAGGAAGTATCTTACTGTAATATATCACAATGTGACGTATGCACTTGTACATATTCTAGCTTAGAAAATGTGTTGATCATGAACAAGTATTATGATAGTCTTGGTTATAATTGGTATCTATCTAATCATTGTGGTACATCCCAACCGCAGCTGATTTATATGTAGTAATGTACCTGTATTTCTTAATTAAATGTTGCATAAATGCAGTGTATATGCCAAAAGTAATATTTAATGCACTTTATTAATTTCTTTTGAGATTACATGACCAATGATTAATTACCAATCAATTCTGCAAGCAATACTTGCTCTAATCATGTCCTCTATGTATATATTACTTTGTTAACTTGTTACTCTAAAATCCTCTTTTGAAAATCCTGAAGTGCAGATAATTCCTGCAAGGAATTGAACCTAGTAGCCTTCAAGGCTCCAACCATGGCATACCGAAAACGCCTTAGCCGCCTTATAGCATGAAAAGCATTCCTGAGATAAGAATAACAATTATGTACAATAATTATAGTAAAGCAACATATACAAAATGTTGATACCAGATGTTGATATACCAAATGTTGATACCAAATGTTGATACTTTACTTACCAGTATACCTTTAGAAAGGCAAGCAAAATTATATTATGCTTGGTATAGATCTAGCAGCAAGTTATAGTAAACTATAGGCATAACTCATAAGCATAGAAAATAGAAATGGTGTGAGAGGCAGATCAGTACTGCATGCAAAGTAGAACAATCCAAAATCTAAAAAGGAACTTCATAAACCCAAACCAAATTTTCCCAAAGCCTACAGCAGGTCTTCGTTTTGGTATTTTTTCTCAGGTGTTTGACAAATTGGTGGAGCAGCATGATCCCTTTTTGTGCCATCAGATATTTTAATCTATAAGCCTAGAAAAGAAACTAACCTCAAGAAGCAAAAATTCTTATGTTTACATATCTTCAGATACATTTAAATATATAAAAAAGCCAAATAACAAACTTCACATGTTGAATATTCTTCTAGAACTCAGTTAACATTTACCCTAAAGAATAAAGCTAGGGACTTCCGAAATTCTTAAAAATAATAAATTTTATAGGTGCAATGTCCCCTCAAATACGAGGCGCCACATCTCGGTAAAGGCTGAAAATACAACGACCGATTCAAAGGCGAATAACATGAAAACGGTCAAGGGGGGTCGTTCGGATAGAATCAAAGATTAGACATTTGTTTAACTCATTATGCAAAAATTAGAGAAATCGAACCATGGGAATTCGAGATTTTTTACTTTGAATATTGTTGACAAACACGGACTCGGATCATCACGTGGCGACGACACGACCAACATAAATGATCAAAACGAGGTAGAAAAAGACATTTACCGTACAAAATCCTGCAGATATCGATAGCTCAATAATGTATCGCTGCCTTTTAAAAGGAAAATTTGAATAACAATAGTAAAATATTCGGTATTTCTGCGTCCAATGCAAAATTTTCAGCCGATCAACTTCGCGCAAACGATGAGAAAATAAAGGAATTTCATTGGTCGAGATATGCACGTGATAGCTGTCCACCCTCCTCTGGTCCGAACTCGCTTCATATTCGCTTGCATGCCTTGCCCCCAAATCAGAGCCCAAGTGAACGCCTGAGCAGGCGTCTTGTTGTCAATGAATCGCAGTCTGAAAAGCATTTACGAGACCTGTAAACCCGCAAATTAATGCAAAGATTCTCTCCAAGATAACTGGATGACTGAGAGAAACACATATGAGAGATTTAAGAAAGAACTCGCAGAACCGTGGACGAAACGTCAACAACAACATATAGTCGAAATTGAAGCGATTTCGGACTTTCATTTTATTGACGCAATGAATAGCAGTTGGAAAAGTTTACCGAGACCTGTAAACCTGCAAACCATTGCAAAGATTCTCTCCAAGATGAAAGATCAATCATGATGACAGAATGGACAGCCGAAGGACAGGGAAATATTATTATGCTGTGTTAACATTTTATATCCCGCGAAACTCCGTAATATTTATCATTATGAAATGTTGTGTTTTTGTCTGATTTAAATCAATTCTATATCGAAATGATCACTTGAATTTGGCGAATCGAACGCTGTAGGTTTCGTCTACTTAAAATGTGAAGATGAAAGAAACACAGATGAGAGATCAATCATGAAGACGGAAAGGACAGCCGAAGGGCAGGGAAATATTATTATACTGTGTTGACATTTATCCCGTGAAACTCCGTAATATTAATCATGAAATGTTGTGTTTTTATCCGATTTACATCAATTCTATATCGAAATGATCACTTGAATCTGGCGAATCGAACGCTGTAGGTTTCGTCTACTTAAAATGTGAAGATCAGATGTTATATGAGAAAATGCGTATTAGCGATTATTGAAGCGAGACTCGTCTCTAAAATCAAAGGACATGGCTTCAAGATCTATTCGTCGTTTACCCGATGATTTAATGCTTTTATGTCCATTAAAGCGATGTAATTTCGTAACAGATATGTTTCGTATACCTTGCCGTTGATTTTTATATAAATTGTGACACACAAAGACCTTCAATCGAACAGATATTAGAAAAATAGCATTGCCGTGTTTACATTAAATTTCGTCTGCGTGTCAGGCGTTCTGCATTTGGGGGGAGGGGCTAGCCTGCGTATAGACGCCTGATTTTTCTTCGTCCTAGCCCAACTTGCTTCTAAAAGTATCCCACTTTAAACGAGCGCTGCACAATGCAATGCCTTCAGCGCCTGATTACAGAAATCAATGCATTAAGAATTATCCTTTGTAATGTAAGACAAGTGAGCGGGTTTTCTAATTCCAACTGTCTAACATGCCAACTCCGCCTGCAATATGCGCGCCATGTCCCTAAAAATAGCCCAAGTTAACGCCTAGCGGGCGTCTTGTCTTAAGAATAATTCAGAACAAAAACCTATCCAATAGGATTGTTATTCACAGGTATTTTGAATTGCAAATTCTAAATCTAATTTATGCGACTAACTTCTAAATCCGCGCCTGCATGCATTCGCCATCACTTTCGCAAAACTTCGGAACCGAAGATGAACAACAGAATATGCTAATTAATGTTAAACTTTCATTAAAGTGTAAAAACTAACTACTTAGTGAAAACAGCGAGACTAATGGTTCGGACTTCACCGCTCGCTTGGTAAAGACGCAGATCGAATCAGCAAAACGCATATCGACAAATTTTCACCGAGGACATTTTAAAATGTTCTTTGCGAGTACTCGTACAAAGGTCTATATGTATCAAGTGTGGTTCACTGCTGTCATTTTCAAGCAAATAATATATATTTAACTCTACTTTACACGAACATATTATGGCGTCATTGATGTTTACATATTGAGAAATATTTTAACTGAAATAACGCTATTAATAACCTATAAATACAATTCCGGACTTTTTGCTAATACATATACAATAAATGTTGCAATATTCTAAGCTAGCACAAGTGGCGCAGTGGTTTAGTTATATCTCGCGATGAACAAAGTTAGTTACGGTCGTACGACAAGGGCAACAAATGGGATGGGTGACCAGATGGTCACAGATGAAATTCTTTTTAACTTCAGCAAATATATATTTAACTATACGTTACACTAACATATTATCGCATCATTAATGTCTACATATTTACTGTTCACAGTTTATAGACAAAACCAAACTAGTTGTCCTTCGCTTTCTTGCTGTTCTTCTTCCTTTTCTTCTTGCCACTACCCTTCGCCTCCTCAACCTTTTCCTGCTCTTCCTCCTGTTCTTGCTCATCACCTCTTGACAATCTTTCTTCTTCGTCTTCTTTGCCACAACTTTAACCTCATCCTTGCTACTCTCCAGTTCATCCTCCTGTTCTTGCTCATCATCCTCTCTTCTTGCCGATCTTTCTTCTGCTTCTTCTTTGCCACAACTTCAACCTCCTCCTCGCTACTCTCTAGTTCTTTGACCAACGACCGTTTTACTAATTTCGCCTTTTTTATTCCCTGACCAACACATGTCGCCGTCAAAAATTCCTTCATACCTTTTACTGACGGATCCCCCTTAAATTTTTTCTCCTACATCACCACTCGCCACCATCTCGGCATATTTGTCAGGGTTTCTAAATAACGCCCTGGCCACGAGATAGTTTATACTCATGGTATATAGATTCGATCCCAGAACAAAAGCCTCCTCCATCGCATCATCTACAGCCTCATTGTTCTGCAAAAAGAACTTTAGCATTGCCTTAATATTGCTAGGTGCAGCTTCCCCACCCTCATCCTTCCTGTTCAAGGGACCTAACGCGTTAGTAAGGTCCCCCAACTTCTCCTGCAATTTCTCTAATCCTTCCACCTCAGCCAACGACGGCCCACTCTGTATAGCCGCTTTTATGGCCCTTCAATAGAAGCCGACAGCTCCGACACCCAAACCTTTGGCCTTATCAACAACTCACAATTAAACGCTTTGAGACGTCCCAATACAGTGGCCACGCGAGGAGCTGAGTCGGTGGCGTCGTATGGTTTGATGAAATTGTGGAAAACTGCTGAAAATAAAGTACGCCCTTGCCTGGAGACGGAACCCTTTTCTTTGAAGAACTCATACTAAAACGAAGCAAACAATAACGAACTTATCACTCACAGAAACAGGCACTTCAAACACAAAATTACAGCAGCTACAGTCAACCAGTGAAACGCTATATTATAAAACATAAACCTAGAAATTAATTGCAATTTTCAGCGAGCTCTCCATACGAGTAGACATTTCACAAACAAACACCAACCAACTGGCTTGAACACAGACCAGCGACAAACGTAACAAAATAATAACAGATCTTCACACAAACTAAGCGAATTTAACGAGCAAACTATATAACAAATAAACCTAGAAATGAATCGCAAGACATACAAAACAATAGACAAAACATACAACAACAATTTACACACTGCATTAAAAGACATACCTAGTCAAACAAACTCTTTCCTGTTGAAATAGAACCACGAACAAGCCGAACCTTTACAAAGTTCGGTAGAAAGCAAGATGGACGTTAACCTAAATTCGTGCGCGCACTCAAACTGACTTCAATACAACAACCAAGGCATTAAAAACTTTCCAAACCAACACAGAAGTGAACATAAAGTAACCAACATCCTGCTTATATACTGTCGGGTAACGGCGGACCTCTGCGAAAACACCTATCACATACTTCACGCCATTGGCGGAAAAAGGAGCGCTGTGATTGCCGAGAAAACAAGCTCATACTATCTGTAAAATAACAATTTTCTGATCAAAATGATCCATTCTAACGCCAATCTCGCTCTAAAATTTAAAAAAATAGTCAATTTAGCTACAGGAACGTTAATGAAACCCAAAGGTTCACAAGAAAAACAGTGTCATCCGGGATGAAAGCCATTTCAAACTACCGGCAAAATTATAAACCTCTAGATATGAATCGCAGGACATACAAACAATAGACAAACATACAATAACAATTCACATACTAGATTAAAAGACATACCTGCTCAAACAAACTCTTTCCTGCTATTGTGCGGTACAGCACAATATAAAAAGCACAAAACAACGCGAACGTTATAACTTAAACATAGGAGGATGTTGCTCAGGTTCCACACATAGCTACAAGTCTCCATCTTGGCAGGGATGGGGGGGGGGGGGTTGGGTTAGAAAATAAGACGTTTAAAAGCCGTGTGTTATCCCTGTGGTAACTTTTCTGACACCCCTAGCTTAAAACTCGTAAAGACTAAGGGATCGATAGGCCATGCTTTCACAGTTTGTCTTCATGTTGAAAATCAAGAAGTGAGCTTTTACCCTTTTGCTCAGAATCCGTGCTAGAACGCAACGATTTTTTTTAGCTCTGGAAAAAGTTTTTGACTCTAGTCTGACTCTGAAAAACATGAGAGGTGTAGAATAAGTGGGAGGGGCAATCCGCCGGTGAAATACCACTACTCTTATCGTTTTTTTTACTTATTCAGTGAAGTGGACGTCACACGTCCACATTTTAGTCTTAAGATCGTTCTTAACGGTCGATCCGAGCCGAAGACAGTGTCAGGTTGGGAGTTTGGCTGGGGCGGCACGACTGTCAAATGATAACGCAGGTGTCCTAAGGTGAGCTCAATGAGAACGGAAATCTCATGTAGAACAAAAGGGTAAAATCTCACTTGATTTTGATTTTCAGTATGAATACAAACTGTGAAGTTTGGCCTATCGATCCCGTAGTCTTTACGAGTTTTAAGCTAGGGGTGTCAGAAAAGTTACCACAGGGATAACACACGGCTTAAAATCTGGCTGACGCTTTCACCCCCACCCAGCCCACCCTACTTTTGTGTTAATAAAAATGCACTTTTCATGACATTAGATGTGGCATATAGTTCTTTTTTTTAGTTTTTTTTATTGTTTGAAAATAACGCTCCGTCGAGATGACGTCAGTACCGATGTTTGTCCGCTTTTACCCATAATTCTTGCGGCCATAACAAAAGAAATAGCTCATTTGCAATCATTTGTGAGTCAAATTTGGTTTGTTTGTCCGCTTTTTGAGCTATTAATAGCAGCCAGAATCTACGCTATTGTTCGAGGCCCTAAATTTGAGATGGTCTGTGATCTCGTTGCACATTCTCCTCTATTCGCTTGAGTGTGTGAAATGTTGTAGAAGACAATATAGTAATTAAACAGCACGTTTATTTTCCAAAATAGAATTTATCATTGAAACAGGAACACAAATATATTTACATTTTTTTGGCTACACAAATAGTGTTTTTCGCTTTTGTTTTTAGGTAATTGCTGTTGTTGCCATAACAACAGTAACAGTAACACTATTTACAATATTTTTGGTTTTCACATTTTTTAGGAATTATTTATTATTTGAACAGGAACGATATATGGCATTATAATTTTGTTTTTGTTTTTGTCTTGACGATAGCGTGCATAACATGTTATTTTTGGTGGTTTTTGCTTATGTGATTTTTTTTCTTTTTTGGTGACTCATCTGGCGTGTTATATGTTTTTTTTTGGACTTTTTTGATTTCTTTTTCTTTGGGGTTGGAATTTCTATGTTGGTAGTAGTGTTTTCCTCGTTGTCCACTGTTAGTTGGTCTTCTTTGGCTGTACCTGCTTCATGTTCTTTCACATTTTTTATTTTGGGTTGGAATGGCGTTGATATCGATGTTTTTGGTATTGTAGAGGTGGAAGGAATGTCGTTTGTTCGTTGCTCGTCATCATCGTCATCGTCGTCCGATTCCAACAATTGGACCAGGTTTTTCTTAACCCGTGCAAAGGGTATCGGAGTTGTTGTGAACGTTTCAGCTGTACACAGCCTTGTTAGATATTGTTTGATACCTTGGACTGTTGGTGCTGATTTTAGATCTGCAACTTCCTTGGAAGTCCCCACCGTTCTCTCGGCAAACTTGTCAGTGTTTGACATGAGGGTTTTCACAATGGCATAATGTTTGCCAAGGAGATACATAGCAACCCCAACTTTTATCAACTCCTCGAAGAAGTCATTGGTATTGTCGTCGTCTGACAGCATTGGTGTCATAATTGTTTTGATGTCGCTTGGTGTTGGTTGTTCTGCCGTCCTGGAATTGAGTTTCTGTAGCGAGTGAAGAAATGGTACCAGGTGTTCTTCCATTTGCGCGATTTTCTCTGAATTTACATACACTGATTTGGCATTTGAGAGGAACGTCATGTTTTCGCACATGGTGGCCGCGAATTCGCTGACACCGATTTTCGGCCTGGTTAGCCATTCACAGTTTTTGGGGTTTACCTGTCTGAAAATGGTCCCCTCGTCAGGACGGTCATCGGCTTCACCATAAGAACGTATGAAATTCGTGGGAAAGTGCCCAAAGAATTGCACTCCTTTCTGGGCTTTGAGCTGTATATTTGTTTTTGTACATCTAAAGGAGTAACGAATAATGTTAATTCTATTGTGCAAAAGGAAATTTTTCATGCATGCTATTTGGACGTGCGAAATTGTTTAATAATATTTTGGATAGATTGAGTTGTAAGGGTGAGAGTAATGAATTTCCAAACTGTTTCACTTCTTGCATTGTTCAGGTGGCTCGATAGTGCAAATCGAGTCATTTTGAGAGCACGATTTATCATACTAGAAATTTTATATAGTCATATTTTTGACATAAGTAGTTACAATGGTCCAATAGCATTTTCAGAGCTAGAGATATGCAATGAACCAAAATAAAAAATATTTTCAATTTCTCATGATTTAAACTATGGAGCCTCATTAAATAGTTTTATGGTGTCATTCAGTTCACTAAAAGAGAAGCGTCTTTAGTTTTAAATTTGGATAAGAAATACATTTAGAGTAGTTCGGCAAGTCGTGTAACCGGTGTGAAGTAACGTGTTTGGAGACTATTTAAGAAATAAATGTCACTTAGGGATCTGACTCTCGATAAAGCAACATATGCAGTTCCAGCAGGTATTTTATCAATATCGAACCACAACACTACTTTTGCAAAAGTTTGTCCTTGTGCTTTACACATGGTAGTGGCATGTTCGCTTGGAAGTTTCAAGAGAGTAGTTTGATTGTGAACACCCTGGACAGTTGCCAGTTGTCCGTTGACAATATTATTGGGTTTGTCCCGATTTTGCGCAATGACGACGCGCATGCCAGCGTAAATATTGGTTGGGGGGAAATCACAATCAAGTTGAACTGTTGTCAAAGGTTCTACGTTTTGGAAAAGATTGTTCGTCATCAATTGGTTTACATGATTCGTGGCTTTTTTAGTGAAAGTTAAAATTGTGTTTTCAGGGTTAATATGATATGCTTGTACGATATCGTCATCTGAGACATGTTCTCCTTTAGTTATCACACGGCCAACTTGTATGTTGTCAAGTAACATTTGTGTTGGAATCCATTGGCGGATATGATCCAAAAATGATAAATATTCGGCATCTCCTACTCGATGTTGTCCGTGCAAGTTGTAGTGATAGGTGCTGGTAATAAATGTCACATTATCTAATGCACTAGGTAATTGCATAAGACTCCCGTTTTCTCTACAAAAAGGTTGTTGTTGTGCACCATCCCCACATAGCATTATGACCGGTCGAAACACGAGCATCTGCAACGTTTTTAAAATGTGGTTAAGATATTTTGAGGAATCATAGACAATTCGTCAATAATTATAAGGTCGTATTTCGCGATTGCCCAGTTTATGGATGGTGTATCATTTGCCTCTACGGGATAATGAAAGGCTGCATGAACAGTGTTGCATACTACCTCCTCTGGGACTTGCACTCTAAACACAGATGCTAAAAACCCTGTTGGGGCGGCAATAAGAATGGCGGCGTCATCACGGCAAAGTGTATATACAATTGAAGTAACAGTATGGGATTTCCCACACCCAGGTTTACCAGTTACTAATATCGGTCGGGTCCACGAGTTGGTCATGTGACTATGTGACTGTTGGGATACTGTGTTTGGTTGGGAATCAAAAGTGTGCAATTTGTCGCGTATGTTTGTCTTCTGAGCCGTCTGTTAATTCATAATTCAAATGGATTTGAAAAGCGTTTTAACGGTCTGGCGAAAAACCGAATGGTTTGCCACAAGCGTTCGAACGGTTTACTAAAACTAAAACGCCAGATTATGGCAAACTAAGCGTTCGAATTGGTTCGTCTGAAGACAAGTGTCAAATCCGCAATGAACTCCTTTAAACTCTTTGGACAAGGCATTTATGATTTAAACGCTTTGAATTAGGCGTTCGAACGGTTCCAATGGTGCGATGAAAATTAATTCACAAGTTTGATTCATTTATGTGGCAGATGAAAATTACCAGGGCTGCTGGCAGGCTCTCCTTTCCCCTCCCTTCTCCCCAGTCCCCCTCCCATTTCAAGGCGTCCCCCTCCCCAAGAGCCTGCAATACAGGCTACCTTCACTGTTGTCTGTTAATTGTTATTGTTACTTGAATCTTGAGTTTTACAAGATGCTGCTTTGCAGCAATTTTTTCTTTTTTATGTTTTGAAGTTATTGGTCAAATAATACTTGTTTGTTTGACAACTTTTTAAAAGCCCTTTGGATTAATTAAAATTTATAATAGTCATCAATCCAGTTAATATATTAAGTTTGTTCCCAATGAGCCAACAGGTCAATAAAACCATCCAAATTATGTGTGTTAGACTAGGTTGTACAAAATATGAAATACAGGTAGATATAGGATTTTAATTTTCCAAAATAACTTTAATTTAATTTAATTTTTTTTCTCCAGAATTTACAATCAAACAGTTCAGTTGCACAGATTCTTCTGTTAGAGTGAGTCTCAGAAATAAACTAAGCTTGTTGAACTCCAAGTGAACAATCAGATTAATTAGTTAGTTTTAAGCTACTCCATAGCATAAAACTGACTAACTTTTATACAGTAAAAACCTGGTGCCGGTAATTATTTCGGCACTTGCTAACAAGAACCTACATTTTACCCAATCAGCCTGGGATAGGTTCTTATATGTTCTTTATTAAACAAATTCTTAATTTCAGCCTGATATTCTTAATAATGGTAGGTTCTTGTTAGCGGGGTTTTACTGTAATTCATTTATTATTATGTGTTTGGAAACAGTCATTTATTATTTGATGCTTGGTGAAGTTTAAATGATGTAATATTTCTTAGCACTTTTTAATGTTTTTATATAATAATGTTAACTGTATTGAATATTGTAATTATGCACATGTTTTAGAATTATTAAGTAACCATTAAGGGACAAGAGCACATTTAGTATTTTATTCTGGCTAACGCCACACGATTTTCATTCAGGTCTCTTAATGGGTTAACTAAGTGATCAGTTAACCCATTAACTCTTTCCTTACGGCTGAAAAACATCAAAAATTGAACGACCACGTTGTTCTATTGATATCTCTTGAAATAACCATAACTGTTGCGAAAGCTATACATTTTCTGGAAGCCCAATACACCGGCTTTTACTTGTTCTTTTAAATTTCCCGAACAAAACACATTATCTTAATATAAATTAGCATTGATTATCATAAATCAGGTTGAAAAATTTACATTTTTCCAGAAAAGGCCATCTTGCACGCCCGCGTAGTATCTTGAAAACTCAAAATGCCACCAATCGCAGAATTGTTTATGAAATCAAATCAAACTTGGCGTGTGCGTGGATTTCATGTTCCTGGTGTTTGTCGAATTTCAATTTTTAATCTTGCGTTACCGTGTGCCGGGTTTTTCGATTGACGACATTGCGGGTCTTCAACGACCCGTTTTAACTGCGCCGGTCGGGAAAGAGTTAAAGAATAATGAAATACAAAAGTTATTTGCTGAGCCTTTAACTCACTGGAATGATGCTACATCTTGTTTTAAGCGTCATGTTGGATTAGGGTCCAAGGCTAGATCAAAATCAGGTTTGCATGAGTACATATTCGTTACTTACAAATCTTCTTGGTCAATTAGCTGGAACAACTCAACCAATTGAAGCAATAGTTGACGAACACAGGAAAAAAACCATTGCCAAAAACAGGAAAATTCTTGCCTCAATTGTTGACACAATTAAGCTGTGTGGTCGTTGCAGTTTATCTTTAAGAGGACATCGTGATGATTCTAAATATCATCCAGAGGTTGGACCATATTCCCCAAGGAGGTGTGGGAAATTTCATTGAGCTACTAAATTTTAGGGTTCGAGCATCTGATACTCTTCTTGAAGAACATATAAAAACTTGTGCAATAAATGCATCATATATCTCTAAGTTCTCACAAAATGAACTAATCAAATCTTGTGGTGCAGTTATAACCAAGAAGATTGTCAATGAAGTTAAACGCAACAAATTTTTTGCCATCATTGCTGATGAAGCAGCAGATAGTTCAAATAAGGAGCAAATGTCTCTAGTTTTACGTTTTGTTGATGACAATCGAAATATTAGAGAAGATTTTGTTGGATTTTTGCATTGTGAATGGGGTTTATGTGGTGCTGATCTTGCAAAACTTATTTTAAATGCAATAAGTGAACTTTACAGGGGCCAAGGATATGATGGAGCTGGGGCTGTTGCTGGTCACATCAATGGTCTTTCAGCTCATATTTTACATCTTAACAGCAAAGCAATCTACACTCATTGCTATGGTCACAGACTAAACTTAGCCATATGTGATTCTTGTTCGGTTCCTTTAATAAGAAATGTTTTAGGGCAGATCAAAGAATTGTCATACTTTTTGTATCTGCGCGAAGCGCATACACATTGCTATCGTGCATGTTAGGTTTGTTTGTTTGTTTGTGTGTTAGCTTATAGCCAATCAGCGCGCTCCGATAAGATGTCGACAACTTCCGACTTTGATATATTTCGACGCCATTGTTTCAAGAATATTATTCAAGACATTCAAGAAGAACTCTTTACAATTCGGTAAGTATTTTTAATATGAACTACAATAAATTTGCAAGCGTGATATACAACAGTTTTCGTAGGTTGTATGGAGTCATCGACATGACGCCAAACGATTTTTAAAGCCTCGTTAAAATCAAAATATATTTCAGCCAAGACAGCCAACTCAACCTCTTCGGAGTACAATTCAACCTCTTCGAAGGACAAGACAACCTCTTTGGAGGACAATTTTACCTCTTCGGAGGACTACACAACCTCTGCGGAGGACAATTCAACCTCTTCGGGGGACCAGTAAACCTCTTCGAAGGACCAGAAAACCTCTTCGAAGGACCAGAAAACCTCTTCGAAGGACCAGACAACCTCTTGTATCTATATTGTAATATGTTATACAACTATTTTATCTTTATGTTCAACTGCATTTTTATGCAACTGTTCAACTTACATCTGTTTAATATTACACATGTTCATGAACTACTATTATTGTGAATAGATGTTGAAAACGGTTTACAACACAAGGGGGGTCAACAGGGGGGGGGGGTTACGTGAGGCATCTGCAAATGTGCCCATGGATAGTAAATAGTCTATTTACTATCCATGGTTGTACGTAATGAATGTCTATTCTAGGGGTGCACCGGATTTAGTATCCGGTCGGATAGTGGATAATCTCACTATCCGGCGGGATATTTTCTATTATCCTGCCGGATATCGGATAATTTGTGTTTGACAGTTTTCCAAGGCGTATTACCAGTAAATTTGTGTTAATTCAAATAAAAAATAGACATCAAATCAATACAACAAAACAGCAATATTGACCTTGTTTACTGATCCAGTAATGTTGGTTATGGTTAACTATCATCTCAGACAAAATATATCAACTTGCAAAAAATAAGTTCAGTAATGAAATTTAGTAACCACATAGCTCACAGACAAAGTCGCTTATAACAGTTATCAACTTAAAGTCGCTTAATCAAAGTCGCTTATAACAGTTCATAGTTTTATACTATTTATACTTGCAAAATACTGTACTATTTGAGACTGCAGTTATAACATTGTTATTGGTATAACTGCATGCTCAATCGATGATTAATTGCACGTTTATCAAATTTCAAAGGGTTACCAGTATTTTATAAATGAAATGGATCTGTGTTTCCTTCGAGTTAATATAGAAACACTCATGGGACATTGGAAGAACTCAAAATAGCGATAAAACATTCGCCCTTTGGGCCAGTGTTCCTAGCCACATAAATGCCACATTGCAACGTTTCACTCGTGTTTCTCTATCAACTCGATGGAAACATGGAAAATGTTTTCTATTCTTTAAATATTACATATGAGAATACCGAAAACATATCTTCATGTACATATGATACCTGTACATATTAGCGCAGATACATGTACGCCTAAGCGGACCTATTTTTCAACTTGTCAGAAGGCCGCCAAATGCTTCTTGAGAAAAATGTTTTAGAATACTCACCTGAATCCAAAAAATATATATTAAAAGATGTTTGCCGGACAAGATGGGTTGAACGTATTAATGGCATGGATTTATTCCAAGATGGATTTGTTTCAACCTTTTTTACTTTAAAATAAATGAGCTTAAATGCTGAGGGGAAATGTAACCCAGCCAGTTCCTCTAAAGCAGCATCTTTTTTAGCATTGATTTCCTCATTTCAATTTATTGCTGCTCTTGTTATTACCAGGAATGTGTTCGACTTGACTCTGCCTGTAACTCAGTTTTTCCAAGCAAAGAACAATGACATTATGGATGGAACAAATCTGATTGATGCCCTTAAGAATTTGGGCATCAGGATTAGGGACCAGCTTGATTTGTACCATGATCGCTGGTACAATGAAGCAGTTGCTGTGGCTGCTAAAGTTGGCATAGCAGAGTCTAAGCCAAGAACATCTGGGAGACAAACTACCAGAGATAACCATCCTTCCTCAGATGCTTCTCAGTACTTTAAGCGAGTAATTACAATTCCTGTTATAGACCATCTTAACTCTGAACTTAAAACTAGATTTGACTTTCGTAGAACTAATGCATACTTTGGTTTAAGTACCTTCTAAAATGATTGCAATGTTAAATAATTCTCAGTCAAGTAAGCAGACTTGGAAAGAAAAATTTAAAATCTTCATTAATTATTATGAAGATGATCTACCAAATCCCCTGGCCTTAGATGCTTAGTTAGAACTATGGATTAAGTATTGGGAAAGCTTTGAAGGTTCACGACCTGATAGCATTGCTTCTACACTTAAAGCTTTAAATTTTGATGGCTTTGAAAATATTAAGATAGCCCTGCGAATCTTAGCTACACTCCCTGTGACCACCTGTACATGTCGGATTCACTGACTGCAACAATGTGTTACTGGTGTTTGATGTGTTTCCTAGGCATGCTGACGAGCTCTGACATAGAGCGAAACAGTCGATTTTTTTATGATATGTGACCACATAAATTTCTGTTTATTGAATATCTCCACCTCCATTTCGTTATATTTATAAACTATCACAAAGTTTCTCAGACAAGAAGAACATATCAAAGTTCGAATTTGGACAAAAACAATTCTGAAAAGTAATAAAATGTTTCATAAAAACACGTTTGAAAACCATTGAAAATTGTAATAATAATAATAGTAGTAATGCTTATATAGCGCACATATCCAATAGCTGTTCAAGGCGCTTCACGTCGCTTCACAATGATAATACCAAACAAAAGTCATTAACAACTGTCTACGTAAAATTTTTCTAGAAATATAGGTGTAGTTATTGATAAATATCTTAGCATGTCTGATCATGTAAATGCTGTTTGTAAGTCCTCATTCTATCAGTTGAGGCGTTTCTAATTTTTGCTAAAGTATTTAAGTTTTGACTCAAATAAGATCCTTATTCACGCACTTATTACTTCTAGGTTAGATCACTGTAATTCTCTTTTATATGGTATCAATAAACTGTCGTTACACAAACTTCAGTATGTCCAAAATTCGGCTGCACGTCTTCTTACATTTACTGGAAAGTTTGAGCATATAAAACCTGTACTAAAAGAACTCCACTGGCTTCTGGAGCAACGTATAATTTTTAAGTTTAGCATTACATAACTTAGCTCCTGGTTATGTCACTGACATGTTGACTTGCTATAGACCTTCTAGGCAGCTTAGATCTTCTTCAGCTAATTTGCTATGTTTACCTAGATCTAATACCAAGACTTATGGGGATAGTGCTTTTAGTATAGCCGCCCCAACCTTGTGGAACTGTATTGACCGTTGAGTAATTTAAAAGAGACCTTAAAACGTTTCTTTTTAGAAACACTTTTAATTGAGTATTTTTTATTATATAGTTACTAATTATTATTCTGTGTATTTTTAGCCACTGGTTGTAAAATAGATTAGTTTTGGATTTATTGAGTTGTAAAGCGCTTAGAAACCTTGTGATAAGCGCTATATAAGTATTTGTATTATTATTATTATAACAAAATCTAACAAAATACAAATGACTCAATGATCTTATGATCATATTAAAATAACACAAATAGACCGGGTTGACCGAAAGCTTACAAGAAACGATCAGGTGTAAACTTCATGTGGTATTACCACAATATATGTGATATTTGAACAGAAACAAGCCTCTGTCATGGACACTTGTGGTCCTTTTAGGTTTTAAGGTCTTTAGCTTTAGCTTTTAGGTTTAGCTTTTAGGTTTTAAGTTCTTTCTATGAAAGTACCCTGAAAACCGACAGCAAACGAAGAGACTTGGTGCCTGAACCCATTGTTCACCATTATAACTTCTGTGCAGGGGTGGCGCCAGGAATTCCCCGACGCAGGGGGCTAACAGGTAGGGGTAATTCTTCTAGGGGGGTCGGGGGCATGCTCTCCCAGGGAATTTTTGGTTTTCTAAGCCTCTTAAAGCTATTTCCTGCATTTTCGGGGCAGTTTTAACAACAAAATTAAAATTAAAAACAGTGAAAATCATGATTTTATAGTCAGTATTTCCTTACTGTATAGGAAACTAACTCTAACAATAATATTCACGCAAAAACTAGATAACAATGAGCGCCGAAACAACACAGAGGTGATAGATTTGTGGCAGAGATGAAAGTTGATTACTTTCGACGTTGTTTAGCGAAATGTTTGTTAATGTTTTAAACACTTTTACGATTCTAAGAAAACAAAAGACGAACTTTTTTCTTATTTTCTTCCAGCTCGTTCCCCGACGAATTGTTAATTTTTCCCTGACAGGGGGGCTAAGGTTCCCCGACGAGGTGGCTGTAGCCCTCCTGCCCCCCCTCTGGCGCCACCCCTGCTTCTGTGATGCCCGTAAATTGCCATTATTTAAATGTAGAACGAAACGTTTTAGCAATAGCTTCTTACCGACATGTGTTAAGATGATTGTATATAGTCCTAGTAAATCACTTAGTTTGAACTGTACTTGTAAATAATTCTTAGTATTTTAAGTATATTTAAATTTAACTTATCACTTTTGTAACTTGAGTTTTTCAATTTTCCAACTTTTCTAGTTTGTAAAATTGCCATTCAAGTATATCTGATTAAATTATCACATTTAGTATAATTTCTGAACTTAAACGAGTTCTGATTGGCTGACTCGCCAATTCACTGGAAATCATACTTGAAAAAGTGTTTTTTTTGTAGCCAGACCCCTCTCGGAATCATCATCTCTAAAACATGACGATTTTTTTTCAAAATGGCGACTATATTATTATAACTAAAAATCGTCGAAAAGGCTCAAAAACTTACCATAAACATACTGTATATATCAGATTTCTCTCTAAGATAAAACTGTCTAAGGGTAAGGAAGTTGTTTATCGTATAATTATTTTTATTTTTACATCCGTTTTGTTCGTTAGTGTGTTTTTGTCAAGCGTGAAGAAAACATCGAGCATAACACAGTTCAAGCTGTCTGTTTAAAACTTCTCAATTGAATATTCAGTTCAAGCCTGAAATTATACTAAAATAATTAGTCACCTCAGTCTCAGTGATTATCGTTATATTTACCTCGCCGCTTCGCAGCTCGGTAAATATTCAACGATAATCACCTCGACTTCAGTGACTAATTGTTAAATAGTCATTCTAATCTTGCATGTTATGGGTTAGCTGTGCTTTACAGCTAAAAGAAATCAAGATAAAAACTTTACCCTTCGGGACTGACACAACAACAGTGGATACGAGGTTGCCTGTAGAAGTGTTCAGGATTAGGCATGCCAACAGAATGATGCTAGAAATTTTCTATAGCATCGAGGATAAAGGCGATCATATAGACCTCTTTCATAATGGCGGCCAGTCTAAATATTCTTTTATATGCATGCAAATCAGCCTTTCTGGCCTCGTTACAAAGCAAAGATTCTTTGGAATTACACACATACGAACGAGGTCAGAAAGGCCAATTTAAATGAATATAAAAGAATATTTAATTTGGGTGCCATTATGAAAGAGGTCTATAGCCTTGTAATATTAAAATAACATACGGTAATCATATGGCGCGTTTATAATGTCAAAATTCAATGTGACCATTTGAACGCCATACATCTAATTCAAACAACATTTACTCGAAACCAGACAGCCTTGCGACACTTTTGCGACATTTTCCATCAAGCGACACTTTTGCCAAATCGAACTTCACGTTTGTTAGGTTAACTTACCTGTGAAAATTCTCTTTTAGGTCCTCCTCTATCAACAGCAGGCTCATCAATAATAACCACTATCAAGCTACCATCTGGTTTAAACCACTTAGACGTTTAATTTGGCTGAAGAAAGTCTTAAAGCTTTTTGCAACATACACGCACACGGTTTTCACGGCTAATTACTTGCAGTGATAAAATCTCAAAGTTTCATTTTTAAATCAGTTGTATTGTTTATCTCCCCAATGTCATCCATATCTTTATTTGGATCTTCTTCATTCTTAGATTTTGGGCTGTCCTCTTAAGAGATTTATGTATAGATGCCTAGTTGCTGGTATACCCTGTGCTTGCTGAGCACATATGCTTGCATGTTCTTCTATAGTGTCAGCTGAAAACACGTTGCTGCAGGCCGGGCACTGGTAGCTCAGCTTCTTGGCTATGGTTGAAAGGGTGCAGGGAGGAAATCATGTACTTCTGAATCACCAGAAGATAGTCGAATCTCCATTTTCAACCACACGAACATCTTTCAGTTCTTTAAACCACTTTCTATCATGATGGTCAATATCAGTAGTTGATCGAGTATAAATTAGCCCTTGCTTGGCAAGATTTCCCTGTAAACGGATCAGTACTAGGCAAATGTATTATTTTATTTCCAATTGCTCGAACAAAGTCAAACTTTGGCTAGGGTACTCATTTTACACAACACCCAATTTTATTATTAGGTATTTTTTATATACACAGCTAATATGCAACAATTAAATATTATATGTTATTATTAAACTAACACAACAATTATGTAAGTACCTCAGTAGAAATTGTGTTTACTTCTAAGAACTGAATTGCACTGTTAAGATATCCTTCAATGTTACTTGGCATTCAAGATTTAAAGCATGTGTAGCTCAATGAATTCAAGACTGAAAAGTTATAGAATTCTTTCTCACAGTGGCAAAATGTTATTGACACCTTACACCCTTACAGTGGCGAAGCTAGCGGTCATGCTTAGAACTGAAGTCGTGTGCATTTCGAAGAGAACAAGTAATAATAGTTCACGCATATTACGTGGATATTCTCGCTCCTTATCCGGCCCTGATTGATTGGGCGTCTTCGCGCGTCTAAAATCCGCCGTCTTCGTTCCCAGGCTCTTTTGTTCAGCCTGGCCCCAGCCCAAGTCATGCTCCTTGTGAATAGCATGACCAGCCATATGAACAGTCATGCTTATTCTCGAAATATTATTGGTTGACGGCACTTGACGCATGCTCAGTTTGCCTATTTTAGACAAGCTGGTCATGCTATTTTGGATGAGCATGACCATAGCCTGATTGCCCAAAATATTAGCTTTCTGCCTCACCAACTATGGCCTGACTGCACAGTACGTCTGTTTAAGGAGATCCTTGATTTATCATGGCATCAACGAGCTCTGATTCGGTCCAAACAGTCCTTGTTTGTGAACTGCTTAGAAAACCGTTTTCGGTTCGAAACATCTACGAGAAAAATCTTGTTGGACAGCGACCAATGTCGGATCTCGGCCATTCGTCTTTCTTTCGTTTTATTGGCAATCAATCGCAGTTGAAAATGTTTACCGAGAATTGTAAACTGGCAAACCATTGCAAATATTCTCTCCAAGATGATTAGATGAGAGAAGCATGGATGAGAGATCAATCATGAAGACGGAATAGACAGCCCTGAAGGGCTAAGGACAGGAAAATATTATTATGCTGTGTTGACATTTATCCGTGAAACACTTCGAATCGTCTACTTAAAATGGGGTCATCACCTACCTATACTATCAAGTTTTGTGATTGGTTGATTCAAACAATAAAACAATAGAATCAACCACAAAGAAACCAATATCCTAACCCTATCACTTTTGTTCCATATAGCCAATCACAAAACCTGTTCATTTTAGGTACGTATTTACCCTTAAAATGTGAATATCAGATGTTATATGAGAAAATGCGTAAGCGAGTAAAGTACCCAAAACTCGTCTTTAAACTAAACTAAAATCAAAGGACATGGCTTCAAGATCTATTCGACGTTTACCCGGTGATTCAATGCTTTTATGTCCATTAAAGCGATATAATTTCGTAAAAGATATGTTTCGTATAAACAGTTATGTGCAATATATAGCCTAACATGCTATAATAGCAATCTCGATATTCCGTTTCCGCTGTGAGACTGCATGCTGGCGGCTATAATGTTTGCCCTTCGTGGAACTTGGAACAATTTATTTGCTGCAAAAAATTGTAGCGTGTCACAGGCCCACAAAAAGTATCTCTGATGGTGCTAAAAATAACATTGAATTGTTTTAGTCTTTGTCAGTAGAAATATTGACTTCTTAGTAATAGACAATGCAAAATAGTGAACATTTTTGAAAACAGTGAAAAAAAATTATTTGGGAGTTAGCCATTTTTATTTTTTAAGCTTTCTGCATTGGTTTGGTATTTTGATAGCCTATGCCCCTGGGGTTAGATGAATTTAATCTTTTGATTTTTAGGAAGTATCCAGCCTAGATATGAATGTATGATATTCGATAAATGATCAGATTTATTTATCAAGCTTTGCCACTAAAGTTTATAAACATTTACATAGGAATAAGAAGTGTAACTGCAACATGTGCCAATTACTGTGGGCTCACTAAAATTAGGTTGCTCAGTCAAATGCTCAACAGCTTGAGTAGTGGCAATGTGGCATATCAAGAAAGAACACTTAAGAACTGACAGAAATCAAAGATTTTCTGAGGAATATTATGTTTCTCAGATTCCGTTTTTCCAATGGGCAAGGTGCAAAATACTACCTTTGCATCCCTCACGTGGACTATTTAAGACCCCAGCAAACGAAGGTACTTGAGTGAGAGGATCCCAAATAAGAAGCACGGGCAACAGATACAGTACAAATCCGCTAACAAGAACCTCTGATCAGTCTGGGATCTTATATTCTTATATGTTCTTATATAAACAAATTCTTAAATTCAGCCTGTGGTTCTTAATAATGGTAGGTTCTTGTTAGTGGGTTTTTACTGTAGTCCAAGGCATTTGGAGGTTGATCTGACAGATGAATAATTTCAATGGGTGGATGCTGGTTTATCAACATATTGCATAGTAACTTTGACAACATATGCTACATGAGCATCTTTCAAAGATATACCTTCACCAGACGTAATAAATATTACATCAAGAGTGCAATCATTGCACTTAATAGGACAGGATCAGGTTACGGTTATTTCGTTATGGTCTCCGCATACTTCTGGCCTCTAACAGATATCTACTAAATAATTCGTCGCCATTCTGGTACAAAATTAAAGATAAAACTTCGGAGATTCTCGTGGTATAATTTTTCGTGTAATTAATTTGTGAATTCAATAATATATTTTGGATTTTCTATCGTGGACGTCTGCCTGTTTCGTGTGTCTCGCTACAAATCGTGAACTTTGGGTTTTGTGCATTTTCTCATCGAAGAATTATTTTGCTTGCTACTTTCCCAGTATTATACGGATTGTGCTCCCGTCATTTTGTCAAGTTTTGGTGTATTTTGGGCATATATCTTTTAAACTACAGTCATTTGAATTTTTGACCGTTGGAACTTTTCTATCACTAATCATGTCTAGCGTCGTTTGTCATGGCAACAACTTCACCTGCGTGTAGTCGTTTTGCGGTGTTGTCCTCGTCTAAAGTAAAGTTTCCATTTTGGATTCGTGTTTGTCTATCTATTCGTAACAGTTTGGTATTACTTTTGTCCAATTTGACGGAGTATATCGTGTTAGTGGGGTGCCCAGGCACTCAGTCATTTCAAATTGATGCAAAAGTTTATTTTTCAGTACCAATTTGAAAGTAAGGATCTATAGAACAATTTTGGTTCGAGTGTCAAGCAGTCAGATAAAAAAAATCAAAATGACCGCCAAAATCAAAGATGGCTGCCAATTTCAAGCTTTTTTTCGCATTGCGCCTCATAACTTTTGTACAATTGAACCTAGAATGGTGATTTTGGTCTCTATACCTAGGTTTGCATGTATAAGTAATTGAATAAAAATATAATAGACATGATTGGAGCATATTTTTTATTTATTGATTGGAAAAAACTTGAAAAAAATAAGAAAATGACTAACAAATTAACCAAATTTACCTATATACATGTTAGTCTTTGAAATTGTTCTAGTACAGCTACTTCTCGCATGTGCACTTGCACTGACGTGTGCACTTCAACTTTGTCTTTACGCATTTGCACCGAGAGCAGGTAATTGGGCAAGAGCACTTCACATCCAGGTGGAACACATCCTTGGCGAGGGGCAGCGTGGACCAAATGGGAAGCAGCTTGCCGCCCTCTTCCTTCCACCCATGGTTAGTTGGGTTGTTGACAGGCATCATGGACATGTGGGCTGTTGCCCAAATGCTCGCTTGGAAGACACTCCTTTTCAGATGCTGATCCAAAGCATCACTGGTTGGGGGAATTCTCTCCACGTCCCTAGTCTTCTGTGAGAACAACCTCATTCGGACGACGTCAACGTCATTGTCCTCGTTTGATTCATTTGAGTACAGCCTACAGACAAAGTTTGTGGCCACTTCTTTCAACCTTGGCGATGTTTAGAATGGAGTGTCGACAATAGTTGCAAATTGCTCCATAAGGGATGGCACTTCGTGCATCAACGTGCAGCAAGATCGCTTACCCTTGAACTTGAAGGAAGAAGTACTGTCTGATCCAGTGAATGCGTGGAAAAGGGCCATGGCTTTGCACGTTGTCGTGCCAAGATTTGTCGCGATAGTGTTCAGGGAGATCATTTTGGTTGTCTTTCCCGCTTTGAAGGAGATCCAGATTTCTGCGGCCGGATTCAGAACCTTGATGTGATGGAAATTACTCAGAAGGATTACGACAACATCTGTGTCTCCAGTATACACCATCCCAAGTGACGAAGATTGGAGGGCGTGGAGAAGATGTACTAAGACACGCGTGTCAGCTTCCTCATGGTTGCATTGATCCATTGGTGGACTGTTTCCAACATGGTAGACTTGATCACCTGCAGTGATGTAGACATTCTTATCATCTGGGAAATGTTCTTCTGTTATCTTTTTTGACAGGAATGAGAATAGTTCCTTTTTGTTATCAACGTTCGCCAGAAAATTCTGCCAATTTCCTGGTATTTTGGCAGTACCAGATATGCGTTGTCGGATGCCTGTTCCTCGTTTTTCCCTTGTGAATCCTTTGATCGTCAGTGCACGATACTGGTCCCAGACAATATCTACTCTTGTCGATCGCCTCAAGTCGTGGCTAATTCTTGGGCAGAATACCTTGTCGAAATATGAATCAAAGGTCTTGCCTTGGACAGTTGTACCAGGAAGTGAGTGTATCAGTACTCCACCGTCAATAATAATGAAGTCGTAAACATCTGGCGCAACTAGCTCCTCGTCGACAGAAATGGCGCTACTTGTACTGGCTTCCATGATATATACCAACAAATCTGACTTGGTACATGAGTTGAGGGACCCTTCGGATAACAATGCAGGTGGGTATGGGGAAGATTCGTGATGGAAAAACTCCTCTAAATCCCCCCCGCGGCTGTCTAGTACAAGAAAAGCTTGCCCATAAAGCTCAGCATGACGTTTGAAGTGCTGCATTTTTAGCTTAATTGCTGACTTCTTTTGTGCTTTCTTTTCATGGAACAACAGCAAGTTGTTTCGCTTGATGGGTGCTGTCAGACGTGTATCGTTTGAGTCAAGCACACTCTGTCTGAAGTTGTTGTACTGCTCTTGTCCCACAGACTCGACTTTATGGACAGATACGGCAGCAGCCATAGACTCACACACCTTGTTGTCTAATGTAACCAGGTCGCCACTGTGCTCTTCAAAAGGATTCCCATTGCTCAGCAACACCTCCATCAGATCTTTGGCATGGCGTAAAAATCGGTGCTGAGATGCATATCCTTCCTCATGATGAGGGAGTTCTTCATCATCATCGTTATCATTTGCACCAGTAAACTCCTCAACGACACGGCTGATTTCTGGGCCTGTCACGATCCAACGTTCCAGCATGTCACGGTTCTCTGTGAGATCAATAATGCCACCAACTCCTTTCACCCTTTTGTTGGCTTGCTCGTGTGCTTGATCGATGGGTAAGGATGAGAAACGGCGATTGCTTCGGGTTATTGTCCAGTGTCCCTTCTCAAACTCTACCTGGATGCTATCTGGTAGACCTTCCAGGTCTCGGATAAAGATTGGAATCCACCTGGCGTAATTCTGGTGATCTAGAGCAAAGAACAGAGGCACAAGCTTCTTTAGGGTAGTAACCATGAGTTCTAACTTCCGCTCCCGATGTGCCCGAATGAACATGAATATGATCTGTTGGTACTTGTGTACAAGTAGCCAGAATTTGAACGTTGGACTCTGCTGGGAAGCTACTACGACCCAGTCCTCAAGAGCCATCTCGGTTCCACTCTCTTCGTAGGCTCTCTTCAGAAGGCTGTCAAGTACCATTACAGTAACTTGATGGGCATATCTTGTTCTCATTGCATTGGATGCTTTCAGAAAAGCTGTGGCTGCTGTTTCTGTCTTCACTAGCCCAGCTTTTTTCAGGGTTTCAGGCCATCCAGACCCACGCAGAAGATCTCCCATGGTGCTCCACAAAGCCATCTCAATGTGGAGTCCACCTAGCATAACCACAAACTTGTCTTCCCCGAAAATCTCAGGGAAGGTCCACTGCATTTTTTTTGAGAGGTCATAGAGTGGTTGGTCCACTACCAACACAGGGACTTGGTGTGGTTTGAGGTGCTCAGTTGTCTTTTTCACCAGTTCCATTCCATGTCGAATCATTTCTGGAGTGGCGGCTTTTTCATGGAAAAGTGGAAGGAGGGCTTCAATGCATTTTCCCGGTTGTCCAACATGATCTGATCGAGCAGCATGGTAGGAAGACCACATCGCTGGAGTGTGTTCTTCTGTATCACAATCAACATATAGGATGTCATTTACTGCATCCATCCATGCCTGTTCGTGCTGTTTCTCCTCATCGAATGAACTCGTTGCCACTGGTTGCACATCTTTTACCGGAGGTTGGGTGACAAGATTTCGGCCCACAGGTGGTACAAACGTATACGAACGAGGCAGGATGGGTTCACTGCAGCGTGCTCCTGTTTGCTGTGAGTTAATTCTCAGACATTCTTGGTCCAACACAGGTGTCTGTGATGAAGGAAACTGAAATATTGAAATACCAGTTCCATGGAAGGATGAGCTTGCAGTGCGTGATGTGGGATTGTGATCCAGGTTATCCAGGGCTGCCACTGTGAAAATGCCCTGACGCAAATTTGTAGGACATACTATATCAGCGTTGTTCCTTGTCTGATCTGAAATAGCCTGTGCAAATCTAGATTCAATGCTGAGGACTTTCTTATATGACACGCTCAGAGCATAATTGTGTAGTAGTTCTACCAGCTTCTTGCTTCTTGTTTGGGAATGCAATTTGAGGGCCAGGAACACTGCAAGTGGAGGCTCACAATTAAAGTTCGCAGAAAGAGAAGCCATATTTAGCATGGCCAACTGACTCACAGAGAGGATCTTCCTGGCATTATCTTGTTCTGGCGATGATTTGGGTCCTGCGAGGAGCTGACGGAAGAAATACTTTATACGTTGTGGAACAGATGATTCTTCACAACCATTGGGAAATGAACCATCAAACCTGAATGCAGTGTCGTGATCCAAAACAGCTTTACGGAGAATCGATGCTGTCATTAGTAATGTACGTGCTTCCTCATCTGGTGTTTGAGTTGCATCTGATATGACCTTTCTAGCCGTCTTCGAACAAATTAAGAAAACTCGGTCTCGGATACCTTTCTCCTCTGTCAAATTCGGGAAGTATTCCAGGACTCTTTCCTTTAGGCGTGTCCGGTTCACGGTCTTCTGGATTCCATGTTGTTCTAATCTCTCGGTCATCATATCTGTCAGATCTTGCAATGCAAAAATTCTACGACCTCCAGTGACTTCTTCCTTTATAAATTGGAGCAGTTCATTTTCTGTTATGGCCTCAAGATTTTCAATAGCTATGTCTTGTTTATAAATCGCATCGTAACGGCGATTGAAGCCTGTGTAGCAATTCCGATGGTACTTGCCTTCAATGGCGACCAGATCGCCTTCGGCAAGGAGTGCCACGATACGCTCTTCCCCCAGCGCGACTGCCTTGTCATGTATCTGTTGGGTGAGTGTAACCTTCTGGAAAGAATGGTCTGCTGCATTTGTTTCATCACCACAGAAGATACACAGATTACGATTAACAGCTGCATTACTCCACCGGGCTCTTTTTCTTACAGGAGGCAATCCTTCATTATGACGTTTTTTTGCATGGTCAAGTGCTGATGCCCTGTAAAGCTGACGACAAGATTTATGCCAGGATGCACGATTCTTCTGCATGGATTCTCCATCTGGAAGTTCTACGTCTGGGTGGGGAGCAGCACCAATTGCTTTGAACTGACTTGCGAGGCTGATGATTTCTGTGTAGGCTCCCTCTCTACGACTGGCAACTGGATTCGCAAGAGGACAAACAAGTATTTCCTCAGTTTGCTTTTGGCACAAAATACACAACTGCCATATCATTGCCCCAGCCATCTCAGAAACAACCTGGAAAGACACCAAGAAAAAAACAATATTAAATAACTGCTGTCTGCATGCATAAAAATGTTGGATTCATGAAGGGACAGAGACAGGTTGCACTTATTATCCTCTTAGTGTATGCACCGTGCGCCATTTAAATGTTTTTAAAGTCAGATCATATTATTGTCTCCGTGCAACAAGTAGTGAAGTACGTAAAATAGAATTGTGTGAACAAATCATTGATTTTAAGGGATATAAATCATATAATCAGGAGTAAAGTTTCACAAACAAGATATACAGTATATATTGGTTTGTGTGATGTTTCCTACTGGCTACTGTGATCTTTGTACAAGCATAAAAATGACGTATTATTCGACGCATTTTACATCAATTTTATGAATGTTTACCGCTCGCATTCATGCTACTGAGTGAATACTGGGACTTACCACGATCAGTATAAGTATTCCAACATCAACACTTGAAATGGATACACTTGTCCAGATGGAGACCTTTTTGTTGTACAGTGTTATTCTTAAATTATTTGCACTGCGGTGAAAACTCCCATTTCAGCTTCTCAGCAATCCATGATATATATTATTATTATCTAAGAGGTGGAAAGAGAAAGTGACGAGCATAATGAACTATGAAGGGTTTTCTTCGGTTTGATTTTGGCAAAAGACAGACCATCCCCAGCTCGTTGACATAGCCATAATAAAAAGAATGAAAAAGTTCAACAGGAAAGAGATAAAAATACCTCATTTGTATCATCACATTTGTATTTATTGTCTTATTGGTGTGAATAACTGATGTGAACCTTGAACTGATTGGCGGCCATCTTGGACTTCGGCGGCCATTTTGAACACACGCGTGTCTGGGTCAAAACACGCGATTTTCAGACATCGATTTATTAGGCCGCGTGTTTTTCGTGCGTGGAAAGACTGGGGCTTTGGATTCAAATTTCTCGCCTGAAGTAGCGATCCAGTTCTATATAGTTCACTGATCTGAGACATCTGACCGCTTGACACTCGAGCCAAAATTGTTCTATAGACCCTTACCTTCAAATTGGTACTGAAAACAAAACTTTTGCATCAATCTGAAATGGAAAATAAAAATACCCATGCACGGCACCCCACTATTTGTAATGGTAGAGACAGTCCACAATCCAATACCAAACATTTCAGCAATGGTATAATAATATGAACCACGACCCAGACGATATAGGCAAAGAGCCAGTCGTAATTCTGGTGGAATTGGCTCTTCAGTCACACTATGGGGCTCAAGAAACTCTGAATGTTGAGCAGAATATGTTTGCCATATTGTGTTCCACCCAACCTCTATTTCTTACAAGTTGACGACAAGAACGACGGCGAACTGGGTGCTTGGCGTTCTTTCCAGCAACAACAACCAACAACAAAACAGTGGCAGTCTTAATGAAACGCATTCTTCTGTTAATCAGGCTATGTAGCAGATTCCACCATCCTCCACCGACTTCTAGCATGCTCAAGCACACTCAGCATTATCGCTCTTCTATTCTCTTCACTGACTACGTTTTTCTTGTTGATATTCGCCATCTTGAAATCAACAAAGATCTGAAAGGCCTCTTGGCCCGCATGCAGGTAATAGCTGTCCAAAATAAGCGATGGCTCAAGACAAGCAATTGAGCGTGACGAATTAAGTCGACGTTTGAAACCAACGTCGAAACAATCGAACTTAATGTCAATTAGGTTCGGCACATGATCAGCTCGACGTTTGAAACGGGCCTTACCATGAGTGGAGATCTTCCATTTGGAAATGGTCCACAGAAGTCAACTTCCAGGGAGTTCTGTCATCTTTGCTGGCTCTGTGTGCTTCGTTTCAGTGGAGATTTGGCATTGAAAACATCTCTTCACAGCGGATCATTTCTTTGGTCTTCGATAGTCCCAGGTGTCCTTGCTTGTGCGCGATTCGTATGATATTCGCCCTGAGAATCTCTGGTGGTATGATCTTGTCCAGTCGAAGAATAACGTTTTCTGATTCATACAACTCAGATGTAAGGCTTTAGGCTGGGGTCTTTCTTGTCCCTGACACCAGTTTATATGGCATGTTTCAGATGCTGTAGCTCAATCTCGGTTTCAGCTGCGATTTTCTCGAGCACGACTGCGTGATCTGTTTGAGTCGAATAGGTCTTGGCTGTTCAGTCCACCAAATACAAGTCTCTTGTATCGGTAATTGCCCCACGGTGTAGAGAACGTAATGGTTCATCTATGGAGAACTGGTGGTAACCATGGTTTAGGTCTAGTTTAATGAAAACCTTAATGAAATCTTCGGTTATTCGAGCTTGCACTTGGCACGTGCGCATCATTGATTTGTTTACAAGTCGTAGATCCAAACATGCACAAATGACTTTTGGTTTTTTTTGGTTTGTGGTGAACACCATGTAATGGCTTCGTGCTCTGTTACTCGTTCGATTATGTCGTTCTCTTCAAATTCTTCTAGTCGTTTCTTCAATGGTTCTGTTAACTGGTATCGAACTCGTCGAGGTTTCTGTCGGTTATCTGTATTTCTTCTCCATCACGCATTGCTTTCCCGATAACAGGAAATTGCTGTTGATACTTGTCTAGTATGACATCAAGTTCAGATTTGTTCTGATCATTTGGTTGATTCGATTCCTGTTTCCTGGACAGTTCGTTCCACGAAATTGCAGCCCTATATGAGTAACTTCTTTTAAGGTAATTAGTATTTGGTTTTGCCAAAGTAAGTTTAGTGCCATTACTTCCTAAATTGTAATTTTTATTATCACAAGTATTAAATAAGTCAAAAAGATAATTTGGTAATTTCGATGTCAAAGTTTGACGATTTCCTAGAATCTTGTGAATTGACATCCAACCAAGTTTTTCTAAAATTTCAGTGGAATGAACATTGTAAGTATCACCAGTTATAACACGCGCCGCTCTCCTTTGTAGTTTTGAAAGTTTATCCCCTCATCCGGCGCGAAGCGCCGGCCTGAGGGCGAGGGTGCTAATATCGACCGGCGTTTAGTCCCTTATCACGGGAAATGCAAGCGAATCTGAAATTGCATCCAGTTTAATTTTATATATATTCAAGATCAACGGCCCATGCGCGGCATCGGGAAATTTGGCCCTGATAACTAGATATGGTAAATATAAATATCTGCATTTAAATTGACCGTAAAAGAAAAGTATGTGTTTTGTCGGGTTATACAGTGAATGAAGATTTGGAGTTAAAAAAGATCGTGAAAAGGCAGTGAAAATGCTATATGTCGTCGCAAGATGTCAAGTTCGTAAATCAAGTTCGTAAATAAAGTTTTATAGGTGGCGTCAAAACTAAAGGTAAACCCGTTTTCGGTTTTTTAAACCTGTTAGTCAGTTACAAAGATAGTTTGGCAAACATGTCCGAGTATGTTATTCAGGCTTTTATTTGATGTATAGCATGATTTTCTAGAGTTAGTAGTTCAAAAGATATCGTCGTCTGAATATCTAAAATATTTACTCGGAGTTTGTCAATCCACTCAATCCAATCCAAGCGTCGTCGCTTTTTTCAAGCTGTTAGCTATCAGTTACAAAAATATTTTTGTAAGGTATGTCAGAGGCTGTTAATCAAGCTTTCATTAGATATGTAGAATGAGTTCTTAGAGAAAGTACTTCAAAATATATTGTGGTCGGAACATTTCACTTTTGGCATGGCGTCATGGCAACAGAAATTTAAAATTATTATAACATCAACCCAAGTCAGTTTTAGGATTTGGGTTAGGATTAGCGATTATTTGAATTTCGGTTTGTTCATATATCGAGAAAGCGCCAAATCACTCTTTGAAGGGCTTTCACTCGAAATTGAATAGTCCTTACACACGATATACCAATAAATTATGTGCTTTATTGTAATATTGCAGAATAACAAATGTTAATACAAATTTTGAATGGCAGATTTTATACTTTTATTTAAATTATCCATCACCATTGTTTCACTCGGTCACTTTGTAAAAAGTACAGATTATAGCTGTGTTTATACTGTAAGTCTATAATAGGACTAACCAAGACCAACCTGGCTGGATGCCACCTTGGGCCTGGCTTACATTTTACTGACTTTAATAGTCTAAACATGCACCACACTGGTTATAACAATCAGTGTTTATACGCTCATCTGATGGCATGTTGGTCTGGCCAATGGCTTAGTGTGTTTGTGTAAACACCTTTGTCCTGTATTAGGCCTAGACAATGCCAGTCCTAGGCTTGCAATGTATATATTTACACAGCTTTTGTAGGATATATACTGTATATAGATACTGTATAATTGGGTAGGTTAACACTCACTGCATGTGTCAGGGGAACACATTAGGGATTAAACAACTGGTATCATCTCACTGACAACAAGCAGCTGAAGGAAATTTCATCTTGAATTAATGATATATTGGTGAAATAATTAGATTAAGCAATGTTCTTTGTTGCATATTATGGACTTTTGTCATTTCATCTTTTTGTAATGTGTTACCAGTACTTGAATACCATTGAAATACTGGTACATGTATGTATAATTATATAATATGATAAGATTATATATTAATAAAAACAACAGAAGTCTTCTAACAGAATAAAAGGTTTATCGAGCTTATCAATATATAGTCAGACAACACTCATTGCAAAACTCAAAAATTAGCTGATATAGAGTATACTGGTGTCTTGTAGTAAGGATGTAAAAAATTACAGACTTTAGCTGTGTTTACATATATTGCAAGTCTATAGGACCAACCTGGCCAGCCACGACCTGGGCCTGGCTTACATTTTATTGACTTTAATAGTGTAAACATACACCATACTGGCTATTACGTCATCTGAAATTATGGCATATATGCCCTTCTGGCCAATGGCTTGTGGGTCTGTTTAAATTCACCTTTGTCTTGGATAGTAGGCCTGGACAGTGTCAGTCCTAGGCTTTCAATGTATATTTTTACACAGCTTTTGAAGGATAAGTATTGTTTAATAAACGAGCAGCAGTGTTTTATCAGATATAAAACACGAGGGCGTAGCCCGAGTGTTTTAGATCTGATAAAACACGTGCTGCGAGTTCATTTTTTCGATAAGTTCATTGGCGTAGTGATTTTGAAAATCAATGTTGTCTAAGCCGAGAAAATCAAAGATAAAGTTTATGTAAATCAGGACGAATCTTTATCACATTTAAAGACACGATACGGTAGTGAGTTTCTTTTGTCTTTTCCTCATGAATTATTAATGAGTGTTTGAAATACTGTATAATTGGGTAGGTAATTAACACTCACTGTGTCAGGGGAACATGTTAGGAATTAAACAAGTGGTATCACCTCACTGACAAGAAGCAGCTGAAAGGAATTTCATCCTGAATTAATATATATATTGGTGAAATAATTAGATTAAGCAATATCGTTCTTTGTTGTATATTATGGGCTTTTGTCATTTCATTTTTTAAATTGTGTTACCGGTACTTGAATACCATTGAAATACTGGTACATGAATGTGCATAATTATATAATATTAATAAAAGTTAAGAAACAGAAGTCTTCTAAAAGAATAAAAGGTTTATCAGGCTTATCAATTTGGTCTAGGATAAATTTAGGTATTAGAATTTTTTGGTATCTGCTTATACAAACAATTAGACAATAAGGAACATGCAGATTACATTATTACAGTAGGGTACATTGTACAAGGTTATGCAGTCTCGTGAATACAATTGTACTTTGAGTAACATTATGAGTATGCCACTGTTACTGTAAACATGCATGTTGAAATTTATTATTAAAAGCATAACTGACATAATTAACTTTAATTATGTAATATATAATTAATAAAATTATTTAAATTAATAATTATTAAAATTAATTATTAATTTCAAAAATCAATAGTTACACAATTGGTTTCTAACCCTGCCTGTGAGACAATTTAGTGTTGGCAGACTTTCCCACTTGGGTTCTGTTCAGTACACTACCCACAAATTGCACCCAAAAAATAAGCAGTTTGAAAATCTGTTCAGTTTGGCAATATTAAAGCCTCGAACAGTAATTGGGCGAGGGGTTGTTGCGTACACGTATTTCTAGTTAATATGAGTAATACAACCATCGTTCCAGACAGTTGAGCAATATCTGAAGTGAGGCAACACTAAAGCATTATACATATTTATTAGAATTTTTTGGGGAACAAATTATTTTGCCCTTCGAAGTAAAGCAATGTTTTTCGAAATTTTCTTACATTGTACTTCATTGTGTTTTCCCCACTTCAGCTGTTCATTGAGAGTTACAACAAGTGATTTATTATGGGGGACTTGTTTGATTTTATCACCCCCTATGCTTATTTCAGGGCTTTCGTTAATTGAGGCCAGATGATATTTGGAGCCAATAATAATAAATTCGGTTTTAGTTTTATTGAGTGTGAGTTTATTTGCCATAAGCCACTGGTGAACATTATCGAGATCATTATTAAGTTTATTTTGTATCTCATAGGAATTATTACCCTTACAAGTGAGATTCGTATCATCAGCGAATAAAGTCGCCTCAGTTTTTTCCAAACAATTCGGTAAATCATTTATATACAAGAAAAAAATGGGACCATCTACATTTGACAAGATTTAGTCTATGTCAACGATGCCCGATCCAACAACAGGGACGGATCTAGGCTATTTTGTGAATAGTTTCCGAGCGCCGAAGGCGCGAGAAACTTCTAGGGGGGTACGATAGCATGCTCCCCTGGGAAATTTTTGATTCTAGAGTGTCTGAAATGCTATTTCCTGCATTTTAATAATGAGGGCAATTTTAACAAGAAAATTTTAAGATCATTGACAATGACAAACCATAATTTTATGGTCTATTTTCTCATTGTGAATGACAATACCTGACCTGATTTCCAAAATTGTGAAAACCAAGTTACAGAAGATGTGAGGATGTGCAGTGTTAGTTTCAATTCTATTTCACAATCGTCCTCCCAGAGAAACATGAAGAGAAAATTATGAATATCAATGATGCATGTTCACCAATATAATTATATATATAATTTTAATATTTAAATTTTTCATAGAGATTTGGTATTTATATTCAGGAATTCATTAGAAACTGGCAAACTCTGGTCGGCTACTTTCCAAATCATCACCACCTACTGTACTTTTAGAATTTCATATTATGAAGTTCATATTATGTTGACTTGATGATTTTACCTATCTACAATACTTCTCCAAGTGAGCCTGCTACTTTTAAAATTAATCAAACCCCTACAGTATGTACAGTACTGGGGATTTAATTTTCTATGTGAATGGAACCTACCGGTACTAGTACATGTTGCTAAGACTTATACATGCACAGTAAATAAAATATCATGTTTTAGATGTGTAATCCATCAGAATTTCTACAAAGTGAGAACTTATTAACCTGCAATGCATTATGAATTGAGTAAGACTTTACATATATATACATGCATTAGAATCTACTAAATACAATAGATCTAATCGTCACTGCACAAGATGTATGTCATTCTCATTCGTCTGGGACATTTACATCCTCCAAAACCAAAAAAACAATCAAAGATGCTACAGTAACTCTAGATAGCATCTTACTTACTAAATGCTGTTGTCGTTTAGGGGAATTATTAAAAAAATCAGTCCCCATCATCACATGTATCAGCTACACAGAGATTATTAAGCGGCTGGTTCATGCAATGTATATACAAAGCTTTACCAAACTGACCTTGTATTAGTTAGGAAGAACGTACTTGATTTTGAAAGTTGTTGAAGACCTTGGTTTGGCAATGGAATGGACGATTGCAGAGGCTAATCGTACGAAAATATGGCTGCAAATCCCGCCATCGTCAAATACGATTTCACTTCGCGTGAGCCAAAGTGAAAACCCACGAATCGCCGGTCCTATTTATAATTTTTGAGTAGTTTCCGTTAATTGGATTAACGAACGATAGCCAATCAGAGACGATTTTGAGTAGTTTCCGTGGAGTTTTTCACACAAACTGAGTAGTTTTCGTGGAGTTTGGGTAGTGCCCGCCACAGGTTTCCACGTGACTGCACACGGCGCTGCACGCCGGTTGTAAAAGCCGGGCGCATTAGAACCTAGTCGCAGGCAACCTCGTTCCCCAGGGCATTTTGCCTCCACGGCGGAAGGTCGGCGAAAATGGCCCTGATCGGCTTGTCATAAAACTAATTAATTCAGCCGAGTATAATTTATTCATCTAAATCTAATTGCTGTCTTAATATTTTACAGCAAATTAGAAGTGATAGCTTTTGCTAAATTGGATATATGCTTCTTCATACCTTTTGTAAGAGATAACCATGGATGTATAGTGGATTATTAAGCTTGTTAGCTACTTTTATGCCGACGAATGCTGACATGAACAACTCTGAAGAGCATTGAACATTTCTCAATTATTCAGGTCAACAAAGTAGACAAACGAAATGGAACAAAGACCACAAAAATTATCATATCTAAACACCCAGAAACTCTGGGCATGAAAAGTATTAAAGTACTAGATAACAAAACTATACAGGGTGTCCCAAAAAAAGGCTACCTTTTCAAATTCAAATTAGCATGTTAATTCAAGCAACCTATTGTAGTTCTTTGAAATTCATTATCGCTTTTGAACTACGAATGCGTAAAAACACACCGTTTTATACACATGGGATATTAAACACAATAGGTTGTTTGAATTAACACGCTCATTTGAATTTGAAAAGGTAGCCTTTTTTTGGGACACTCTGTACAATTAAAAATATTAGAGTAATTTTATTTTATTTGTTTTATTTAAAAATATTAGAGTATAAGAGTATTTTTTTATCTTTCGTTCATCAACATCTGACTAGTTTCCTGAAACTACTGGCACTAGTCTGGATACACCCCTGAACAAACAAAGAAGAAAACGATGCGTATAAAATACTCATCCGCAAGATAGACAACCATTTTATTCCAAAGAAAACCAAGGACTTCGCTCGATTCCAACTCAGCGAACTTAAACAACAGAGCTCCGAACGACTAGCTGATTACTACACAAAGGTAGGAGACATCGCACAGAAATGCGAATGCACCGACCATGAAAACGACGCTATTCGAGACCATCTGATACGAACAATGCGCAATCACAAAATCCGAAGCAAGGCTATATGTGAAAACTGGTCGCTGGATAGAATCCTGACAGAGACAGCCCTCGACGAACAAACCGCAGAGCAAGCCGGCGCTATCAACAAGAAAGTATCGAGAAAACCAAAATATCAGCCGAATAAATATCAGCACAACACATGTCAGGCACTTGGTGTTTCATGTGATAATGTTTTGGGAAAACCAAACAAGAGATCGAGTAGCATAAATCGCACAGAATCGAAGAACATTCGAGATAAACGCGATTATCGCAATGATGACAAGCATGAGACAAGCCAAACCAGATGCAAGAGACATGTGGGGCATCAAAGCAGTGATGATGAGTGCTTTATGAACCATCTTAAAACACACCACACGAGTAAAGACAGCAGTAGCCAATGGAAAACATGTACCATACAAGTAAACGGAGTGAACATCGAAGCTGAACCCGATAGTGGATCCGATACGAATATTATGGACGAAAGCCAATTCGAGAAACTTCGACAACAAGCACCAAGTGAAGGTTAAAGATACGAATATCAGGCTCAAATCCCTACAAGAAGAACTACCGGTAATCGGAGAAGCAGATGTTGAAATGTCAAACCAAACACGAACTGTTTCTACAATCATACTCGTCATCCAAGGGAAAATCGACTCTCCGCCACTAATCGGTAGACAAACACTCGAAGCCCTCAGGATGCTGCTGATTGACGTGACCGGAGGACTTAAAAGCCCAAACAAAGTGGTCAAAGCAGTTAGCAAACAGCAGGAATCGAATGAACCAATCTCTGGTTGTAATTTGCTCCAGTTCTACCTGCTGAAAGCTTTTATGTACTGCTCTCTTTGGTCGATTAACCGCGAATTTCATTTCCGAAATTTCATGCGTAGATCTACAAGCATTTTTATAAAGCTTTTGTGGTCTACCAAGATGTTTTCATTCCCCTCAAAGACTTCACAGAAGCGTTTGTAACGCTCGTGGTTTTGGCACATTCGATGCCTTGTCGAATTCGCTCCCAGCTGTTGCTTCTCGTCCAGTGCTTCCACTCTGCTGAATCGAAATTTCCCTTTTTTATCCTTTTTTTGGGCCAAATTTCCTTCCCAAAATTTTTTATTTCCTTCTATTTTTCCTTCCAAATTCCACCCTCGACCCAGGCCTACGGCGCGCGCGAATAGTGGTCTGGGGACGAGAATGTCCAAATTCCTCAAAAATGTTCTATAATCCCATTAATCCGTTAGTAATAACTTTAATTTAACAATTTGGAATAACATTTAGATATTTACATCATGCCCAAACGTTATATTATTATATAACCTTTAAAGATAAACTTCAACTTCAAGATGCTAGAACAACTCAACAAGTACTTTACATGAACCGTATTTACATTTTTTTTATTTTCCAAGAATACCAGGCAAAGATTATCATTCTGGCCAATAAATACAATCCACTGTTTCTGTTTGCAAGTCAAGAATTCACCAAGTTAAACGACTCATCTATGAATTTCTTTCTCAAATTCTGTCACGCTTGCCTTCATGTTATTTGCTAGTTTCAACATGCTGTCGCTTGGTTGAAATTCTGCAGCAGAAAACTTTCCATTTTTTATAGCCATCTTGAATTGGAGAAGAGAAACTAAAGATGACGACTTTAGTGAAGCTCGACGATCCGTTTTGATCAGCTTTAGCGAGCTGAAGATTCTTTCCACAGCAGCATTTGAGAAGGGAAACGTTGCCACGATCTTGACAAACTTAGTGAGGTTAGGGTATTTTGGCTGACCAGTCGGATTCCGCGCATCTCGAATGATGGTCCAGTACTTATCCCAGTGAAGGTTACAATGAATCTTACTTTCCAATCCGTGTTGCCGCAATTCACGATCAAGTTTCTCGGTGTCCAGAATCTCTTTTAAATAAGGCAACTTCTGACATATGCCCTCAAGAGAAGGTGGGATCATAGAAGCAGCGTTTTGGGGCAATGTACACTGAACGATATCGTGGATGTCCGCATCAAGATCAAACCGTTTCTGGATCTGAACAATCGATTCTACGAGGAAATTCTTGCAGTCGGTACGAAACCAAGACACATCTTCTCTACTAGCCCCAGCTTTTATTTCTCGTAAGGTTGCTGTTGCTGCCATGCCAACATAGATATTTTCCAGGGGTACGTGATGTCGTTCACTAGTTGGTGCAATTTGTTTCGGCGTTGTAGCTTTCACATAATCCATAGCCATGAAGTCACTTGCAATTGATTTTATGAGACCCTCTACTTCTGGCTTAAGACAATGAAGGAGTGGTCTTTCACTTTGGAAAAGAATGTTGAAATCGTTGAGCCGCTCAAGCTGGTAACTGAGAAACTCAAGGTAAGCCAAGGTGAACTTGTTCTCGAGTGATCTGTGTATCCGATCGTTGGAATGTGTCGGATCTTCGTTGACAACAATGACAAAATAATGCCTCAATGCTTCACACTGTTCCAAAATGCGATTAACGCATGCTTGTAGCAAAAGCCAGCGTGTTTGTGCAGGGGACAGTAGCTTAACGGGTTCAGCTTCAAAGAACTGTTGGAATTCTTTGTAGACATCTTGTCTCTTTGATGAACGGTGGAAATGTGCGTAGATGTCCCTACACAGATCTTCTACCCCTTTGGCAACATTTTAGCAGCATAGGACGACACCAAGTGAATAAGGTGGCATGAACATTTCACCGTCTGTATATTCCTATTCTCCGATTTCAACAGCTGGGAAACCGAGTTTCTCTCTCCAAACATCACGTTTGTAGTATCTGATGAATACCCGATTATGTTCTGCATCGGTATACGAAGCTCAGAAAATGTGCTCTTCACCGAGGAATAGATCCCTTGCGCTGTACCTTCTTCGACTTCGACCATATCCACTAAATAATGCTTGGTTTCAAATGCATCCATGTCAAAATAGGTCGCCAATATGGCAAGCTGCTTGGAGGTACTTGAGTCCGTAGCTTTATCGATGATAAAGCTGAACTTCTCTGATCGTAGTGTGGAAACAGCTTGGTGTAGATAGTTGAATCCCAGGACTTGGCGAATCACGTTCGAGGCTTTTTGCTTACCGAGGTGTACGGTTTTCATGGCATCATCGCGTGGAAAAATCGACTGAATGAACGCTACAAGACCGTCTGACAGAGAAATCGGCAAATTGTGTTCAGCAAGGAAAGCACACAATTTGATTTCTATTGATTTTGCACGATCGTTACTATTGATTGCAGCCCTTTTCCACATGGTATCCACGTTGCGGTTGGTAGTGCGGTTGTTTGATGCCTGATTTTTTTCGTGACTTTTACTTTTTGAGTGCCTTATCAATCCCGTTTTCGAGCAGGTCAGCACTTTATCACAGGCTTTGCACAAAGGTTTCAGCTTGCCATCACTATCGACTTTCTTGCTGAGCCACATTTTAAATTCGTCGCGTTGTAGCCAACTATCAACAAATACTTGTTGTTTTTTCACCCTTTTCGAGGATAATTTTGGACCAGGCACTTGTCCTGCACGCTTTGTACCGGTTTGCAGTGGCGAGTTATGTGAACTGACTTCATCTTCTGATGAAGATACTTCAGAATCGGAACTTGAGTTATCAATCATTATTTGGAAGGTTTTTCAACTAGTTTATATATCAACTTTAAACAGTTTAAAGTGGATTAAATTAACATAAATGAATATATTTCGAGTTTTTAAACGAATTTCGCTAAAACATTGAGGTATTGAGCCTGCGTTATTTATGTACAAATATGTCCCATAGACCATAGTGTTCCATAATGTCCCATGCAAACATCAGACACCACTCACAACAGTCTCTTATTTATCTTTTACGTTTTTTAACCTGGAAAGTTTGTAATGAGCTGTTTTACCACATTAAATTACTGAAAAAGTTCGAATTGTAAGATTTCCTTCCGTTTTCCTTCCATATGACAGAATTTCCTTCCAAATGGTATTTCCTTTTTTTTTCCCTTCCAAATGCCAAAATTTCCTTTTGGAAGGAAATTTCCTTCCAAGTGGAAGCACTGTTCTCGTCTTGGTCACCTTGCCTATAGCAATCTGCCAGGCAATAACATGGGCAAATTCACAAGTGTGTCTATGAATAAAACTCGATAACCAAAACCATAATATTTGTTTTCACATATCAACTTGTAACCTCTGTCACATCAGCAGTATAAGCGTTGCTTAAACGCATTCACTCTGAATTTTAAGCTTTGCACCAAAATTTCAACTATGCAGCAATTTGGCAGATGTTTCTTGTTGTAAGAGAAAAAACAGATGCAATGATGTAAAGTTTGGCAACTAAAACCGTTTTTAAATATGGTACCATGGTGAAGACATTTGTAATTTGTAAATATTCTGTTTGCATGGTCACTAAAAGAGTTGTTATCTGATCTTGTACTATGTCTATTATACTTTGTATTTAAGAACTCGTTATAGTCGTAGTTTAATAAACTGATACTTTTCAAACCAGTTCAGTTGATGTAATATATAAAGTAAGATCTTAATGAAAATGCAATATATCGTCGTCGGAAGATGTCAAGTTCGTAAATCAAGTTTTATACGTGGCGTCAAAACTAAAGGTAAACCCGTTTTCGGTTTTTTAAATCTGTTAATTAGTTACAAAGATAGTTTTGCAAACATGTCCGAGTATGTTATTCAGGCTTTTATTTGATGTATAGCATGATTTTCTAGAGTTAGTAGTTCAAAAGATATCGTCATCTGAATTATCTAAAATATTTAGTCGGAGTTTGTCAATCCAATCCAAGCGTCGTCGCTTTTTTCAAACTGTTAGCTATCAGTTACAAAAATATTTTTGTAGTTATGTCAGAGGCTGTTAATCAAGCTTTCATTAGATATGTAGAATGAGTTATTAGAGTTAGTACTTCAAAAGATATTGTGGTCGGAACATTTCACTTTTGGTATGTCGTCATGGCAACCGAAATTTAAAATTATTATAACAACCCAAGTCAGTTTTAGGGTTAGGATTTGGATTAGGGTTAGGATTAGGGTTAGGATTAGCGATTATTTGAATTTCGGATGCCACCTCTATGGATGCCACCTTGGGCCTGGCTTACATTTTACTCACTTTAATAGTCTAAACATGCACCACACTGGTTATAACAATCAGTGTTTATACGCTCATCTGATGGCATGCTGGTCTTGCCAATGGCTTAGTGTGTTTGTGTAAACACCTTTGTCCTGTATTAGGCCTAGACAATGCCAGTCCTAGGCTTGCAATTTATATATTTACACAGCTTTTGAAATCTTCTCGAAAGCTTCTCGAAATTGAATAGTCCTTACATACCGTAAGATATACCAATAAATTATGTGCTTTATTATAATATTGCAGAATAACAAATGTTTGAATGTTACAAATGTTACAAATTTTGAATGGCAGATTTTATACTTTTATTTAAATTATCCATCACCATTGTTTCACTCGGTCACTTTGCAACCTCATCCACAATGGAATAATTGCAATAGTTGATAATTAGCCTATATAGTGAGTATACCAGTACTGGTGGTAAGGACGTAAAAAAGTACAGATTATATAGCTGTATTTATACTGCAAGTCTATAGGACTAACCAGGACCAACCTGGCTGGATGCCACCTTGGGCCTGGCTTACATTTTACTCACTTTAATAGTGTAAACATACACCATACTGGTTATAACAATCAGCATTTATATGCTCATCTGATATTATGGCATATGCCCTTCTGGCCAATGGCTTAGTGTGTCTATTTAAATTCACCTTTGTCCTGGATAGTAGGCCTGGACAGTGCCAGTCCTAGGCTTTCAATGTATATTTTTACACAGCTTTTGAAGGATAAATACTGTATAATGTATAATTGGGTAGGTTAACACTCGCTGTGTCAGGGGAACATGTTAGGATTAAACAAGTGGTATCACCCCACTGACAAGAAGCAGCTGAAAGGAATTTCATCCTGAATTAATATATATATATATATATTGGTGAAATAATTAGATTAAGCAATATCGTTCTTTGTTGTATATTATGGACTTTTGTCATTTCAATTTTTGAAATTGTGTTACCGGTACTTGAATATACTTGTGAATACAATTGTACTTTGAGTAAAATTATGAGTATGTCACTGTTACTGTAAACATGCATGTTGAAATTTATTATTAAAACCATAACTGACATAATTAACTTTAATTATGTAATATATAATTAATAAAATTATTATTTAAATTAATAATTATTAAAATTAATTATTAATTTCAATAATCAATAGTTACACAATTGGTTTCCAACCCTGCCTGCGAGACAATTGTGTTGGCAGACTTTCCCACTTGGGTTCTGTTCAGTACACTACCCACAAATTGCACCCAAAACATAAGCAGTTTGAAAATCTGTTCAGTTTGGCAATATTAAAACCTCAAACAGTAAGCGGGCGAGGGGTTGTTGCGTACACGTATTTCTAGTAACTGAATTAATCCTGTGAATTTATGTATGGTTTTGTAATGGGAATATGAGTTCCATCAACTGCTCCAAGACATTGAGGAAATCCATATTTAAGCTCCCAGCCAGAAACTCTCTCTTTCAGTTCGTTTACATCTCTAGGTAGATGAATGTAACTACACCCCAATCTTATTATGATTGCCTTACAAACTTTTCTGATTCTAGTAGTCACAGTTGGTATCGAGACACCAAATACATTAACAGTCATCACCACTGTGGCTGAATCTTTTAAAAAGTAAAGCGTTATTCCAACCTGTGAATTTATGTAAAAGCACTATGGTGGACAGGGCCAGAATGGTTACAGGATCCATGTAAATGGCCAGAAAACCTTGTGACAGACATCATGTGCAGCAGAAACCAAAGTAATACGAGAAGTACTTTGCGTTGCCAAATCCAAGCCTGTCTTAGATTCATTTGACAAACTCCTCAAACATAACAACCTATGTCGCACCCTAACCCTTCGAATCTGTGCATGGATACACCGGTTTATCCACAACAGCAGACATCAAGAGAAAAGACACGGACTGTTAGCTACAGCCATAAATAATATAGCTACAGCCATAAATAATATAGCTACAGCCACACACAATATTCCATTCCAAGGGAGGCGGTGTCTGTGCTTATATCAAGAAAAACATTAAAGTCTCGGTTTTGAAGGACATATCCCAGATATCGGAATCCAATTTCCATCATCTATGGTTGAAACTTCAATGCAAGAATCAAAAGTCTGTTGTGATATGTGTTTCATATCGCCCTCCTAATTGTCCATTATCGTGTTTCGAAAATTCCTTGAAGCCTGGCGTTGTCCAAGCGCTAGTTTTGTGTAAGCCCATTGTCATTCTGGGAGATGTTAAAAACGTGCCCTGAACAAAAAGCACTCACTGACTTATCTAAGGAATTGAATTTGAAACAAATCATTAATACACCAACAAGGATTACGGATACATGTCAGTCTTTGATTGACGTTATCCTGGTATCCTCTCCTGAACTTGTGGGCAACAGTGGTGTTATTAACACCTCCCTGTTTAGTGTTTATGCTGTTCTGAAATTGAAAATCCCTAAACCTCCACCAAGCTACATTACTATGCGGAGCTTGAAGCACTATGAGCCAACGTTGTTTACTACCGACATTGCTGCTAACTCGCGTCTTTTATCCATCTTCTTAGAAGAGGACGTCGATGTTAAACTGACGACTTTCAACGACGTTCTACAGTCTACTCTTGAAATCCATGCCCCAATAAGGACACTGAAAATTCGAAGTCGGCCTTTCCCTTATGTTACATCCGAAATTAAGGAGCTCATGAAATCACGAGACCGTCTGCATCACCGTTTTCTCTACACTAGAAACAACACCGACTGGTGCGTTTTTAAGGATTCCCGAAACGCTGTTAAAGCGATACTCAGAAAGGCCGAAAAAGATCATGTTGCCCATGAAGTCCAAAACATAAAGACAACTATGGATCTCTTTGGAAAATAATTAACAACAGTATCCCTTCTAAGATCAAAGAAATTCACACCTACAGCAAAGATCTCAAAATAGTAGTTGAGGACTTCAACCAGTTTTTTTTCTTCCGTCGGCAAGAAAACCGCTGAAGCAACAACTCTTTTAGCTGAATCTCATAACTTAAATATAGTTCCCTCAAGCATCTCATCCATATCAATAATCACAGACCATATCGGTGAACTATTTGATCTTAGACCAGTTACCTGTACAGAGGTTCAGCGTATCATTTCATCTATGCCTACCAACAAATCGCCGGGACGTGACAAGATAGGTATGTGTGTTGTCAAAGACTGTTTACCAGTAATTTTAGCCCAATTACAGATATCATAAATTCCTCTCTTGTCAACTCCATATTTCCCAACGCATGGAAAGAGAGTGAGTTGATACCGCTGCTTAAAGAGGGAGACCACAAAGTGACATCGAACAACCGTCCACTTTCGCTCTTGGTTGTAGCCTACGTCATAGTCTGTGAAATTTTGAAAACCACAGACTATGAACCAGCGCCGTTAATCGTGTTCTGTGACGTAGCTACTATAAGGAATCTTTATAGTAGACCATGATTGGTCGCTTAGAAATTTTAGTTAATACGTGATATTCAATTGGTTAAGAACTACTTCCGTTTTCAATGTTTGTTGTTTACAACGGCACGAAGACAGTTTCTCAGCCGCCTCAAAGTATTCTTTGTAAACGAGACTATTAAAAGAGTTTGCTAAAACTTTCGAAGGATGACTGTTTATAGTCGGCATAATTTTGGTTCGAGGATGATCAAACAGTCGAAGAGATGCGGGAATTGAATTGTTAATCGTTGTTAATCATACGATATTTCCAGGTAGCCGAGTGCCGATTCTCGTTATACTGTTTCGTTTTAGCTTTTCAGCTTGTCCTATTTGTCTATTAGAACTTTTTATATGATTTCTTAAACTTTTAGTGAATACTCGTTAGTTGCTATAAGCATAGACTTGCTCCAAGTCTGCCTCTTGATTGTTTCGGGTTTATTTAAAGACGTGTTTGTTTGCGAATACGGGTTTGTTTCGAGACAGGTTCTTTTCAAAACAATGAAACAAACCGTTTGAAACCAAACCACTCTCGAAATAAACCCGTCTTCTCGAAACAAACTCGTCTTTAAATAAACCTGAAACAATCAAGAGGCAGACTTGGAGCAAGTCTATTATAAGGCATAAGCACAATCTATAAGCATTGCGAATAATCGGCATAAATTACAGAACACACAATTTGGCTCTGATGCACAGACGCTACTTAGCGCCGCCTTTTTGCGCCCGCGAGCGTCTGTACGCAGGCTATCTTGGTTGTGGCTTCCAAAGTTTGCGAAAAAGTTGTGCTAAACCAGTTTAGTGACTATTTAAAGAGAAACGGTCGCTTGTCATCTCATCAAAGTGGCAATAGAAAATATCACTCAACAGAAACACTGAACATCCTCGTCAGCGATACATTCTTAGAAGCAATGGATAAGAAAATGCTGTCTGCGCTTATTCTATTAGATTTATCGAAAGCATTTGATAGCATAAGCCACCTTATATTACTGCAAAAGTTACGTGGCATGGGTGCCTCCCCTTCAACCGTAAAATGGTTTAGAAGTTACCTGACCGGAAGAACTCAACGTGTTCGAATCGGATCTACAGTGTCATCTCCATTCCCATTACTCACGGTGTGCCACAGGGTGCGATTTTGTCTCCATTGATGTTTTGCATATATATGAACGATCTTTCGCTGCCACCTCAATCCTGTCGCATGGAGTCTTACGTTGATGACTCAAAAGTCTTTGTTTTTCGATAAAAGACGCAGACATGGCCAAAAAGCATGTAGAGGACGATCTACGCCGTGTGGCTGAATGGTGTTCAGGAAATCAACTTTTAATCAATCCAGGAAAAACCAAATTCCTCCTTGTGGGCATGCGTCAGTTGTTACAAAGGCTACCCGTAGAGATGTCACTTTCATTCCTAGGGAAGCAGATTAAGCCAGAGTCTTTTGTGAAGGATATGGGAATCACATTTGATTCTCATTTGACTTATGATTATCATATAGGCAAACTTGTCTCCTCGTGTATATCGAAACTTTGCCAAATCAATCGGGTAAAGGATAGTTTTGATCACAATACACTCTGTTTAATCATCAAAACTTTAGTCTTCAGTAAACTGTTCTATTGCTCCTCGGTATGGTCAAACACATCAGCTACAAATGTTAAAAAACTTCAATCTGTTCAGAATTTTGCTGGTAGATTAGTATATACATACATCTCATATACTAAGACAAGGAAATATGATCATATTATCAAAACCGGTAGAGTGGTAAAATGCACTTCCGGGATGCTAACCACGTGATCAATATTTTTACATGAGGTAGTGACTGTTTTCGAGAGGCGCGATGGCAACGTTTATAAGGACAACTCCTACAAAGAAATGGTTGGATTGTCTAAACTTGGGGCATTTGTACAAAAAGTTCGAGGAAAACGGTTTTCTTACGATGGCTTCTGTGCAAGCTATGGAAGAGGTGGACATCGACATCATGTTTCAAGGAAATGAATGCTTAAAACTATGCGAAAGACGACTGCTCGAGCAGCAACTACAAATCATGAAAAAGGTATGTACGCCAAGTATATCTTTCATGAAATTTTTGCATATTGATGAAGTAAGACAACCCATTTATGGATATTAAAAAAACCTTTCTGATATAGGGCTCACAAGCATCTGGTGCGAGTACTATTACAAATAAAAGCCAGATTATGACCTCACGGGACAGCCAGAGAACAGCCATAATAATCCTAAGGCTAAGACCAAGGATAAACCTGTAAAAAAGAGGTTAAGTTTCAGTCCTATTTTGAGTCCTATCCAGTCATATTTAGCACACCAGAAACGAGAAATAAAGAATCAAGAGGCAAAAATTGAACAATTTGGGCAAGAGCTAGCAGATTATACGGCGGAAAGAACACTTCCCTCGAATTCTTCGCTTCCCTGTTGCAGCAAGTGTCACCGTAAAGAGGGGCACAATTGCTTAAATTGCCCATACCCAAGAGAATGCACTTCTGCCTTGTTTTGTGGAAATATTGATAAACATCCTGATGACAAGCAGACGGTCAAACAAAAAACTAAGCTGCTCGCTGAAGAACGCAAATCGTTAGTGGTCATGAAAGAGGAATTGAAAAGTAGAGAGAAAGCCAGTGCTAGTGTTGGTCAACGCTATGCAGTCCGAGTTAAAGAGACTTTAATAGAAAGTAATCCCGATAAGTATTTTCGTCGTGTAAATGGTAAGCAGATAGAAGATTGGTGTCATATAAACAAGGACAGTAAAGTTTTAGAGAAAGAATTTAAAAGCAGAATACTAACTGCTATTGAAGCTTGCAAAACAATCGAAGAATTCGAAGCCCTTTCGACGGTAAGAAAAACATGCACGGGAAAAACAAGTGTTCATAAACCTTACAAGATGTTATGGGAAGATTGTTGAATCTCGTGGCCTCGCAAGGAAAGCGGGAAAGTTATAAGTGTCAATTATTCTACCATGACTCTTCGCCCATAGCTTCCCCCCAAAGGAAAAAAGTTGCCTTCGCTTCCCTCATCAAAAAAATTTCAAACGATAACGGTCCACTTGACTCATGTAATCGAGAAAGTCCTGGCAGTAATTCATATTTTCATCCGTAAATTTGTTGTGATTATTAACTCTGGTCAAACGCTTCCATGTCATTTTACCTTGAAGCATGGAAGATCGAACTGCCAGACCTATGGCTGTTGTGGAAGTGCCCGTTTGAAGATTTCCATGTTGAAGGAGATTCTCCTTTATAACTTTATACGATACTGAGGGGTTTTGGGTCTTCATGGCCTCTATTAAATTTAACTCTCCCTGGCCAAGCTTCGATGGATTCCCTGTTCTTTTTAGATCGCCCAGGATATCGCCAGTACTCCCAAATATCTACCATATTGCCTTCACAGTTTTACCATAAACTTTGTGCTTTGCTCCTATATGTTCCCATTTCCCAGGAAAATAGCCGTTCGTGCTGTCTCCACCAGCTTCTAACACAGAGTCAATAATCTCACCTCTTATTTCAGCGGAAAGAGACTTCCCACGATGATGAAAGCGCCTTGTATGTTAAACATATTTTATTGTTTACAAACTCGTCGTCAAACAAAAACCGTGCCTCGCACGTTTGTAAAATATTGATCATATTCCGGTAGCATCCCGGAAGTGCATTTTACCACTCTACCGGTTTTGATAATAGGCATGTTCTGCGTCAGTTGAATTGTCTACCAATCAAAGAACATCTTTTGTTTAGAGAGTTAATTATGACTTATAAATGTATGAATGGCCTTGCTCCTTCGTACTTATGTGATAAGTTTTCTAAACGGTCCGAAATACATTCTCGTAAAACCCGTAGCAGCGGGCTCTTGCAAATACCACTTTGTAAATCAGCTTCAGGTCAAAGATCTTTTCAGTATAGAGCTGTTAAATTATGGAATAACTTAGAAGATGAATTAAGAGTGCAAAGTCACTAAGTATTTTTAAATCTAAACTTAAACACCACTTTCTTAAAACAGTATTTTAACTTTTGTAAATATATTATACCATGTTATTAGAAACTAGGTTTTAGATTTTACATTTGTAAATTAGTGTTTAAAAGCCCTGTTGCAGGGAACACTTAATAATAATAAAGTATAAAGTATAAAAGTATTTGCCGATGATACGAAAATCGTAAAGGAAATTAAGAGCTTGGATGACGTTCCTCTTCTCCAGATCCTCTGGCCTGTCTTTCAACGAGACCAAATGCAAATTACAACGCATCACTAGAAAGATCAAGCCCGTCGTGTCTTCTTATAAACTGTCTGGGTAGCAAAAGACCTAACATGGAACAAGCAAGTATATGAACAATCTGCACGTGCTAATAAACTCCTAGAATACATTAAGAGAAATACTAGGTCCATCCAAAGATCCACCATAAGGCGTACACTGTACCTAGGCTTAGTACGTTGTCACCTTGGCTACGCCACACAGATCTGGGCGCCACAATCTATTGAACTTATTAATAAGTTAGAGCGCATACAAAGACATACATGCAACAAGATATATTTTAAATCTACCATATAGACTACAACACTAGATTACAATCCTTGAATCTCTTACCTATTTGTTATTGGCATGAGCTTTTGGACATGACTTTGTTCTTTAAGATAACACATGGTCTCGTTAATGTAGATTCCTTGGTACTCACTATTGTCCGTAATACTAGACCTACTAGATCGTCTACTAGTAATATCACTAAGTTTATCCTGCGCAAATGTAAAACTACTACTTACCAAAGATCTTTTATTGTTAGAACTTGTAGAATCTGGAACTCTCTCGCAGATATACTTAACTTTAGTATGGTCAACTTAGATTCATTCAAATTAGTTGTATAAGAATAAAGTTCCACCTTGTGCTGCTGTAAATGGATGGGATGCAATTCCCAGCAAAACCAACTTTTTTTTATCTGAATGAATTAGAATGTAGATTAGTCAGGCCACAAACCTCGATGAGAGCAGTTCAGCAGCCTGCAACAAGCGAAGGAACCACTGCCAAGGAAAACACGCCTTAAAGGCAAGACAAACAGAGGCAAGCTGGCAAAAAAAGCCAACAAAGCTCATGTCGAAATGTGTGGCAAGGCGATGCAAATGATGGATAAATTAAACAATCTCCTCGAAAAATATGAAGGGAGTGATGAGACTGACTGAGTGAATCTAAACTTTGTATTGGATATTGTATAAAGTTCATGATATAGCCAGAAACTGAAAGGCAGATTCGCACAGTCGGTAAAAATTACTGTCGAAAGAAAAATATACAGATAATGTATTTGTCTGAAGTGACTAATCATTTACAGCTTGCGTGTAATTACTATAGTTCATGTTTCATTGAGAGTTTGTGCATATTTGTGAAATTTGCATACCTAACCGGTGTTTCGCACTATAGTAGATCATTGGCATATGGAGTCGAGTTATGCGAAAGATCTCTACTTAGTTTATCTATTAAAATAAATATAAATAAATACTAGAATCCATTAATATTACAAGACCCTAAGACCAGATAAAGGAGGATTGTTCACTTTTCCCAGAATGCTTTGAGACATGTACCTCTAACACTTATGTTAACATATTGCAAGGAGGTACAACAAAGCATTCTGTGAAGTCTGTACTGTCTTCATTCATTTGGACCACTATCCTCCATGGACAGCACTGGGGTTCTAGAATGTTTCTGGATTGGAATTATCTTACAACTGTATCAAAAAAATCATTACTATCTCTCTTGAAATTCTAACTGATCTATCCATTGACTCTTGGGGCTGGGTCGAATCAATGCTGACTGCCATGAGTGGGAAGTCTGGCAGCTGATCATCATCTGAGACTGAGATTTCATTTAGGACAAAATGATTAGCTTTTTTATTTGTAATTGTAAATCTTTATTAGGTGTTCCCAAAAGGGCTTTTCAACATCTAATTACATATGTTATATATATAGTATTAAATTATGAAAAATTTAAAATGAAATAATTAATCCAACTTGGTCTGACTCGTCATATTGCGAAAAATATTTGCATGGAAATTTTCTAAGACCCAACCGAGAAACGTAAACATACGTGTTAAAACGCTCATGCCTAACGGTTGCTTGCAAATGGCAGTAGTTGTTACTTGCTGAACTTAGTTTTTTCCAAGTTAATTGATATAATTTTGTCTACAGGTTTAAGATAGTTAACCATAACCAACAATACTGCAACAGTAAACAAGCTCGATATCGCTGTTTTGTCATATTCATGACTCTTTTTATTATATTTGAATTAACACAATTTAGTATGCCTTGGAAAACTGTCAAAAACAACTATCCAGCCAGATTATCTGGTCGGATACTAAATCCAGTGCACCCCTAATTAACAAAGATATTTGGAAAAACAAGCCTTCTTGAACAGAGTTGACCACAAAGTTTGAAATTAATAGAGACATCAGACAAGGTGTCAGAAAAATATAGCATTCAGTAACCACATTCAAACAGTTGTTAAAACTAAATGAAACTAAGATTATAAACTGCTGTCCTGAGACATAGGACATTTTGTTGAAGACTGTAGCCAGTAGCAGAGCTACTGTATAGCCCAACCACTTTTCATGCCCAATTTTAGCTTGCTTTTTTATATCACTTTGTGGGAACCCAGAATAGAAAACAATTAAAGTAATTTTTTTAATTACCTCATATTCTTCAACTGCAAATGACTTGTAAAATCTATGCTTTGTGGCAGGCACTGTGTTAGGAAAGAACGTGTTAAGGAGGAAAAGAAGATCTTCTAAACCTGCATCAGTCAAATCGTGCCAAAGAAAAAAGCTAAAAATCAGCAGAAGACTTTGACTTTTTGTCACATTGGATCCTGGGTATAATGCCTCTTCAACAACATCCTAACAAAAAAAAACCCATATATTTTTAGTATATAAATAGTTCCAGATAGCATACCCTATGCTATAAATAATGAACGGTCCCTTATGTGTGGGATATTCGTTATCATATAAGCAAATGTTATAGTACCCCCTATTTGATGCTTTAAAAAATTTGAACCCCCTCTATCATGAAATATTTAACATATAGCCCCCTCAGACAAAAGCTATAGCGATTGTTTCCCTTGCGTGCATTTATAAGGATTCTTAGTGTTTACTAATATAATATCACCATACTAATTATTACCAACTATTAAAATACATTTGCTAAAATCTCTAATATCAAAGGAGCATAAAGATATTAAGAGAGGAATCCATAGTATAAAGTGGGTCTTCCTCGTTCCTCTTATGTTATTTTTAGATACCATGAGGCAATGGTAGATGTATACTAATTGTTACTGTTGTTTTTATATTAAAATTTATACGTTTTATGTCAAACTGTCATAGTTGTCACAAATTGTCATACCCCACCTAAGGGACCCCCCATAAAACAAGTTCAACATTGTAAAACCCCCCATATTATCCCACCCACCCCTATGCTATAGATAATGAATGGTCCCTAATGATAAACTTCATGGCATTCCTTACATGGCATAGGTTGCATCGTTTAGTTTTGTTAGAGTAGGGTTTACATTGTTTTATTATTTTCCATTTGATCGAATATTGTTATATTAACATCTTGTGATTGTGGCTTGGTAAACTATTGCTTCTGTTTGGCATTTCGCGGAGAGTGGGCAGGCATACTTATTGCGGCAATTGTATTATTTAGTAATTAGGTTTATTTGAATTTCTTTAAGCATTTCTTTGTTAATCACAGATTTATTATGCAATGAAATAATATTTTGCATGCTGGGCATGCAGCTATAGCCCAATTTCAGCATTAAAGTTCAAATGAAGTAACTCAAGATTGTCTTGTCTGTCTGTTAGCGAATTAGGATATGAAATTAGGTCCAGTGAAATAAGAAACCAACTCGGATGGTCAACTCTTCAAGAAAGACGAACGAAGCATTTATCAACCTTAATGTATAAAATTCAACACAATGAAGTTCGATCCTAATTATCTAAATCAGCTTTTTCACCATGTGAAATGAGTCTAGTAGTTACAATTTAAGACACAGCAATACCAACCTTATTCTACCAAAACCTAAAACAGATTACTTAAAGAAAAGTTTCTCTTTCACTGGATCTAAAGTATGGAATACTCTTCCTATGAATACTAAACGAGCAACTTCCTTACGTTCATTCAAACAGGAGCTAGCTATCCAACCTCAGTTCCAAAATTAATTTTAATTATTATCTATGTATATTCTATAATTTATTATCTATGTATATTATTATGTATATTGCATGTAAATATTATTCGCTCTTACGAAAAGCAATTTGTAATTGATAAGATTCTGAATTCAAATAAATTTCTGTCTGTCTTTCTGATATACCAATCAATCTTTGTAATTTCACTAACTCAAAGATTCCTCATGCAAGTCTGCCTGAGCCAGACTAACAAAAATGTTGAGCAGTTACTAGATCATTTAGCAACCATGGATAGCCGTTTCACTCTCATTGGAGCTCACCAGCACGTTTATGCCAAATGACCTAGCACATCTGTGCCTTTATTCATAAAACTAGAAATAGTTATCCAGAATCATACTTCGATTATATATTACTGTAACAGAATGACGTTACCAACCTTAACAGGTATGTCTTCATGATTAACAAGTGTGTCTAATTCATCATTAACAGATGTTTCTTCAGCATCAAAAAATATGTCTTCATCATCATTTACAAATGTGTCTCCATCATCATTAACAAATGTGTCTTGATCACTATTATCAAGTGTGTCATCATCAGGTGAATATTCATTGGGGAACACTGATGCACTTTCATCATCCATATAATATAAATCATTGCCCAAATCATCCTGCAAGAAATATTGCAACAATGTTTATGAAAATAATGCAGCGAAGAATATTGGCACCACTACAGACAAACAAAAATATACCAAAAAACCCATTCTGCTAACAAAAAGCATTTTAAAGGGTCTTGGAACATACTTATAGTCAAGATCAAGTTATTGTGACAATTAGATTTATAATAAAGTAAACAAATAACATTTTAACGAGAAAACTAATTACCTCCTGGACCTTGTGATTGCCATTTGGAAGCCACCCAGCTTGTTCAGTTTCTGTGTCACATTACATCAATTTATGGTAACAAAAGTTATCAAAACAAACCTGTAAATGTAAGTAGTTGGTTGATTGTTTATTTGAACTCATTGTATTTTTTAAATAAATACATGTACAAAAGACTGAAATAACTTTTCTTTTTAAAAAAAATAGGTTAGATGTACAAGTAGATGACCTTGATAAGACATCAATTGAATGTGAAGTATACAATACCAACTTTGAAGGGGAAGAAGAAGAACTAGAAGAAACTGGTGAAATCTATAGTTCAGACACAGTGGACCATGAAGTCACAAGAATCTCCCCAGTGGATGTTATGCTGACAGATTACTGCATAACATCAACCAAAATTATAAATCTTCTCGGTCAACTTAATGGCCTTCTTTGTATACGAGAATGTAACCAGAAACTTCATCACCGTCACAGTTTTGTTGGTACATGCCTACTAGTCAACTGGAAATGTACTGCTGAGCATTTTTGTGGAAGATGGGCCATCGCAACCAACTTGTGCCGATATTCGTGTTGGAAATTTATTGTTGGCTTCAGCATTTGTCCTGTCTGTCAACTCTTTTACCAAAATTGGTTTTCTATTTAAAATAATGAAAATGAAGTACATTTCGAATAACTTTTTAACCAATACCAGAATTTATTCATTGCACAGACCGTTGATGATTATTGGAAGAAGATGCAGGAGGAGTTGTGGCAGGAACGATAAGGGAAAAATATAATATTGAGTTCAGATGCCCAGAATGATTCACGTGGCCATTGTGCTCAATATTGTACATATTCATTTGAAGATATGGAAACTAAGTCCATACTGAAAATTAATATTGTGGATGTTCAGGAAGTGGAGGGCAGAAAAAGCAACAATATGGAGAGAATTGGTTCGAAAGGCGCTTGGATACTGTACTTAAATCCAAAATGGTCATAAAGGAGATCATCACCGATGGCCATCTGGAAATGAGTGTACTTATGAGTAAATTGTCAAGTTTATTATGCATAGAAATTTACCAGCAGTGATAAATCACAGTCAATTTACTTTCCTTTTCCAAACATGGCAACACCCATTTTATATTTCATTTTATCTTTATCCAGAAAATTCAGAGAAGTACAAAAATATTGTTCATCAATGGGATGTCTGGCATGGTGGCAAGAATATTGGAAAGAAAGTGATTGCAGTAAGTATGTACAGGTGCAAGTGTTACCATAAAGAGTTAAGAATGTAATATAAAGTAAATAGCAACCAAACTATCAAATAATTTCATAGGGAAGATAGTGGTGCTTGTTTAGTGTTGTATATAGTATTTGATGTTTTCATTTATTTTTGTTATTCTTAGGCTGGTAAGGCAAAGGGAAAGGAATATCTTGCTCCATGGGTCGGTGCTGTGAGAAATTATTGCTGGTACATGCATATGATTTATATGCAATACATGTACAATACTAGAATAATAGTCTGGTAGTCTACCTACCTATCTCTGTACAGCTTTGTTTTATTTGTCAATCATAGATCCAGCCAGCCACTGCATTATGGCTCAGTCTGAGCAAAGTTGATGTTACACTTTCAACATAATACTGTACCGTAGTATAATATGTGTATCTTGGTAATTATTTTTAATCTTCAACAGGATTTGTGGATTGGCGTTCTTCACCATGCTGTGAACGAACACAAATGGTACTGGGTGAAGACAAGGGCAATGTGGTCATGGTGACTTTCCTGAGGAAGAGATACCGAAGCCATGGGTAGCCAAGAATTATGCAGCACAGAATGCACTGTGGCACATAGTGTTGAAGAAGTGTTTTATTAACACTATTCGTTACTATACACATTTTAGGTTATGAACAAGTACATTAATGTATTAAGGTAGCAAGATCCCAAAAACATCAGAAATTTTCAAAAAATATTTTCCAGGAAAAGTTGTATTTTTAACAAAAATCAGTGACAAAGTATACCTTTCACTGGTGGCAACAGCGACATCCGGAGTCCCCTTCCATCTGGGGGGTGGTGCCCGTACCCATCTCCAGTTTGCAGTTACCAACTCTACCACTGGCAGTACCTGCAGTTGGGTCATCACCAGACATGTTTCCTCCAGTTCAGGTGCGTGGGGACAGTGTGGGGGTGTTACCTTCTGTTGGGACGTACCCTCCCAATGGCTCATCTATGTTAATCGGCCCCAGCTTTCAACCGGTACCATACACCAGTAGCTACCATCACCTCGGGAGTTTGTGGATTTAGCGGCTTTGTTCTGTGCTCCAGCGGACGATTCCGATCTTCCCCATATTTCTCTTGACGGGCGTTTGATCATTGGCCTGTCGGTCCGATGGAACCGCCGCCCCCTTGAAATCATCCCTTGGGTCCAGGCTTGTGGATGTACCAGCTCCTCATTCTTCGAACCTACTCCCAATTTGGCAGGTCATTGTGGCGCCAATACGATGAGGCGGGATGCGGCGGTGCGTGGCCTGGCGGATTGGCCGCATATGACCGTCGAACTTTATAATTTTCACCCCCCCCAACGCGTCCAGGCCTTTGCCGTTTGCATAGTGTGGCCTCTGCGATATGGACACTGCGAGTAAGGATGAGGACCCCCCCACAGGCCACGTTGTTACAAACGTGACGAAAGTGACAGGGCGGCTGGGGAGCCACACACCTGCCCAGATTCCAGGACCGGCAGATACGACGAGCTGAAGGGCTGTCGACTTGCCCTGCCGAGGAAAATGGAGGCAGTGGTGCAAACCTGGGTATTAACACTGTTTAAGAAGTAATAGTGCGTTCTTTTCGGGGGTACCATGCCCCTCCCCCACCATTCCCACTTGGCTAATTTTGTTTGTTTCTTTGCAGCCCTGCTCACGTCGCTGGGGTCGACCCATCGGCACTGTGTCCACGTTGCACCTTTCCGAGTTTGTTCATGAATTATCCGGCTACGGCTGTGATCAAACAGACGTTGGGCCAAAGAAGAGAAAGTTTACAACGAAGAATTCCGAATCTGAAAGCGTTTTATTTCAATTACGGCGAGAACTGTCGGATGAAAAAGAGAAAACCAAAAGACTCGAACAGGATATCGCTGTGATCGTAAAAGAAAGAAATAAGGAAATAATTGGTTTGGAAAATAACATCTGAGACCAAAATAGCCAAGTGTGACGAGATAAACGCTTCCCTTAGGTCATTAATCAACTTTACCAGACAAGATTATAACAATGCAAATGCAGTTTGGTCGATGAACAATATCGGAGTTCTGGCGTAAACAATGCCTTTAAATTACCAAATCCTAATAACCAGAAGCCACATAGTGGTTTAGCATCGAAAGTATTAGATAACGGTAATTCAAATGAAGTTGACAAATGGGGTGAAGTAATGGTCCATAAGAATAACAAAAAGTCTACTAACATTACCAACTTAAAGTCCTTGGATAACCAATTAGAAAGATACAGAGTAAATCAAAGAAAGTCTTATGATCAAAATCGCCGACCTAATCTTAGAAACAAAAAATCCACCTCGACACCAGAAGGGAAACCCCCTTTTTCGGAGTCGACTGTCAAATCATCCACCAAACCCTGAATGGAGAGAATATCTAAAGTTTGTCCGATATATGACAGGGGGTATGACCTATGGCCGAATCAAAATTCCAGCAGTCGCATCGACCATCAGCCGAGAAAGGAGATTTCAAACACCTTAACACCAAGCCGGAGCCTAATACCTGGGATGATGACCCCGAACCGTTCTGCTAGATCTAAAAATGTACATCGTACAATGAATTATAATAATCTATTCCTTATAATTGTTTACTACAGCAGCATGTCAGTCAAGCAAATCCTCCAAGTTCTTTCATCAAACCAAAACTTAAAATTGCACATCTCAACATACAATCAATGAAAAATAGGAACCATTTAATCCAAGCTAGGCTTCTAGTTAAGGAGAAGGACTTTGATGTCTTTACTGTCTCCGAAACATGGTTTAACTCTACTGTTAAGAACACAGATGTCGATATCGAAGGATATAAACTGTTTAGACTTGACCGACTGCATACAGTTGGGGGAGGTGTGTGCGCCTATGTAAGATGCAACATCAAAGGATCGATTCTTAAACAAGTGACCCAAGTTTCCGACTTGGGACTTCACCAACTTTGGCTAAAATTACAACATAACAAGATGAAGTATCTCCTACAGGCCTCCTGACTGTTCTATTAACTGCTTGTTCAATGAATTTATGCCACATTACATCAGTACCTTAAGTTTTGGTGAACCGATCATAATACTGGGTGATCTGAACTGTGACCTCCTTAAAAGAGGCCATGAATTTTCAACAATTGTAGATCTTTGTACTACCATGAACCTAACCCAAGTTATTACCGAGCCAACTAGGATTACCGACCGATCAGCCACACTCGTGGACATAATCCTTGTTTCAGATCAAGCTCTGGTTACCGAGTCTGGAGTCATCGACACTGGCATTAGCGATCATCATAAAATACCTGCGCCATCTTACATATCTACAAGATCTTATAAGAACTATGATCCTATTTTATTTTCTACGACAGTCTCAGTTGCCGTTTGACCGAGTCTATCTTGCTCCAGATGTAAATACTAAACTGTTAATTTTTAATCAATTGTTCCTGGATGTTTTAGATCGACATGTTCCCGTAAAAAAGGTGAAAATTCAAAACCGCGCTGTCCATTTGTTAATAACGACTTAAAGGCAGTTATGCAAGAGAGAGACAAACTCATGAGACGTTTTAGACTTACACGTGACGCGTAAGATTGGTCTCTGTATAAAGCTGCACGAAACAACGTTAAAACAATGTTAATACAAGCCGAAATCGCTCATGTGTGGGAGAGATCAACAACCATAAGGGCAACAATGTCGAAAACAATTCGGAAATGTCTTCCTTCGAAGCTTACGACCAGACTCACAAATAGCAATGATTTATATCGTTTGGTAAGTGAATTTAATGAACACTTTACTTCAGTGGGACAGAAAGCCGCCGATGCCGCATCCAACCTGTTAGCAAATATTGATCCTATCAATTCCGCCATTCTGGAAGATACAGCCATAAATTCATTCGCGTATAGAGGCGTGAAGATATGGAACTCGCTACCAGTAGAATTAAAATCAGAACCTAATTTTATTAAATTTAAAAAACTTTTAAAGTCATCCCTTTTACAGCAGTACTTTAGGTTAATAAGATTACCATAATATGGAAAATTATTATATACTTTCATTGAAACAAAGCATTTTTAAACTTTGTATTAATAGTTATGATACTATTATCATAATATTACATTTATTAATAAAACTAAACTAATCTTATTTATACTGGATAACTCTATCAGTTATATAAACTGTTATCCTTAGAGGTCCAGTAAGGGGCCACCTCATGGACCCAGAAAACCTGTGGGGTTTCGTAGAGTCAAACTGGAAGCACTCTTCTCACATGCGGCCAAGGTAAAATTATCGAACTTGGGTCGCAGAGGTGAAAGGCATGTGTACTAACCACTGTGCCATCAACACCCTCTAAATTATTACATTATAATTAAAGTACAGTTTTAGTACAGTTCGTTTAACCGTGATTTGACAAGTTTTTCACTTACTCATCCTAGCTTTGGCATTTGCGTATAGTTTAGAAGTTTCAATATCCGTATGGAATAGCGAAGCGCACAGTTACTATTTATAGACCAAAACTCAGACAAACAAACCAAATTTGAATCTCAAGGGATTCCTAAATTGCCATTTTCTATTGTTGGAAATGCAAGAATAAACAAGAATAAATTATAGACTCAGACAAACATGAATACTGATGTCATCTGTGCGCGGCGCTATTGCATATCCGTATGGAAACAAGGTTCAAAATTGTCAATGTGCTTAGTCACCATAAAAGCGACAAGGTAATGCACACATAAAAGTTCTATTTCTGAGTTTTATTGTCATACATTTTCTCATGCTTGTCACCAAAGGGAATAGTCCGAGTACCCTTGTGTCTCGAACAACTTCATGGATAAAATCACTCTGGATCTGGCACTCTGTATCTTGGTACAACCTTTGACCAGTGCTTTTCATCACGTTGACAAAAACAATGTTGAACTTAGTACATTGACAATACTGCAGTTCAGCATCACTGCAACCACATTCTGGTTTGACAACATACAAGCCAGAAATATTGCCATACTCTTGGTGCTGAACACGGACAGCAAAATTGTGATGTCGAGTTGCCCGTTGGTAGCTCTCACTTGTGAACAATTGGTGGTTTTGGCCACAAACCTATGAAAGACGATGGCTGATCGATTGAGCACAGGTAAACTTGTCAACTGCATCACAGCCAAAACTTGTGACGCAGTTAACGTAGTAGGTTTACCACTACCCAGCCCAGTGACGTTGTCTTCCAAAACACGAGCATTCTTCTGAGGCATATTAGCACCTGTGAGCTTCTCAAACATAGCGACAACTGCAGGATTTGTGTCATCGACAAAATACTGACTGGCAATTGTGTGTGCCCTCCGAGCCAACATAAATATCTCACTGATCTGCCTTGGGACATGCTCCATGAAACATTCTCAGCAACACATGGTTGTTTGCCTCAAACATAAAAGCGGACGTAGCCCATAATGGACCACAATTTCTGACGCCATTTGCCAGGTGGGTCATTTGATGAACATTAAATGTGCACGAAGATAACCCATACAGAACTTCCATTTGTCGTACGAATTTCTTCAAACAAGATTCTGCCAAATCTACTAATGGGCAATCTTATCACCCATAAGATTGTAGACTCCATACACAAATACGAAGAATATATGTCTGGAACAATACCTCGAAGTATGACCAAGCCATAAAACATAAATGCCCTCCATTCTGATGCTTTCCAATGGCCAGATTATTTGTTAGATTATCCTAAACTATTCAGCAACTGCACATTCAGTTCACAAAACGTCAAGGGTGGCAAGGAATTTGGTGAGATTTAGCATTTCGTTCATTTATCAAACTGAGCTGACTATGTGCATACTCAGCATGTTCACATGGTTTTTTTTGTTGTTCCCAGTGACACTCTCATCATGTGATACACTCTCGATCAATTAAATACTTGAAAATCTGAACTTTGACGTACACTTGGTATATAATAATCAAGAGTAAATCACACTCAGAAACTTGAAATTCATTTGCTAGTGTTTCCTGCAGCAACTTCAACATGAATATCACCCCTTTTTTAGAGGAGACTTTGTTGATCTGTATATATGACTGTGTTGTGATTACTTTCAATTAATGTAGTATTTTTCTACTTATTTATTTCAGCATTGGTGGTGAGAAAGTTTAAATTAAATGAACAGAAGGCAAAGAACCTCATCAAAACAAAATTACATAATGTCCAAAAATGTTTGAAACTTTAAAAAAATGGGGAGTAACCAACATAAAAATAAACTATTATATATATATATAACTAATATACTGTATATTAGACTATAATAGACACTTCTGAACTTGCTTGACTGCAGACACCACACTGGTACAAGATCAAGACTGCAGGCAATAAGTAAAACTAGTAAATCTATTACGATCACAGTGTCAACCTTGGCAATTTCAGGTAATTGTTTTAGTTTAATTTAGTTTAATAAATTTGTCACTTTAAAACATATTACAAGAAGGACTAACAAGTTACAGTAAAGTGGAAATAATAAATAAGAATAATAGAAATAATAATATAAGTGTGACAGGAGTAAGGAACAGAACTTTCGTCCCAATTGCAACCAAACCCCTATACTAATCTAAATGTTATAAGGAGAATTAAAAACCATCATAATAATAATAAATTACATCATACAATAAGTAATCACTATAAGCCAGGAGGCTTGTAGGTAGTTCCTTTTGTTAAATACATGTTACGAAGGCTGGATTTAAACATAGATAATGACTCACATGACTTAATAGAAGATGGCAAAGTGTTCCATAATTGGGCAGTCCTAATAAAAAACGAGTTTCTGAAGTAATCCTGTCTATGTTGCATGATTAGATTATAATTATTAGGGTCGTAATTTCGTGTTTGATGACGAAGCTCAAAAGTACATAGGTATTCACTAATATCAGTTGAAACAAGGCCAATTCTAGATTTAAAGAAAAATAGAAGATCTGATATGTCTCTACGGAATTCTAATGGAAGTAAGTTTAATTTGTTTAGTCTCTCGGTATAACCCATGTCTTGGGGATATTTCAGAATGAATTTGGTCGCCCTGCGTTGTACGTCTTCTATGAGCTTGCGATGTTTCAAGGTGTAAGGCGACCATAGGTTGCTACCATATACATCTGACAGGTGGCGAACCGGTAATTGAGCTAACGTTCTATATTCTGCAGGAAAGTTTACATCGGAAAGACTAAATACAGATTGAAAAAAAGTATTTAGAATTTTAGCCTTGTCTGCATTAGCTGTTGCAAACGTTTGACCGTCTCGGAGAAAGTTAGGTCTTCGGGTAACTTTAGTTGAAGTTTTTATCAGCGACCAAAAGCGCTTCGGATTTTCAAATACAGAATCTCTTAGTTTATTAGCGTGGTCTTTCCTTTTTCCTGATATCATTTGTTTAGTTTGGCGCCTGAGCGATTTGAATTTTTCAATGTCATTCAAAGACTTAGTCTTAAGAGCTTTCTTCCTTTGAATTTGTTTCTTTCTAATGTGCGTCAAAAGTTCAGTATCAATCCATGGATGATCGCCCACATTATTCTTCGTGCATACCGGAACATGATCGTTGACAGCAGAGATAAACAAATCACACCAGGTACTTAATGATGCGTTGATATCATTAGCAACAAACGCCATGTCCCAAGGGGTGTGTACGAGAAGTTCTTTGAGTTCTGGCCAATTAGCATTCTTGAAGTTTTAAACAGAACGCTTGGCTTTTTTTTTTTTGCATTTTAAAATCGGGATCGAAGGTCACCATTTTATGATCGGTGTTAAAAATATCATCGAAACCTTGAAGATTCAAAACTTTGTCTGGGATATTAGTAAGGACCAGGTCCAGTATGTTATTAATTCTTGTTGGAAAATTGACCAGTTGCCACAAGAAATTGTCTTTCAAAGTCTTAGTAAAATGACTATGAATTATATCGCTTGTAGTTGCTGTTCCGGTAGCCCAGTCTATATGGGGAAGGTTGAAATCACCACATATAATTACCTGATCGAACTTGGCTTTGGAGGCTAAACGCAAGGATTTTTTGAACTCCTTCATATAAGCAAAATCCGAGCTTGGGGGTCTATAGAATACCATAGCTAGAAATTTCTTTTTAGATTCTAGACGTAGTTCACAAGCCAGTATTTCAGCATTGCTTTCAATATCTTTCCTTCGCAGGCTTTGGATGTTGTTCCTGACTGCTAGCATCACTCCCCCGCCGATTCTATCGACTCTGTCATTCCGATGTATGATGAAATCATTCCCAGGCAAAAGTTCACAATCCAATATCTCAGGTTTAAGCCAAGTTTCGGTTACACATATTAGGTCCGTTTCGGAAGCGAGCGTTTGGAATTCTTGTGTCTTCCTGACTATACTTCTGGCGTTTAGGTACATGCATCTTATTGTATGGTTATGGTTTCCAATGCCAGTACTGGGAGGAGGTCCAGGATTTGGGTGGATACCGACCAGGTGAATTCTTTTCAAGGAGAAACACGCCGAGTGGTTGCTATAATAGCCGACTCGTTTAAAGTAACCACGTCTGTGGAGCTGAGGTCTAACGATATTCGTCGGTTTATTCCAAACATAGACGCATTTCGGATCCAGGCAATCATCTTTGATACAGACTAAAACTGTTTGGAAGACGAAAAGGAAAATAATAATACAAATAAGGAGCAAGAGCTTCGGAGCCCTCTTGATGTCATCAGCCATCTTGTTGTTCATATTTTATATTATGAACTTTATATTATGAACTTGTTTATATTTTATATCATGAATATTTTGTGTGCAGTCATGCAAATTCGGGAAGTGTCATGTTCAAATACTGTAATAATATGTGATATTACATGGTGTCTAACCCATTCTAAGCATGTGCCACCTATAGGTAGCTTGTTTATATTGTATGAAAGAACATACAATCATTTATGAGTTTCAAGACCTTTCTTTTTAACAGCCAAATTCCAGGCAATGGAATTGCTTGAGCTGACCACTAATTTGCTCATAGCCTCATACAAGTAAAACAAATCAATGTGTGTGCTGAATGGACTGGGCATCATATCAATATGTACATATTCTTTGCATTAATTGTTATATGTATATTTACTTTGTTTATACTTGCCAGAATTGTGTAATAAAAATATATTTTCCCACTGAACAGTTTGAAATGGTCATTTTATATCAACTTAATAACTTTACAATGCATGGTTGTTAGATGTAATGAAAGTTTTAATTGTCATATTTTGGTTGCCGCATGATTATATATGCAGGATATTAAGTGTTGTACAATGTCTTCAATTTCAGTCTGATCTTTTAACACCTGGAATCCAACCACATAATGTCCATAAAGTCCAACTGGATTCAATGGTTTTAATTGAAATTCCAATTGGATTTAATGAAATTCCAATTGAATTTAATGGGAATTCCAATTGAATTTAATGGGAATTCCAATTGAATTTAATGGTAATTGGATTCAATGGGAATTGTAATTGGATTCAATGGGAATTGTAATTGGATTCAATGGGAATTCCAATTGGATTCAATGGGAATTCTAATTGGATTGAATGGGAATTCCAATTGGATTCAATGGGAATTCTAATAGGAAATTGGGCCAATTTCCTATAGGAACCAATAGGAATTCCAATAGGAATTCCAATTGGATTTTTTTGTAAGGGATATCCATCAGCCATTGTTTGCACCAACGGTTGATGTTGTCTAAATCATTGTTTAATCTTACAGCAGAACTGAACTGGTTATCAACAATGTCAATTAATGAAGTGTCATCAGCATATAGAAAACATGCAGACGACACATTAACATTAATGTCATTAATATATACAAGAAAGAGCAATGGCCCGAGTACAGAGCCCTGTGGGACACCAGCTTCAACGTTTAACCAACTCGAACTCTGCCCTTCAATTACTACTCTTTGTTTTCTATCAGTTAAGTAATGATGAAACCAACTAAGCAAAGGATCTTTTACTCCTAAATTCCTCAATTTATGCAGTAAGCCCTTATTGGCAGCCATACTTTATCAAACGCTTTACTTAAATCAAGGAAAACCATTCGTATTTCTTGCCCCTTTTCTAGAGCTTGATATATCATATGGACAATATAAATTAACTGATTAACAGTACTGTCTCCTGGCCTAAAACCAGACTGAAAATGGCTAAGATAATTAATATCCAAAAGAAATTCATACAGTCTTTTAAATACCAATTTTTCGGGTATTTTAGAAATGGAAGGAAGAAGTGATATAGGTCGATAATTATTTTTGGATTGACGATTATCTTTTTTATGTATGGGTGATACATTTGCCTTTTTCCATTCAAGAGGATATTTTCCATCTTGTAAACTTAAATTAATTAATCGAGTAAACGATTTAGCAATACCATAACTACATAATTTAATAATTTTATTGCCAATGCCGTCATGGCCACAAGCTTTAGAGATGTCAACCTTGTTCAAAATATTTAATACTTCTTGTTCAGTTACCTCTATTAATGACAATGTTTTATCATTTGAATTGTGAGAATATACTAGTGAAGGAAGTTGATGGTTCGAGTCAGACACTTTGGCCTGGCTCGCAAAATATTCATTAAATAGTTCCGCTTTTTCTTTAGGGTCATTTACAATTACAGCGTTATCTAAAATTCCAGGAATAGTCAGACGATTATGTGGACAAAGAATAGATTTAACATAAGTCCACCATTTTTTTGGGCCAAGACAGGGATCTGATAATTGGATGTTTAATTTGTGGTAGTATAAATTTTTAGCGTCTCGAATCAAAGTGGTTGTATGATTTCGTTGATCTTTATACCTCTGCCAAAGCGAATTTATTTTTTTAATACAGTACATTTCTAATAATCTATTCCTTTTCCGAATGGCTTTCCTTACCACAGATGTCATCCATGGTTTATCCCGCGGACGTATTGTAACTATTTTATTTGGAATATATTTATCAACTATAGAAGGAAAGCAGTTAAACCAATCAATTAGCATAAACATCATCAATATGCAATGTTTCATTAGCAACCTCTTCCCATCTAATGTTGAAAAGCTCTTCATTCAATAATGTTGTATTAACATTCGAAAAATCCCAAACATGTCTTTGAAAAGCTTTTTGCTTATAATGTGAAATTCTCATTTTACCGTAAATGTATGAATGATCACAATTCATTGGTGGACTATAGGTACCTGATTCAACAAAATAATTAGAACAATTTGTGATAATAAGGTCTAATATTGTGGCTGAGTAGTTCGTAACACGAGTTGGTTCGCTGATTATCTGAGACAGAGCATTGCAACCAAGCCATTGATGAAAATTGCCATATTACCAAAATTAGTGCTTAGTAAATTATTATGGTCATAATGAGCATTCAGATCACCCACTATTACTATGGGTGTGTCAGAATTTAGTCTAATTATATCTAAAATGTTTTGAAATGAATCCAGAAAAACTGTAGTGTCATATAGAGAATTATTTGGTGGTCTGTAACATACTCCACACAACATGGTTAGCTTATGCAATTTAATTTCAACCCAAAGCATTTCTATATCATCATTTTCCAGATCATTGCATCTCTTAACTGCTAATTCCTGTGTTACATATAAAGCATAGGACAATAACCTGGAAGACTCATTAGAAATTTTACTATCAAACCAAGTTTCAGTAATCGCAAATAAATCAAATTTTTTATCTAAAATGAAAGAACCAATTTCGTCAAATTTATCATCATTCACTAAACTTCTAGCATTAATATGTCCTAGCGTAAAATAATATGATTTTGGTCCAGGATTTAGTTCAATATCTCCTGCTATTATTAACAAAATCGCTAAAAATATAGTGAAGATACATAAACCAATTATTCTCAATATCCTTATTATCAATGTTTTAGGTTTTGAATAGTTACATTTCATATGATTAAACATCCCGATAACTGCTCGATAAATAGTGAGGCTAACCGCCATTATACACGAAAATTAAACCGGTCCGCGTGATCGCTCCAGAGACATTTATCAAACAAATAATACTTGAAAACATAAGAATCGAAGATTCTTTAACACACAACATATGAAAGATATGATTGAAATAGTATATAGGAGTTAACAGAAAAGAAGAAAACTGAGGTAAACTGTAGAAATGTATTGGTAAATAGGACAATTGATAAGGCGTATATGTGTATAGACATGCCCCTAGACATAGTTAATTTGACTGAACGCCAGGTTCTCCAGAATTTCAACCATCTTCGGAATATGTATCTGCATTTTGACCACTCATTGCAACGGCCAAACCAAAGTTAGTAAAATCTTTTATTTGACGACTTCGTAATATTTTATCAAGATTGCGTACTAATATTTTCACATCAGAAGCCCAAACTGATTTGATATAACTATTATTTTCACGAGCGAGTTTAAATAACTTCATATTAAACTTTGTCAGGTCCTCATTAATATAATTGTTGGTACCTTTTAAAATTTTCCTTTTCTTGCAAATTAATGCCTTTACACCATATGATTTGAACTTGATGATCATGGGTCTCGCACGGTTTGACGTTTTCGGGCCAAGGCGATGGGCTCGATCTATCTCTTTAGTATCAATGTCGATATCTAACTTTTCCTTGCAGAAGCTGACAATTTTATCAGCACAGACCTCACCTTCGGTTTCATTGAGACCAACAATCCGCAAATTGTATTTACGGGAATATTGTTCATTCTCATTAGCTTGTAGTGAAACTTTTTCTAGGTCTGCTTCCAATGTTTGTATTCTTTTTAGTAGAGGACTTGTAGCCTGTTCGACAGCTTCCAGAATATAGACTCCCAATAATTAGAACATTCAATCACTTAAAATTAGGGGGAAAGTGGTGTTCATTACATATTTCAGTTCTGTTAAAACAGTGGGCACAATTGTTTATTTTCATTTTATCTTTGGCAAATTAACTAAAAACTGTCATCCTAGTGCATTTTGTTGACTGTGTTCCATTTGATTTCATACCATCTGAACTGCTACTGGCCATACCGGTGTGAACATAAATACTGCGAATAACTAAAAATACGCATTACACTTTGCTAATAATTTCAACAAACATTCAGATTCGCACTAATCTTGATTTATAATTTTTTTACATTCTAAAGAAATGAGTCAGTGAAAAAAGTAAGAAAAGACACTGGTGTGACAGAAAATGGTGGTACATTTGATTGTTTATCTGCTTTTTGTGGTCACAAGTAAGAATACACTTTTGACAATTGTATAGTTATCAAGCATGGTCGACTTGGTGCTAGTACAGTTTTTAGTTTGGTATTCAAGCTTAAGTACTCAGGAAAAAGTTACTGAGCCACATATGGTGATTGATTCATATAGTCTGTTATACATGCAATAGCTAAGCATATCTTTGTATCATCAAACTTACCTTAACAGCATGAAAATGTCCATTTCCATTTATCTATGCCTTATTTTTCAGGACGACACCAGTAGAAATACTGCATACAATATTATTGGGTCCAGTAAAGTACTTGATCAATGACATCTGAAAAGAAAAAACAAATACATGCCAAAGTTGTTGCCTTAAATATAAGCGCATTTAGTCGACGCATTAAAGGCAGGGGCGGATCTAGACTGTAGCAACTGTAGCAACTGTAGCGCAAGTTACAGTCAGATTTTGAGACAGCTTTTCAGAAAATGACAACTAAATTTAAATTGCAATAACACTTTTCAGACAGCTTTTCGAAGGTTCTGTGGTATCATTCTAAGCCATTTTGGTCATTTTGCGCACGATATGCGTCTATTACCATTGATTGTTAACCTGCGATTGGGCATGCTCCTGTCACACCTGCATATAATGTCTAGCTACATAGCATCACTTAAAATGCGCACTTGTGCATCAAGTGACGTCGGCTACAGTCATACGAGAAAGATACCCGTAGCTGCTGCCATAGTGCTGTAGCGAAAATGTAGCAGACCAATCCAAACGCCAGATTTCTATGACGTCGGGTACAGTTGACTGACATACAGTTGACTGACATACAGTTGCTCTTGAATGATGTGATATTTACATGTAGTGCACAACATTCGTGCAGCTGTAGCGTCTGTGCCACAATTGGCTTCCATTAACAATGTTTTACAACTGTTGCCCTATTGAATACATTGGATGTAAAGTTATTCTCCGGAGGAAGAGTCAGACAGACTAATCGCCCTTAAACGGTGCTGTGAGCATGTTATTGCGTGAGAAGTTGAGAAGGATTATCTGCGTGCATGTTCAGTTCCCTCGTAGCCGGTAAGCTCAATCTGTGAATGATCATACTCATGCATAATAATTATATGATTAAATATGCTAATGAATCTGTGTAAAACAAATCGAAAACTCTAAAAGGTTGGTTTACTGCCGAAATATTGTTTAGGGTCTTAGGCCCTTTGATTAGAGAGTATTAATACTTGAGTATTCGATTTGTAATTGCACTGCCTATGCAGCACAACACGTTTACCGTATGCATTAACACGTGATGTGTATTATAATATAATGTAAATAAGTTTCGTTTTGCGAGTACGACGTTTACGATGTCAATACCGTTACGTATGTGAAGTTTGAATTTGAATTATACTATTACTTATACAAACACCATACATACTGTACATACATGTACATATACTGTATATGGCTCAAGTGGTAACTACAACTGTTAAACTGTTCTTGTTTTGTTGAATTTCTATTGCTTGCAGATATTCGCTATGGCTTGTGCATCAGCCTTTCTGCCAGGAAACATACAACAATTTTATGAACTGCTGGAAAAGTTCAGTATAGCAGTACAAGCAACATATCCAAATCTACTGACGAAACCTAAAATGCATCTGTTGCATCATCTCCCACAGGATATGATTGACTTAGGTTCAGCAACAGGTTTCAGTACAGAAAGGTACTGAAATTAAACTGATAAAATATTTTTTATGAATTATTAATATGTGCAGTACTACCATTGGAACCCACATACATGTAAATTGTATGTTATTTACCAAATTAGAGGTTATACAATAAAAGGTTTGTCCAAAGTCTTGAGAGGTTTAAGGCTTTGACAATTTAACAGCACCATTCTCGCTTACATGGACACCACCGCTGTGAATGTCTTGTTCATAGGAGCAGGTATTGCATTTCTGTGTATTTATCTCACCCATACCATATTTTAACAAGTTCATCAACTGAAAAAATATTGACACAAATTAGTCACTGATTACGTACAGATTAAATATCTCCCTGCAAATTTGAATGTGAATCTTATGGCAGTTGAAACAGATATTTGAATTTAATGTTAGATTGTACATTTGCAGTATTTTTGCTATATTAAATGAGTCACTCTAAATAATTAAGTGATTATTTTATAAATCATTGACAATAGTCAATGATTTTCAGGAAATGTTGTATTACAGGTTCTTGAATCCTTTCAAGAAACCAAATAAAAACGTATGGTTATTCTTCTATATAATTTATTGGATTCCATGTCAACATTATAAACAGTGATTATACTGTCTCGAAGATGCATAATATGATATACTGTATCAGTGGTTGAAATAAGAAATTTGTTTTAGTAGCACAAGGAAAAAAAATACCAAATATCCACTTTACCAGAAGTTTTGTTTTCATTATTCATACTGGCCACAGTCTCACTTTCAGTCTCTGCCAATGTATCATATACCACTGGTGGTGTAACAGAATGTGTTTGGGCCAGGAACCTGTCCACTGAATCAAAATATCTCCATTTCTTGGCAGCTCCATTACCAGTTTTCGAGATTTATTTTTCTGTTCGGTACTTTATCCTTAGTTGTTTTAATCTTGTTAATAACTTCCTTTACAGTAAAATCTGTAAAGCCACTTTTTTGCAGTTGGATCTACAACACATATATTAATGAAAAAATATTTGTCTGTTAGAATACAATGACATGTAAATCAAATAAAAATGTTACTTATGCCAAATCAGACTTCCTATTACTTGCTCTCCCATTTAGTTATATGCGTCATACAAGAGACAATGATTTAGTGGTAAGAAAATTTAAAGAAATTACTGATGGAACATACGTTAAATACCTAAAATGCAATAAAATGTCTTGAATATAATGAAATACCGTCGAAGTTCTAAGACTGAATGTTGCAAAGAACTACACAAAAATTGTTTTTGGGAATGGTATAACAGATGATAAAAAAGCCCATATCCGACTTGTGTCAACACTATGACTAATAGTTTAAAAAAAAACTTGGTTATACTGTAGCTATTAATATTTATAGCTAAACAGCTAAGTGGTATTGATAAAATATTATTTAAGCTTGGTTGGACTTACCCATACACTGCTGTATATCGCACTTGACTTTTTTGTTGTTTTTGAGTTATCCAAAGCCAATTGGATGCTTTCCTCTCCCCACAATGATATTAAAGTTTTAGTTCCATCTTCACGCCATGATGCCGCGAAATGGTTACTACGCATGCGTTTTACAAAATACTGCTGGCATAACAAACAACTTATTTGGTGAGGTACGTGGACCATAACTTTAGGCGGGCCGAGATTACCTTTTAACATGGTCTTGGCACTCCTGAAATTTTGGGTCTGCATGCCACTAGCGTTCGCATTTACATGAAAATAATGAAGAGTACCGTGCCAAAAATTTCTAGGCACGCAGACCGAATTTTAGGCGTACCAAAATTACTTGTCATGTAAACCGGGCTTTAATCACACTGCTGCTTTGTCAGAACTAATTTTGTCAGAAATAAGTTCATTAATATCAGTTATTATATCAATTTGTTTTTGCTGAATGTTCTTATAGTTAAGAGTTTCAACCAAAAAACATGATCACTGCTGATTAGTGCCTTGGCCAAACGAGTTACCATGTCATACTTTCCCTGTTAACATTCAACACCTTTGCAAGCGGCAACAGATGCTTACGAACCGTAAGGTACCGTGATGGTGTTTTGAAAGTAGCCAATATGATAGCATGTGCTGATTTCCCACTCATATCGCCAATGTCACTACTAGGAGGTTCACTGTCAGAGTTATCTACACAAAAGAAATCAAAGAATATAAAAATTTACCTTTAATTGAATATTTTCATAATACCAGCATGTATTGTCACTTCCTGCACTTGATGTCCTCGATATTGTTTGAACTTAGTATAAATACACAGGTGATTATAGAAAATCGTGCATGCTGATTGGTCAAGCTACTTTGGATTATTTAATGATAATCACCTACAGCGTTTAGGAAAAATGGCTGCCAGCCGATTTGACAGTGTATGAGGAAATAACCAATTTTAAAGAAAATGCTATTCCAAAAATTGTTCATCCCGGTGTCGGTGAATAGTGTGGATATTTACCTCGCCGCTTTGCGTCTCGGTAATCACCTCCACTTCGCTGAATAATTGTTAAATATGTTAATGAAGAATTTATATACTAATATTTCTAGTGTTCTCAAACTTGTAAACGAAAAGTAGTTTATGCATGCAAATGATTCATGGTAATATCAATATCTTTTTTACAACGGTACATTGCATGAAATATGATCAATTGTTCAGTTATAATAAATCTTGTTTTTTGACTTTGTTGGAATGAATTTATTCTTGTGCAATTGTGCTTAAAATTGAATGCGTAATCAGTTGATGGAACATTGCCAGAATACCCGATATCAGATTGTGCAACTCCCCTGTAGGTTATCGAAATTACAAAACGTTTATGGGATTATATTGCTAAATGCATATTTCTTTGAATAAACGAAGAAAATGTCCTGTTTCTCGAAAAGCTAAAGTTGAGCTTAGTAAGGTTAACATTGATGAATATTATGGGCTATATGAAAATATCATGATAAAATGAAAGATTAAAGTGAAACAAATCTCCGAAATCAATTTTTTTCTTTGTCGTTAAAAATACTTCGATTAAGAGTAAGGTAGAAACTACAATGAAAAGGGTTGGTGTACCGCTGTGAAATAACATGTCTAACGCGTCCTCGTTGGGACGTAAATTTCGACACAACTAGATTTCGCAGCAGTTCACCCACCTTGTAAGGTGGAACAAGAGACACATGACACATTGTTTTATAGTTGCAGAAAATATTCTTCACCTAAGAACAATTTCAAAAGATAGTGATCCTATACTTAAATGTTATATCCCTACAAGTTAATTACTGTAAAAACTGATCGGTTGAAACAGATTCATTTTCTATTTCTATTATTGGTCAAAACGACTGAAATGTTTGTTAAAATAAGCAATATTTACTAAATAAAATATTGGTAAAAGAAGTGAATCTGAGAGAACCATTAAATTGGTTGTTTCAACCAATCAGTAGTTACACTGCATGCTAGTGTTTTTTTCTTTAAACTAATGCTGTGGCTATGCTTATACTATAAAGTTTCTACAGGTCTGCTTATTTTTTCATAACTTAAATGGAAAAATTAACTGTAGTGCAAAACAAAAACAAGGTATATGTTTTGCACATGCACTCTACCCAGTTATTAACTTCAAATCATTAACAAGGTGCCTGATTAGACGAAGGGGATTTAATAAAGGAGGCTTATTTTTATTTTTCACTTAAAGTGCCAGTAATCTCAAATATAATACAATAATCTGTTTGGAGTAAATAGTCATTTGGTTTTGTACTTTTTGTTAATGATGTGCAATGGCTTTGTTTTCACGAATGCTAATTCCGTGATGTTAAATACGTGACGTACGGGATTGCATTTTTGTCTGGTTTTTCTTCTAATAAACTACGTCAAGATATATAAATAAAAATGTCAGATAAAATATATAGCTTATCATGCACGTTTGAATTAAGTCTAATTCCTCCAAGAATGTAATATTGTATACAAAATTACTTAAAGGACATCACAATCATTTGTAAAAACAAAACCTCTGCAGAACATTGACAAAAAGGCCAAAATCAAAAATATTTTGATACTTACGCCTGTTCTAAACGTCAAACTTACCATGTGCCAAATCTAATTCACATTAAGTTCGACCTTAATCATTAAGTTCGACGTCGGTTGCACATGTCGAACTTAATCTTCCTTGCGAACATTCGTTTGTCATGGTCACATGAGTCACACAAGGCAATTCCAAAATGGCGAAAGTGAACAGTGGCAGGAAAATAGTAGAATCGCACTTATCCAGACCATGTCTGAACGTGCAAGGAGACAGAGGAGAGCGATAGAATCTATATTGAACACTGTTGATTAGGATAATGCGACTGGTCAAATTGGCAACGATATTGGCTCTTGAGGCCGTTGCTGGTAAGAACGCTGTGACCGCAGTGCGTCGTGGTTCATGCCGTCGTCTTACACGGAATACTGGTTGGTGGAGAATTATATGGAAAACATATACGGATGCAAGATTTAAGAAAACTTTCAGAATTTTGCGTGGAACATTCACTTTCATCCTCGATCGAATAAAACATGTACTCGAGCGCCAAAATGTGATTGAAGGTGAGATTAGCTATTTGCGTTTGGGGAGAGGTTCGTACTATTGTACTATCATACGATAGCTGAAATGTCAGGTCTTGGATTGTCAACCGTATGTGCCATAACCAAAGACGTATGCAAAGTTATAGTGGAATTCATGTCTCCGAATTCACGCCTCAAACAGAAGTTGAGTTAAAAAATAAAATTGTCGATATGGAAGAAATGTGGCAGTTCCCATGTTGCTGGGCAGCTATCGATGGCTGCCACATTCGTATAAAATGTCCTCCAGGTGGCCTTGAATAAAGTAAGGAATACCACAATTTCAAAAATGTTTACTCTTGTTTTGATGGCATTGGTGGATTGCCATTATCGGTTTATCTGGGGAATTTATCATGGAATTCACATGATGCTATATCATTTTCCAGTCAACTGACCTATGGGAAAAGATACAAGAAGAGAACGTTCTACTAAAATTGGCAAATCTGTTGGAATATAAACTGTTCCCCCATTGTGGTTGCAGATCACAACATGGCTAATGAAGCCTTTCACCAATGCAGTCCTAACCGAACAACAAAGGTATTTCAACTATCAACTGAGCCGGGCAAGAATGGTTGGTCAGTTGCAAGGAAGGATGGCGAGTCTTGTTAAGAAAATGTGAAAGCAGCGAGGAGGTGAGAACAGCTACACTAGCGTGCATGGTTCTCCATAATGTATGTATCATAAGAAAATATACAATTCCAAAAAAGCTTGATCTCACCATTGACCCAAGCACAAGTGAGAAACGATATAGAGAAGTTGTGAGGGAGTTGCTACAGATGAGGGCATGTCAAAAAATAAAAGATACATCAAAAGAGGCTGGGAAAATCAGAGATGCTCTTGTTAAAAAGTTGTGGTCAGAGAGGCAGACAGGAGATGTACAATAACTGAATGACTATTTTCCAATGGAGTGATCTTCTGTTAAAATGTTTACATTGATTCTTTTTAATCAACATTAATTGATACTACAATCAAGATTTTACTGAATTATTTTGCAATTAAATGTTCACAATGTTTAAAGGTTTACAATAAAAATGTTAAGTAGCTTGTTTGTTAACTTTGTAAATATGTTGACTTTATTCTATATTCCTTGTAAAGCGCCAATGGACTGTAGGGAATTGACGCTATATAAATTTTATTATTATTATTATTATTTCCTGCTCAAATAGAGTAAAGGTAAAACTGGTTAATTATGAAGTTAGGTTGCATTTTATTTGCTAATTCGCAGACAGTCAGATTTATTACAATGCTTCATTAAAATGTAATATTTTTCATACATTTTTTGCCTGACAATAGCAGGCCTGTCAAGCTACTTTACATTTAATATCATTGTTTCATTAAGGCTGCACCATGTATTATCCACTTAAAAATTGTTAATCAAGTGGATAGTGTTTGCTTGAATAATAAAAATAGACATAATGCTTAACAGACAGAAGTGTGGAATAAGAAAGAGATAAAATTATACAGAAGATGGAGACATTGAGCCAGTCTTGTACGAGTTCACTACGAGCATACCATACTTATGACAGTTGTTGCAATTTCCCTGAACTGGGCAATTATATGGCTTATTATAGATTTACAGTGCTGTATTTGTATACAATGTTAGTTTCAAACACTTTCTAAATTACTGTATTAACAATTATTGGACGAGGTTGAGCAAGATATCAAGGCTAAGGTTTGTATTATCTGCCGAAGGCTGAGGTGGATAAAAAACAGTGGCCTTGATAATTCTTGATATCATGTGATAACTGAATCCAATAATTGTTTTACTGTCTACAAAATTCAATCAAGTTTTCTTCCTGTAGTCCTAGAACCCCAAATGAATGACATCTCATTCATTCAATACTTTTTAGTTGTTGGATATGGTGGTTTTTGGTCAAGTGGGGCCAAAAATGTGACTGTTAAAAATATTTTAACCTCAATCTACTGCTGAAGGACAACTTTTTTGACATCAATCATACAATAATGTTTTCAAGTCGATCATTTCTTGTTACAAAACATTCGCTGGTGCTATGGGTCAATCCGAAACGGGAAAATATTTTCAATAAAAAATAATATAATTAACAAATGACACTACAAAGTCTGGTAATGTTTAGGGTCATTTGCAGGTTCATCAGTTGGGTCCATAATTGGCTGGGTTGCACAAGGAGGGGAAAAAACGGGGGGCGTTTGATAAATTTGTTGATGATCTTGTAAGCTGGGGGTTGCAAGGTATTGAAAACCGACAGGAGCATGTCAGGAAAACTGGGTGGGATGTTGTGTTGGAAATTGGGTGAAACTTGGTGTTGCTGTTGTTGCCAGTAGGGAGCCTGGTTCACCATTCCTTCATGTTGTATTACACCACTTGTAATACCATGATTGCTAGAAGATGGTTCTACAGCCATTTATGGCTGACAGGAATCTCTAGATTTTACCACTGGGAAACGTTGCTTAAACCAAGCACGCCTTTATCTTCTTGGAACCTACTTATCCCAGTGGCAGTTTTTGTCATGGTAGCTCGCTTGCATTTAGCCTGCGTAGCGGCTCTCCAAGGGGGGGGGGGGGGAGAGGGAAGGGGAAGACCGAAAACGCGCGCGTGGGGACTGGGGAGGGAAGGGAGAGCCTGCACGAAGTCCACTGTTTTGTCGTATTTACTCGTCCTCTCAGTGGACGAGAAATGTGATTGGTTGGAAATGACAGATATCCTAATTATTCATTATTGCGCGTCATGGCACAGAACTTGTTTACGAAGAAAGATGTATTAAAATCGCTGTGATGCACACAGGATTTGGGAAGAGTTTTGATATTTCAGTCGCTGGTATTCTTCACACTGCATATGTTCTGGTCATAGTTCTTTTAAAAAGCTAGTATCATTGCCGACGAGATATCAGAGCTCAAGTCAATGGGAATAACAGCGTGCTCTATTGGCGAATATATTGACTATTGAGTGTGGACGATGTGGTATATATAGTGGTATATATCGTATTGTATATGGATCTGTAGAGTATGTTACAGACGCGAGGTTTATCGAGGAGTTGGCAGCGTGTGCAGACTACCCGTCAATTTTTAAACGTTTGTTTACATACAATAAAAAGCCGCATCTTTGACACTAGTATGTTCATCGGCAAATAGAGCTTTCTTCCTTGATGTTTTTTGCGCCACGAGAGCATTGCCGTGGAAATTTCCGAATGGGATTTGCTCTCTCTGGAGTGACGGCTATGGGATTTTGGGGTTTACATCCGGTTTGATCGCTATTGATAACGGTTTGTACGTCTCCACAATATTTCTTAGTTTTCTTTCGCACGGACTCCAAGCTACTTGAGAAGACGATGGAGATGGCTCTATAAAGACTTCTTGCACAAGCGGCAACATTCGTTTTGATATGTTTCAGATTTATATTTTCATAATATTTTCTTTAGCCGCAAATTTGCAAATGTAAACAATCACTGCTATTGGTTAATTTTGACAGCTATTGAAAATAAGATTACCTAGTAGACCTCCTGCAGGCTCTCCATCCCCTCGCGCGCGTTTTCACTCTCCCCCCTTCGAGAGCCGCTATGCAGGCTATCGCTGATGCATTTTTAAAATTTGTTTTGCAACTGTGCAACTGTGAAAATTATAACCTCTTCTCTTTCATTACATCTCATTTTCAGCTCACTTAAGATTTTTTCATAAACTCAATAGAGAGCCAGTTTCTCGCGAGACCCACGTTGGTTTGAAAGAACGTGGATTTCGGAAAAAATAAAATATGGCGGCTTCTTGAATGCAGTTCTGGCCAATCTTGAAAGGAAGGTTTTAGTTTCTCTTTTTAGTTGACAGTTGGACATGGGATCTGTTATGTTTAGCAGGTTAGTACATGCTTCACTGATTTTCGCATTATTTACATGGCGTTTAATAAAAATGAATATAAATAAATCAATCGCAAAGATCAGTTTTTCACCTACTTCGGTTAGTCGTAGATAATGCATGAGTCAATGTTAGGCCCGAGGGGGGGAGGCCGGGTAAAGGGTGGGGGGTTTGAATTTTTCAAAAAAAATGTTCAAAAGCGCGACCCTGGGGCAGAGAATTCCGATCAGATGTTTCCAAATTTCCCCTCTCTTGGGCACGATTTCCCACATATCAAATGTGTGTAAGCAAGTAGATTTTGACTTTGGTTCCAAGGAAAAAAATGAAAAGAAATATGTATTTTTGCAGGCAAATTTTCAGATTATAAATCTGCATGCAGACACATATATCAATACATTCAGCGGCATTGTATTTACAGGAGAAAAAGTTGTCTAGGCACAGCATCCTGCATAAACTCAAAATAATTCATATCTCTGCAGAAATTGAAAAAATCAATTACATTTTTTTCTCTCCAACAAAATTAATTGCTAATTAAAAATAGCAAAATATGCGAAACGCGGCTTGGGTTTGCCCGTTTCAGCTGTAATAACAACTGAAAAATAAGAATATTAAGCCTGTTTGTTACAAATTTTGCACACCCAAACATCAGGGATCTGTTGCAGTCCAGTACACTGTTTATGGTACCACAATGCACACGAGTTGCACTCAAGCCAATCAATGCTTAATATATTGTCTTCAATGCCAGGTGGGTTGAAGGAGTAACATTGATTACACACTTCATCATCGTCCAAATCCCTCAATACTTCGTCATTGGTTGTTCTGTTCTTTTCCTTTCTCGCTTTTCTCGTAGCAGCAGCTCTCTTCGCCCCTTTCTTCCGATTAGTCACCACAGCTTGACATCTTCTTGGTTTACGGTAGTGCTAATAACGTCGTCTGATGAAATCCAGCACATCTTTTAAAGGTTTCTGAGAGGACTTGGGATGGCGGTATCACATCTGGAAGACGTTTTCCACTTTTGACATAACTCAAAAGCTTGGATGGCTTCAAGTAATGTCCTGCACAAAAGCCAACACATTCTTGACAGTTTGTGTTACTGTATGGTCGATCTGGGTCAGGAGTAGGAGTGGGGAAAAAATCCAATGATGGACCACCTGGATACCAAACATCCTCGCTAATGTTGTGGACACTTCGTTTGCATACGAGGTGTATACAATCGGGCAGGAAGCAGCATTTTAAACAAAATGCATATTGATGAGGTAATTTCTTAATCATGTGCCTGGTTCTCAGCTGCCATATAGCCTCGATTTTCTTATATATGTCAGGATGTGTTAATTTGGCATTCTCTTTTTCTTCTACTTTACCTTTTAAGAATGTAATCACGATTTTTCGCTCCGTTTGAATATCCTCACTTTTTGCACCCTTCATCAAATGTATACTACTGTTCGAGCACACGGGGCTTCATCCACCCTTGAGATGTAAACATCAATTGCTGCATCAAGATTATTGCATAGAAGATCATCGTTAACCTTGCCTGAGTCGATACACGAGCCGTTTAAAGTGGATGGAATGAATAAGTTTGCATGTGCTTGGGCAAGGCACCCGTTCTGAAGTTCAACCCGGTTCTTGTAACTAGAACCACTGCTTCTGGTTGTTACCATGATCGCTTTTGTCCCATTGATCAAATGGCGCTTTGTCCACCAATATTGTACCTCTTCGTGCACTGGCCCTTCGTCTCCTCCACCGTCAACTATAATGCATTCTATCTCCTTTCTTATGCCTGTTAGAGGATTGATAAACGCTGCTTTTACGTTTTCGTTTCTTTCGATCATCATCATATCTGCATAATGCTGAGCAGGGTTCTTGAAGAATAGCTTCTTGGCCTTTACCATGCCAGCACATACTTCACCCGTCGTTTCTGTAGCCGCGAAGTTGTAGCAAGTTGTCTGTAAGACAGATGGATATTGGTTTACATAATCCGTTCTAGTGGTAAGTGGTAGATTATCCTTGCAGCAAAGCGTGGCATTCTGTTTACTGGTTGTCATCGTATCTAGACGGAATCCAGCTTGATCATCACGACCAACGTTCATGATCTGTCTGCCATCTTTGTATTGTAGGTCATCCAACCCCCTGTACAGTGCGGCACTCCAATGTTCATCAGGATTATATTTCAAAGTAAATCCCTTCCTCGCACGTGTATTTGTTACTTGAGCTAGGCCTTTGTACCGAGCTGCAGACTTTCGACGTTTGTTTCTGGGTATACATAGCTGAACAACTGTTCCATAGCCAAATTTCCTTTTGTACTTTGCCTGTAGATGATCTTGGATCCTGCGGAATGTAACCTTTTTTCCCACACGCCTGTTTCTATCGAACGTTAAAACTCCAGTTCTGCGCCATGAGTCAGCACCAACTCCTCGTTTGCGCATAAACTCCTCGATTGTCTTTCCAATGTCGGGACATTCTTTTTCAATTCTTCCTATTCGTTTGCTTCGTCTTCTCTTCAAAAAACGCCTCTCTGCAATGCGCTTAGCAATTTCTCTTTTGGCTTTACGTTGAATGGCAGCTGTCTTTTTCAATATAACTGCCTTCCCTTTGGAGTCTAATGGGTCTTGCACCTGCCACAGTTCATTTGGATCATCACCATCGGATTCCTATACAACCAAACCATCATCCACGTCATCTTCCTTGTCCTTACGCCATCTTTGGATTTGATATGCCTGCCTTGATTGATCGACCAAACACTCCTCCTCTTCGGTTAAATTTAGATTTGATAGTTTTCCTGCAAATTCAAGAAGCATGTTCTCAGTCACATTTGGTTGTTTGTTTTCTTGCATACCAGTCACAATGCGAGCAAATTCAATCCAATTCAGATCACAACAACGAAGAATATCAACAAGTTGCTGATCATCCAACGAGCTTGTCTCAGTTTCCTCTGCTGACACTTGTTTTCCAGACTGTTCCAATTGCATACTATGAGCCTCGTCCTCATTTGTAGCTGTACCAACTCTAAAGAGTATATCCTCATCATCTTCACGAATGTTTCGCTGTCTGTTTCACTACCATCAGAGGTTTCACCTTCACTTTCAGTTGTAGTATCGTTACCTGGTAGTATCGTTACCTGGTTAGAATAATTACCTGGTCCTTAACTTCCGCTATATTCTGGATTGCATCACGAATAGCGGCAGCTTCTTCAAGTGCACTTTCAACTTTTTTGGACGACATATCATTAAAACCATACATATCCTTTGCCCGGGAACTTGACATACCAGCTGCTTTAACGATGGCGTATTTTAAACGCTGCCTTTCTCTGTGAGACTGCAAGTTTTAGGAGCTCGTTCACAGTATCCTTTCTTAAATTGATCGGCAACTTCGTGTCTTGACAATTAACCCAATTGTTCAGAAGGGATTGAAAAACTTTATACTGGACTGTAGACTGCTTCTCCACTAAATATATGGAATAATTTCCTTTTCTCTGATCCCCAATCCCAAGACTTACAAGCGGGATTTGGAGCAACTTTCTTCGTGCATGCAGTGCGGTGTAGGTTACGTCTGGGCTAACCATTGTAAATGCAGTTTTAAGCTTTAAAAAGCCTTTATCAAGTACCGTTTGTGCCACTTTAATCATTCTAGAACACACGTCGCACGGTTGATTATGTTTTTTATTACAAACTAACATACGAGCATTAATATATTCATGTAAACTAAGCTCTTCAAATATTGAACTATGAGTATCACTACTCAATGTTTGAAATTGGGACAACGGTCGCTTTGTTTGTTCAATGTACTTTTCTATAAGATCCGTTTCCCCTCCGGTTGATTTGTTATCTCCGGAGGGACTTGTGGAAAATCCTGCTTTTCTTCAATACTGATGACAGGGATTTCATCACAAGGTGGTGGAGAATCTCTAACATTTTCCATGCTTGAATCAGAGTAGGTAAGTGGGTCATGACTGTCGTCAGTGCTGCTTGAAGTTGACGAGTTGGACAATAAAAATGGGATCTTTCTCTGGGTGTCTGAAGCTGGACCTTTGCTTTTGTTGATCTTCTTTGTGGCTTTCTTTTTGTACCATTCAGATTTTGCATCTTTTTTTCAAGAGTGCCGACAGTTGGCTTTCTACAGAAGCCCGCTCCTTTCGGACTACTATAATTTCGGCACTGATAGTATCGCATTGCTTAAAGTTCTTAATACAACGTTCCTTATCAAGTTGCCGTTCTTTAAAACTTAGGCGGTTGGTCAAAGTTTTCTTGCAACAATTTTATTTCGCGTGATCTTTCTTCGGAACTTAACTTGACTCTTTTTTTATCTGAACCCTCCGACTCTGCATCCGACGCACTTTTGCTTCTCGACTTTCCCTTCACGAATTGGTAGCCATCCGACATTACTTTTTGCTTTGCTTTGTTCAACAAATTTCCTATAAAAAACATGTTCCATAAATATTCCTGTGGTTTCGTTTTGGCACTGCTTTATATGCCTGTGAGTTTGTTAATTTTATTTATTATTTGTGAATCACCTTTGTGGTTCCACCACACTAAACTGATGTGAAGATTGATAACTTGGTTTCACAAACTATTCTGATTTTGTTAAATATTTATTCTGAAACATTGTTTCCTGAACAACAAAGTTTCTGTGACCAGTAATGGGAAAATTTCCTGTCAAATATATTATCATGCAGTTAAAGACCTATTTCAAGACCTGCTGTAAGATTTTAACGACAGTGACGGGCTGGATAATTGTTCGGTAAAGATGATTAGCTCAATCTAGGATTCTTATTTTTCAGGCACATATACGCCACTGTACTTACTGTTCATTCACTTATGCTCCAATGGCCTTGTTTTAATGTTTACCAGTTTCAGCATGGCAGGTGCACACGAAGGTTAATTATCCCCATATTTCCTGCACAAATTTATTTCTCCTTGATTTTAAGCCCAATCACGAGATTATTCTTAACCCTAACTACTTTGCACTAAACATGAGGAAATAGCAACGTTCATGAAAACGAGGCCATTGGGGGAAAAGTGAATAAACAGTAAAGTCTATTGTGATAATATAAAAAGTTATAATTTTACCCATTAACTGGCAATGCGCCCTGATTTGCCTCACTTTTCACAAGCATTCTACAAATCTTGAAATGCTTAATAAAAAACAACAGTTATAAAACATTTGACGCACCTCTATCAAGAACAGCAGTAGGATCTTCCTTTGCGATGGTGATTGCAGCTTCATTTATAGCAGTCTGGTATTTTGTTAGAAGTTTCTCAGAGTTTCTCCCATAAATTTTGGCTTTTTCCAAAATCTCCACATTGTCTAGAGCGTTACCATATCCTATCAGAAAATATAAGGTGTTACAGAAGGGTAAAATATATCTCAATTTCAAGGCATTTTGCTATGTTTTCTTCCAAAATTTGAGCAAATCTACACATATATTGTTGACATAATTGTGTAGCTCAGTTGGTTTTTGTCTTTATCTTTGCTATAATATATCCTTACAGTAGCTCAAATTTGTTGCTAGAAGACCCTGTTGACCACAAAAATTTACTACTAATATTATAATTATTGTTTAATTAACACTACCTCTTCATTCATAGCTTCTAGCTCCAGCCCCCCATCTGAAGAAAATTTAATTTTCATTTGACCTTTGCCACAACTACAAAATTCTCTTTTTGCTCCATGTGAGCTTTCAGCACTTTGTTTCTAATAAATAATAATTTGAGCAAATATATTCAAAGTGGTAATTCCAAGGAAAAGAATATATTTGTTAATTAACCATTAAGCCCATTTATTTGTTAGCCCTTCAATTAGTATTTTACACTGTAAATGGGTTAATATAGTCAGATTTAACATGACTGCAATATGATACAAAGTATGATATACAATCCTGGTGGGTAGTCCTCAAAATATTTGTTAACACGTTCACCCTAGGGCCATAACAATTTGGATGTATTATCAGGGTTACCATATTAACAGGGTATTTTTATGAGGAAATGTTTTTATTTGGCATTTTGCCCAGGAAAAAAGTAGCCATAATAACGAGGTAGCCGTATTCATGAGGTAGCCGTAAGGCGGGGTTCCACTGTATATATAATTTACAAAGACAGAGTCAGAGAAATTCTTTTACACTTTTTATAAACAGTACCACCCTGCTGGCTGAGAATCCTATTCCTTTATGCCAAAATTGTATACTATAGTGTCCTTTTACTCTGCTGCCCAGCACTAGTACAGAAAGGAAGAAAAAGGATGCATGATCTGCCAGCAGGGTAAAACAGTACCCCACCTTGTCACTCCCTGACTCTTTACTTTCTTTTCCTTTGGAATTGGCATGATTCAAAATTGCCAATACATCCCCTACTGCCTTGATTCCCATATCATATAGGAGTTCTTTCGTCAACAAAGTTACCATTGTTGACTGGATCCTGAAACAGATTGAACACAGCCAAGTCAACAGGATATTAAAATGCTTTTTGAATATAAAATATGTATACCATCAACACAATTGTTTCAATAATACATAGAAATAAGAAATATGAAATACAATTTGAAAAAGGAGTCATATATTTCGTTTATAAATTCTTATAAATATAAGTATATAAATATATATACAAGCAAAGTCTCGTGTCGCCGTCACTAACCTGTGTTCAATAAATTTTATTTTGTATTCATTGCATCGTTATTCTGGAAGTCCACAAGCTTTGAAAAAAGACTCCCAGTCGCACTGAAAACCAGTACAAAATTAGAAAATATTGTCCTATATTATATTTTGTTTCATATTGTGACATAAACAATTGCAATAAATACAGGATCGCCTAATTTACATAACAAAGAAATATAGATTGTATTTTAATGCATACCTCATCTGCATTAGCTGCCATCTTGCTTCGTTGTACTGCAAAGTAGTCACCAGGGCTCTCCCAACAGTGCTCGCAACATTTTCCATCATGGCGGAAATTAAATTTTTTGCAGATATAAAAACGGCGACCTGTTCAAAATTCCTGACCCTCGGGCTGCTAGTTGTTGTCAAATTCCCGAGACCGGGCAAAGGTAAAAGGCCAAATCCCCCACCTTGTCCCGGCCTCCCCCCCCTCGGGCTTAACATTGATTGGTGCATTAATGTAGCTAAGTTAATTAAATTACCAGGACATGCCAAAAAACGGAAGCGAAACCAATTCAAGTGACAGCTTTTGAACGTCGGTTTATAAAAACTTATTTTGTAACCCATGTTAAAATATCTATGAGTGCATGCCAACTGGCTTTTGCAATGAAAATTGGATAAGCTACCAAAACATTGTGCTTATAATCGGTATAAAACAGAAAACACTTTTTTTCGGGATGCGCCAGCAGGACTAATAATGGCATCTAGCTTTGGTGGTAGGTTATCAAGAAGGATCTTCTTATCTGTTCCCATCAAACTTGTGAAATCATGGATACAACTTGCTTTACCATCTGCATTTCGCTTTCCCCAAACAGAAAATGACACACCACCACTGCAAATGGTTTTCACAAGATTGTCAACGTGCACTGTTGTTTAGTTGCATGGTGCCTTGTTGATATTTTCCTTTTTATCCCTAGGAGCATTATACAATAGTCTCAATGCTCTTACAACAATATATTCGTATAAAACTAATTACAGTTTCATTATAAGATAAAGCCTACTACATATTACCACTATGAACAAAAAACTATTAATTTAAAAAAAGTCTTAAGCGCTAACTTAAAACTACTTAAAATATCAATGCTTCTAATTTCCTGTAGCAATGAATTCCATAGTTTTGGTGTGGCAACTGAGAATCATCTGTCTCCATGAGTCACCGTTTTGGATTTTGGCTCGAGTAGCAGATCTCGGTTAGATGATGATGTTGTTTATAAAGATTATCATTCAGCTTATCTGTACCGAAATAAAAATTATATTATAACAATTATTTTTTTATTATTCGTGAGCGTGCGGAATCCTAGACTCAACTGTAATTTGATTGCCTTCATGAGAAGGTCAATGAGAAGATCACAGAAAGGAGATTGTGTCTCGCAGGACATTGTGTGCGACATCCGGAGGAAGAAGCGTCGAAGGTGCTGCTCTGGGAACCAAAAAGAGGGAGACGGAACATCATATTCCATGATAACATCAAAGCGGACACTGGTATTGATAGGAGGGATGAATTGTCTAATATCATGAAGAATAGAAAGATCTGGTCGGAATTTATCATTTAGGTACCAACCTAGCCTAAGTAAGTGAGCTGGCAGCTTTTTGCGATATTTTGACCATGGTCGTGAGGTTTTTTTAATATTTTTAAAGACCAAGGAGATATTGTTTTGTTTTTGCTTTATGGATGAAAAGGAAGTGTAAAAGTAACACGTAAGAAATGGATTCAAACAAAATTATCACAGCGAGAAGGAATTTTATTATCCATGCGAGTTGGAAAATGAGGACATTGTAAACAATGAACTTGAGAATGACAGTACAACCGAAACTAGCGAGAAATTAATTTAAGCTTTATTCAAGATATTATAACAGCACAACGTCCTGAGAATACATTGAAAAAAAAAACCCCAAATACGACAAGAATATCTGTCAACAGCATTTCCCATCAACTTTTAATTATTCGTTGCCATCCCATCAATGTTTTCGTTAGAAAACAGAGAAATCAGAAAGACGGCCAAGAGAGTTGAACGTACTTTTGTGCTGCTTTTTTATTGAACTAAAAAAGAAAAATGGCAGTCCTTACGAACCTGTTACTTTGACATCTTTTTATCGAAGTTTTATTGAATGATAACATCTCGGTGATCAACATTTTCAAAGATCAAAAGTTTGCCAAAGCAAGAGGTTCTTTTGGCCAAGAAGAAAGAATTGGTGAAGTGGCTGCTCACAAACTAAGTTATGCCAAAGAAGATCAAATGTTTTGCTTGGGTGCGTTTGGTAGTAAAAGTCCAGAAGCTCTCCAGACAATGGTGTGGTGGCAGCTGCTTTCCCTTGTAGCATATGCAACGAATAATGAAAGATGCCCAGTTAAATATTTTACCTTGCCATCCAATCACAGAAGAAAAGCAGGCAGCCAAATGTGGTAATCCAGAGCTCCACTTGGCAGAAATGAAATTGGCAAGCTTCTTGTAAAAGCAGCACAGAAAGTGGGTTTGTCTGGAAATATTACAAACCATTTCCAGACTTATGGATGAGGAAATCCCTGCCAATTATGTCGCTCAACTTAGTGGCCACAAGAAGCTAATAAAAGCCTTGACTCGTACAAATCAGCTTCAGTTGAACACCAGCGAAAAATGTCTTGTGTCTTAAGTGGTTCATTCCGATACTGACTGACTAGATCGATTAACTTACATTCAAACGCTTGTACAGTAGAGATCCCATCTATTATGTATATAAACGTTTTGTCTTGAATTTACTTGTTCAGTCTGTTGTTCCTCATTCTGAGGACGTTCGGAATAAAATGCAGTTGTACTTGCGCACGTCACTGCGTCACATGGTAAAAGTGAAAAGTATGTTCAAGCCATTGTATGGGCTTTTTTGGTTATATTAAAATGGAATTTTTTGGTCTTTTCTCAAATAAACACTGTAGTCTACGTAACAATAAATTACTTCTGGCATTCAGCTTCATACCCTGCATAATGTGGAATAAAAATGTTATTTACCATTTTTGGTAGGTCTGTATAGAAAAATATTTTACTTTTTACATAACTCCCCCAAAGTGCAGGAAATGGGGACTCTAGATTTCAAAATTTTCCGGGGGAGTGGGCCCCTATACCTCCCGCCCCTTTGGTACTAGTGTACAGCACTACCTATTTCCCAATTCAGATAAAACGTAACATTTTTTTCGTTATGGGTGTCACCCTGATAATATAATATCTGGGTATTAAATTTGTCAACGTATTTCCAATTTATTAATAATTGTATGACATGCATAATTTGCTTCAAGCATACCTGCAATCCTGTCAGAGTATTAAGTGAAGCTCATCATTTTCCGTTATGAATACGAGCAGGACTGGTTTGGTGCATTCACCACTTTGGATGAATGAATGGATGGTCAGAAGCTGCGTGAAGGGATATTTGACTATTTTAAATGTTCCATCAATGTACTCTGTCTTCGATTTTTTTAACAGATTGATCATGTTCTCTGTAGCAAATATGTTGTGCCGCGCTCCATCAACTCAGATGTGTGATCGCAAGAAATCGGCTGGTTGGTGGTCTTCACTTAATTCAAAACCGAGGTCTAAAGGTTCATCAGGGCGCTTTTTTGGCAGTGACGGTTGGCAGTGACGGTTGGCAGCTCTTGCAAGATACGTCAGGTTCTTTAATGCTTGCAAGGGTTCAGTTGAAGTGGCAATACCTTCTTCCAACATTACCTATGAAATGTAATGTAAAGAAAATAAAGTAAAGTAAGATTGAGGGGCCATTCAGTATACAGATTGGAATTCCGTCTACTCAAATGACATAATTTAGATAAATGAAACCACAGTGCGATATTTACCTCCGCCAGGTTATGTTTTTACTGTACCTCTATCTGTCTCTTTGTCTGACTGTAAGCAGGATATTTCAAAAATTAATAGACAGATTTTCATGAACGTGTGTAGAAGGAATGGTTGCGATATGCCAAGGACCAATCGATTAAATTTTGGTTAAATTTGGATGAGAATTGGACGAAATATTGATACAAATCTGTCTAACTTTCTCTGTGTCAAAGAAATGAATGAAAAAAGCGCTTGATTGCGCTCATCCTTATATGTCTTCTACTTGTGTTCTGTTTTACTACAAACGGAAAACAGACTCAAAAGTGTAAATGTGTAAATCATATTACCTTATTTACGATTTCTGCTGCTGACGTGAATATTTCTGCTGCAGCTATTTTCTTTACAGCAGTCGTTATTCGAGTGACAGTTGCTGCTCCAAGTCGAGCAGGATGTGTGTGGTTGTGATCCCCTTGCAAATTCGTCTCCTTTCTGTTGAATTCTGGCCTTGCACCACATGGTCTTCTTCCAAACACTACATGTCCAAACCTTATTGCCATTGGGTCGTCATGTCTTGACAGTGTAGGTATAGCCGTCGCTATCTGCAAGTTTTGCCTTTCTTTTCTGCGAGCCATCTTCAATGAGTTTGTACGTTGTCAATGTCGGTGCTTCGTCATTTTCATACACTCTGCATGTGTAGTCTGCGATAGATGATTCATCTATTTGGGATGTGACTATAAAACTTCCAACGCTGACAAGTTTGTCAGAATCCTGCAATTGTATTTCTTCCGCTGAATTCCGCAAACTCTCTGCAATAGGTGCACCCAACTCTGCAGGCAGACCATCAAGAGAGGATGTTTCTTCATTAGAATCATCTTCTAAACTGACTAAAATGTCAACAAAGTCACTATGTAGGTGACCAGCTAGAGAACAAAAAATGTAAATATTAGTTTTTACTGACAGCTAGTATATAGGTATTACGTGGTGGCACAAATATATGAATTTTATCATTGAGTGGTAAAAACAATATTTTATAGAGAATAACACAGATGTGCGGGAATTTGAGCAATAAAATGCCGGCTATTTACGGAGTATCGATTTGTATTGTGTTTTATTAAAATACTCGTTGGCAGCCATAACTTTAAAAATGCATAGTTTAATTAGAATAGTTTTCAAAATATATTTCAATTTGTGGAGTGAAAATAAGGATTTTTTCCACATGAGCACACTTTGAACACATTTTTAAAAATGACATAGCAATGCCATGCAGTGTAGCATTACCTTTATTATAAAAGTTATATAGAAATACTTATCGTACCATATAGGCTATATGGTAGTATATGCTATGCTAAATTATGTGCTCATGGGATAAATTATTTGCTTTGCTATCAACACAATGCTGCGCTATATACCATTTTATATTAACACCTTATTATAGTTACTAAATCCTTGTCAGTTGATTGGTAAATTATCGATCACGTTGCATTGAATAAAATACCATTATACCGTGTTATATGTGACATTAAATGATCAAATAAGACACAAAACCAAAACGCCTTAAATAACATATCACAACGCACAAATTACCTACTTACACGGAGTCCCCAAAATGCAGCAGCAGTAAGTGAAAAGCTATAAGTTTTTGCTATTCTATCGCGATAAAAAACAAAACCAATTATATTACAGTTTTGGCTTATAAACATATTGATTCAGTAAATCAAGCTGTCTGAGAAATAGCCATACAAATATTGTTATTGACTGTCAAACATTAAATAGCCTCTTTTTACCTGGTGTCATGCTTTTCGTTGCATCCAGAATTGAATTCGGCTTACGTCGAATTCCTACACAATCCCAATGAAACCAGTGTTGGCAAGTGTCACATGAGACCCAGTCCAATTTACCATCTGCTTTACTTCCATTTGGTTCCTGACATACGAATGCTGAACATTTCACATAGGATTTCTTTTTTCTATTTTCTTCAGCTTTCCTTTCATCACGAGATCTATCCCTGTTTCTTTTACCACCCCTCTTCTTTGAAACTTGCCTTCCTGTTTCATTACCAGTTTCTCATCCTTCCTGTTGTTCCTGTTGTTGTTCTGAAACATCGGCAACAACTGTTACGGAAGGGGGGTTGCCAATTATTTGGTCCAGTGCCTTTTCTCCCATCGATGCGGGATCTTTTAGGGTAACACCAGCTAGTAGCCCGTCACTCTGCAATCAGGCAGTCCCCCCTTCAAGTATGAAGAGTATGGAAAGGCAGACCCAGTAACACCAATAGCTTCACCTTAATTAAAATGAACATGACATACTATTTGAGACTAACATAAATAAATAAACGATTACTTGGAACTTCCGGATTAACTCGTAAAGAAACTGGTAGTTTTCATTGGCAAAAATAAAATACTCATTTAAATTTTTAGTGTTATTGTGTTATTTTTTAATACAATCACAATAACTCGATCACCATTTGAGTGGTTTGCAAAAGAAAAAACTTAGCAGCATGGTTGTCTTTCTTCATGTATCTCAATCCAATCTTTGAGCGAAATACATCCACGCTCCCTTCTACGATGGCCATGAAGATGTAGTTGACTCCCATGTCACGTAAAAATTTCAACTAAAAAGATTTTAAAAATATGAAACCACGTATAATGATTTGATCCAAAAACTAAATTAGTACCTATTTATAATTTACTCAAGAACGCAACCCAAGTTTAACATTATCCTCAGATCTTAGGTTAGATACTCGTTTACCTTGCTAGATATCAATGAGACCATCAATAATTTCCTAGTTGTAACTGCAAAATGCCTTTCAGATTTATTCTGCCATAGAGCCTATAGAATTTTGGTCCAAAAACACAACATACCTTTGATCACCGTAGACTGCAGAACGCATAGTCAGTTACCAAATTAAACTGTGTGGACTATTATTTGTGGTCAACTATTTGATTGAAATCTGAGTTGGTGATGAAGATTAAAAAAAAAATTGGAAAAAAACGTAAATAATATCTTAGTCTATATACCCTGAGAGGGCCATATGGTTTTTCTGGATTAGTATGCGTTTTGGCAGGAAAATTCTGAGTTGATTTGAATGAAAATAAAATAGAGCTAGGCATCTTCATTGAAAATAGCAAGCAATAAAATATGCTGGAACATCATTGCTTTTCTTTCAAGTTTTCAATCATCTAAAAGCACGGCAAATAAATGCCTAACTGATGTAAAATGAAGCGAAATATACCAGTGAAGAGGTAATGCAAACGGCAGCATCTGAAGACGAAAACAGCGTTAAAACAGAGGGAAATTAACCAAAAGCGACATAATAAATTCCTTATATCCCATCTCTTTCAACAATGGAAATTGGCTCTGCTGTCGTCAAGGTCTCTGACAAGGTCAGTGATCTTTGCGTATTCCTAGATTCTAAGCTGGACTTCCGTGGCCACATCAACAATATCTGTCGATCGTCTTCATTGGCCATACGCAATTTGGGTCGTATCTGTAAATATCTTACCCGTGATCAACTAGAACGATTAGTACATGCCTTTATTTCCTCAATATTGGACTACTGTAATAGCTTATTATATGGTCTGCCAATCGTCGATATAAATAAGCCACAAAGGATTCAGAATACTGCAGCGCGTTTACTAGTTGGAGCCAAACCAAGAGATAGCATATCAATGATTTTGAAAGATCTACACTGCAGTTGGACATCGTATTGAGTTCCTACTACTTACGTATAAAGCCTTAAGTGACAGATGTCCATCTTACATCTCGGATCTATTAACAAAATATGCACCGGTTCGTTCACTGAGATCAGCAAAGAAAAACCTCTTGCAAGTACCAAGTGGAATAAAGACATCTACATATGGACAAATATCCTTCTCTGTTGCCGCCCCAAAGCTTTGGAACTCACTTCCAGAAAAGATAAAGGACGCTCCCTCGGTTGAGCAATTTAAATCAAGGCTCATTTATTCCCTAAATAACTTTGATCATGTATACAAGTTTAAATTTTATATCTATATTTCATCCTAGTAAATGTTATGAACATTATTTCCACATCTTACGCACATTACTTATATTTTATATCTAGAACTTATCATTCTTACATCTTACTTCTATTATCAAGCGCGAGACGATAGTATAGTGCGCTATATAAGAATTTATTATTATTATTATAATAACAGTTTATACTATTTATTGGCTTGGTCTGGACTGTACAGAAAAGTATTTACCTTCAGTTTCATTCCACAAACCTCCCTCTCCTTCGTGACTCGAAAAAAATACAGGCAACTACTTTCCCGTACAGACTTACTCTCGGTTAAATTTCGATCACGCTCATATAAAGGGTTTCCCCCCTTTCAACAAATTAAGATAATTGAAATAAAAATAAATAGAATTTGTTTGAAACTCATCTTCGATTTTTTTTCAAACGCCGTTTTAAAAGAGAGCCATCGTCCAAAACTTTCTCTTCTTTCGCACAAACATTAAAATGTTTCTTCTCTTCTGGTGAAAGTGAGTGCCATCGTCCAGCAAGCTCCTTGTTTCTCTCCTTCATGGTAAAACATTTAACTCCACTCAAGGCCGCTGAGAGAAATTTAGGGCCCCTGGTCAAAAAATATTTATGGACCCCTCTACCCCTCCAATTCCCAAATTTGTCCTTTTGTATCACGCAGACAAGCTTTATCGCAGTGATAAAGCCACAAAGGGCCCAGTGCCATTAGCGAGTTTACATACACTGCAATGCAACGGTTGATCAGCTAAAACTGCAGTTCTTGATTATTATAAAAACGATTTTATCGCTTCACAGTTAAGATAATGAATAACATATTCTTTGTAATTTTTTAATGTATAACGTTTGCTTAAAAATGGGACCCTTTGGCCCCTGGTCAACGACCAGGCTGACCCCCCCTCTCGTCAGGCCTGACTCCACTGAAAAAATGGTCAGAAAAAAAAGATAACACTATATATGTAACTGATAGTAAAATGTATACTTGTAAATATAACTTCATTATCGATGATAAAATTGACGTCAGTAATAAAATTATATATTATATAGAATTTTTCGCAAAAAATCAATGTTTATGTCTCGTTTTTGAAATAATTTTGAATGAAAGTCAGCGCATTCAATTTCATTTAGTGTCAAATAATTCACTGCCACCAAACTCAGACACACGATACTGTCAAATAAAAAGTAGTCTGGAGGTTGTAAGCACATCAAGTTACCTGGAACATTTGTGCTCCGGTTGCACAATTATATTTTTTGTTATATGACTTGTTCTTTGCAAAAAAACCTGGTAACCACTCCTTGAATACCTACATCATAATACAGATTGGATCATCACTGAACTTATCGTATATTTTTGCAATCTTCGAAAATAAACGGATTTGTCATCATATCGCGAAACAGACAAACAAACATTGCTTTAAATACCGGTCAGTGTAAAACGCAGATTGCAGACTAGGGGTAAAATGCAGACTGAAGTATAGAGAATAGTACATGCTATACAAGGGATCACGGCAGAATGCTGTAATTTGTGAATTCTTACCTGAATCGGTCATCTTGTCCTTTCTTGACCTATGGTTTTGAGTCTCCTTTCATAATAATTTCCAATGTCAGACATCTTGATACATTATAGTAAAGGAGTAGATGAAGTACCTACCTATAATTACGGTATCCGCTGACCTACTGTAATATTTTCCGGCAACACGAGGTCTCTGCCAAGATGTCTGACAGCGACGACGCCGAGCACGACGTTGTGGTGAGTATTTTTTTATATATTTTTATTTTGCCCATATCTCAAAGTACTAATAATTCTATAATTTTTTTAAATTTCATTTATAATTTTTTTTAAAGTTACATTAGGGCTAGGGGCCTACTAGAACCCTTGATAGTATGAAAGTTTACTTTATATTAAAATGTTAACTCATAAAAATATGGAACGATTTATTTTTTAAAACAGATTACGGCTGTCAAGAAGAATGAATTTTATATAGTAGAAAAGGTACGATGTTATTTTGTAACAGTTTTTTAATTTGCTGTGCAGCTTATATGCAAATATGCAATAATGAATAATGCAAATTGTATTGTTGTTTTTTAAATAATATATTGTTTGTATTTTAAGAGTGTTCAGACGTATTTAGATTTGCATACCTTATATCCATTGCTAAGGAAACTTAGAAATAACAAAAATGTTATAGAATTTCACAGATTTAAATAGCCATCAAGACATATGTGGGTGGTAATGAATATGATGACGTCATCGAAATATGAAAATTCCTATAATCTTCGACAGTTTTTAAGAAAAATTAATTTTTCACATGCAATTAGGATCTGGACGGTTGCCTTCACAAAAGTGTAGCTGGGTATCGAATTTTTAAGGCCAATAAACACAATCAAATTTTCATAACTTACGCTTTTGTAGGGAGTAATCTAGGTTTATATGACACCAAAAAATGTAGCATGATGTCAAAAATTACGAAAATTATAGAGTTTTTGTGTTTGTTGATGACGTCAATGTTACATAATATACATATACATATACATGTACATCTACATACATACATACATACACACACACACATACACACATACGTGTGTGTGTAATTTTGATCTTGTTGACATTAAATACAGTATATACTGTGACACAATGACAGAACTTATGACACTTCTTTAATAGTCAGAGTATGAATGACCTTTTGTTTAAACTCTTTTAACCCTTTAATGCGCAAGAGTGCCTTTAGTATTTTACTCTCAATAGGAAATCTCCTGGGTTATAACGGGTTAAGAAACTACCTCGGTTAACCCTTTAATGCCCAAGAGTGCCTTTAGTATTATACTCTATTTTCTAACGCCAGACGATTTTACTCGTCAATGGGAATTGGGAAACCTCCTGGCTTATAAAGGGTTAAGTGCCCGCTTTCCAAATGTCACAGCATTATTTAGGCTATTATAAATAATCTAAATCACTTACTTCAAGGTAGCAGGATTGCTTCAGCCAAATATGTTGACTGATTTGAATCGGTGCATTGGCAGTAAGCTTTCTGCATACAAATCTCGGCCATTTATGCCCTTGCTCATTAAATTATCTCTGTATGAACACATGACTTATAAATGTTTAGCAGAGCACTTTTCAGTTTGTCTCGCATAGTGATAGTGCTCTGCAAAATCTTTATTTCCGAATGTGGCTTCCAGTTCCCAGCTGTTAACACGCTCCTTAAGGTTGATTCATCTTCCATTACTTCATCTTGAACACAACTGCAATTCTCTCGTGAATCTCATCACTATCGCATCATTGCGCAACGTAACATAAAGTACATGGGCCAGATGGCCGTATTTGGCTATTAGCGGTGGCCCAAAAGAACGCAGACTCTGGCCTCTGGGTAAGTAAACATTAATAAAATGCACCGGTTTCCAATTCTTTTGGTCTCCGCAACCATAAAATGCACCGGTCCCCAGTCCTCATTAATCTAAAAGTACAAAAGACCGAGCAAAAATGCACCCCTTCACCGGTGCAACTCAAAGTCCAAGTCCAACAAGGTACAATATGCCAAAAGGAGGTCTACGATCTCGACTGTCACTTCGAAATTCAAATAGGTAACCAAGTTAACTTTTCCACAAAGTTATTCAAGAATTTTTAATTTAATTATCGTGCAGCGACGTCAAAATGTTACCGACAGTTACCCTACCACCGTACTATACACTAATAAACTAAAACTAAAGACCTAAAGATTTCTACTAAAGACTGAGACTGACCGGTGCAAGTGCATCAGTTGCACCGGTCTGGATCCGCCCCTGGAATCAACAGTTTGTATTGGTTTAAATCCTTCCACCGATGTGGAAAGTTTGAAATCACCACCGACGAATATATAGTAAACGCCTCCATCCACTGAACAATGTCCGTGATCTGGCGACGCGGTTTCTTAGGCGCTGCAGCCAACACTAAACGGCCATCAAACAACAATTGCGGTTCCGTCTCGTAGCAGTTCAAATTGGCCGACAATAATTCTGCAAAATCTATCAATTTTCCTGCCAATATCTGGGTAACCAATTTTGCAGGTACCGGGGAATAACCAGGGCTAACTACAAACGGTTGTTGAAAGTGGGAAACCGCAAACTGCGACAAAGGGATTGATGAACCCGTTTCCGCGCTGCGGGATTGCGGTGTTAAATTGCCGACAAACTGGTTCGACGAGTTAGTTTGGCCAAGCTGTGGCATCCCACTACCAGCGCCAGACAATGAAGTATTGTCTCCACCGACATGATTAATTGCTGTTCTAGCGCTCGAAAACGTCGTCACAAAACTAGGAATAATAGTCGGTGACCTACGTTGACCATCTTGAGCGCTTGCGATATTTTGAGCGAACGAAGGCGGCGCACCACTTAACTGAAAGCCATGTGTTTGTGCCACTAGGCTCGATGACTCTCCCTCAGATTCTCCCACAGGCAAAACAGGCGCTGATGATGTTTGGGTGAGATTGCGCTCCTCGATCGGCGGTTCAATGGTTCCCTGCTCGTCGCTAAGGGCTGACTTCACTGCCGCTATCACTGAGGCAAGGAATTGAGGCGAAGCTCAACATTCGATAGTTGATTTCCGACAACGGCATCCTCACGGACTCCACCAATATTAGTGCTTGCGACTGACGGATCTGCCTCGAAGGCATCCTCTGCGGCCTGACGGCTATTTCTCGTTAGTCATTCCATTAGATCCCAAATCAATTCAATCAACACACTGCAAAGTAAGAAATTTCAAGTGTCCACGTATCCACCAGTACTGCCAATAGCGCGCGCAAAAAAACAGTCAAGCTCAGACCACGCTGACAAGACTCTGATTAGCGCTGAGATGCCCCCCCGCATATTATATGTAGGAGACCGCTGACCAACCATGAGTCCTATATCCCGCTGATTAACATTGTCTCCTTTTTTACTTGGAACATTTAATATTAGGTTGTTTGTATGGTGATCAATGTAATTAATTTTGTTTTTGTGGAAAACACCGTGATTATTTATTTACCAAAGCTTTCGATCCATAAGCCCGGATCATCATTAGTGGAAAAATTATGAGACCACATATTATTTCTCACATATTTCCACTGATGATCCTGAGTCTAGCAGATCGATAGCTTTGGTAAATAATCGTGGTGTTTTCCACATATTGTGGGGAAAAATATTAAATTTACAATTATTGTCAAACTTCATTATTGAATGTTTATCTGGCGTTAGACAGACTAAAATAACAAAGTAGTTTGCATGCAGCTTAATAATTGGTTAGTTTTTTCAAAAGGTTGAACATGCTGGTGTTGAACAAATATTGCATATGCATCTGTTGCAATCTACACAATAATATTTTGTTGTTCTCCCATAATCAGTACACATGGTGACATCATCTGGGTTGAATCTTTCTGGATGGTTACAACGTTTGAGTGGCTTGTGACGTTGTGGTGTGGATGACTGGGTAGGTGGGTGTGAATGACTGGTGACGTTGTGGAGTGGATGGTTGCATGTAGAAAGACGTGGATGGCTGATTATGATGTGGGATGAAAACTTTGAGTCATGGTATGTTTGTGGCATAAATGGTTGCATTTGCTGGTGCGTGAACATCTGTGAGCACTGTTGCAATGCTTGTTGGAAACCGGCCTGAAATCCTTGCTGCCATGCTTGTTGCCAATCTCCTTCATTGTGACTACCAGCTAACCTGTCCGCAAGTACTTCCCACAATTTTGCTTTTTTCTCCTCACAGCTAGCTTTTGAGGTTTTGCTCAATTTTTTGGGAATTGGTGCAATGTGATGTAATGTTGATATTGCAGCATCAGGGATTGACTTATCCATGCAGAACTCCATGGAGGCATAGTATGGCCATTTTGTTTGGTAGACTTCGTCTGACCCGGTACCTGATTTCTTACTTCTTTCCATCCTCATCCGTTCTCTTTAAAATATGTAGCGAGATTATGCCACTCTTGCTGAATTTTGTCCACAGAATACCGTAAACCTAATTGCTCAGCCAGACTTTCTAAATTTATCCGCTTTAAATCTCGGTTTATGTATTCTTTTACATGTGGATTCCACAACATTTGATGTTCCTTAACTCAATCAATTGCTGCCTATCTTCCTCTGTAAATGCCATTTTCTTATCATCATTCTCCTTTTGTATATCTGCAAAGATAAAAATGTGAATTATTTTTTTATTGGTTGAACATACAAGTCATATTTATGGGCAAAATCTTTATATTTTGAATGCTAAGAAGAATGCTTTTGCATGTGGCCATACTTGAATTTACCTCTTTCAATTTCTTCCTTCATGATATATGTATATATGCTCTCATCATAGTGCAGCCAAGACTTCTTTGGTTTCTTCAGTACTCTTTTCAAGCTGCCGTTTGACTTCACGTCGCATAGATGTTCTCAAACTGTGGAATTTCTGCTTGAGAACTTCGATTGTGAACCTGTACCCACGCGATTTTACAAGCTCATCTTTCGCCTTGTTTTTCTCGACATGGCTTCGATATTGGGGATGCGAGGTGCTCCACAGAATAGGATGATCGCGATAGAACTCTAGCAACAATTTCACGTCGTCTGCTGCTATTTTCTTAGTTCTGTTGAACAACTACGTTGACCAAAAGTTGAGAGGCTTCCAAATACTCGTCCATGTTTTGTTTGTTTACGAATAGAAACAGAAAGAAACGAGCCTGCGCTACACACACTGGCCATACAAAAGCGAATTTCATTGGCTGGCTGGCTTAAAATAATCATTGCGTTTCCTGCTGAAACATTGCCTGGGTAATTTGATATTTTCGGCAATGTTGACGAAAGTTCAAACATTTCAACTTTCTGCAACGATTGCCAAACGCATGGGGTTACAATTACGTTACAGATATGCGACACGTGCAATTTAAACACTCGCGCGGGCAACAGAATGAAATTTGACCCGTTGCGTTGCTGCGAGAAAGGTTTTGTTAAGGTCGGGTGACACGTGCGATTTTTTCTCGCCCGAGCAACGCAACGGGTCAAATTTCATTGTGTTGCCCGAGCGAGTGATTAAATGATGCAACCTTCAGTTTTGTTGTCAATGCATAAGGTGGACGAGGTTCCTTGGTTTGGGGTTCTGGTGGAGGTTCTCTCTTTCTTGTATCTTCACACAGTGCTGTATGGTGAAACCCTCCACATTTGTAGCATCTTTGGTTTGAGGGACAGCTTTGCATAATGTGACCAGATTTCAAACAGAGGAAGCATTTTCCCTTTCTACGAATAATTCCTCTTCTGGCAGCCACATCAGTCACTACTTCACATTTCACGGAAGGGTGCTCTTGGTCACAAAAGGAACAATAAGTCTTTGACTTTGGTCGATCTTCTCTACCAGCAAACAAGGAAGATGCAGAGATGGCATTTTTTTGCATTTCATTTGCATAAGTCACCTGTTTATCATTTTGATCAGACAGAAACTTGTTAAAATTCCCCAAGACTGTTTCAAATTTATTCTTTTTGTGCCTTGTGTCTCTTGATTTGACCTTCTTTGTTGGTGGTTCAACTGCAAAATCAAACGTTTTTGTAAAGTAAATGTTTTTATCCAGCTTTACTCTGACTTCAATATATGTCTGAATTCTTAATAACTGTTAACGGGCAAAATCTAACACCTGCAAAGAAATGTAAAATGTGTATTGTTCTCAACTAGTAAACAACAAATATTTGTAGATATATTAATACTGAATACCTGTACCTACCATTAATATCTTCTTACTGATCAGCAAAGGATGAGTCTGCAGAACAGGATAATTTACCATTAAACTATTAATTTTTTAGTAATACTCATGGTATTTATAATTAATATAATATAAACTATAGTTTGTAGACTTGCATCAATTGAGGTGGCCTATACATGGCTGCATATTAATAAAAAAAATTGTGTTGATTTGGAATTGCGAATAACGAACGTCAATGGAGAATGTATCTAATCTAAAATATTAGAGCACAAAAAGCAGGTGTATAATTTGACAATGGATAAATTCTCAAAGACTTTTGATAAAATTAACGTGCCATTGGGCGAGGAACTTGTAGAGTCGCTATTCTCTACCGAATTGTTCATTGGCGTTTGCTCTCCACTGTCCACAACGAATGGCGGCTGTGTCTGCGGTCTCGTTGCCAATATTATGTCGTTGGTGGATTGCCAGCACCAGATCGATTGATTTTATCCTTGTACTTGTGGCAAACTTCTCGCAAATGCTTGATTTTAATTTTAATTTGTTTGGCATCATCGTTAAAGCCTTGCTCCATCGCATCGGCCAGTCTGTTGTGCACAACATCGTTTAGCACGCTAAAATCGTTTAGCTCTGTTTGAATTCTCGCATCTCCCCACAACAACACCAAATGCCACATTTCATAGTCTGTCCAAACATTACGGGTTGCTATAATTTGTGAATTTTGCGCACGATCTCTCTTTCGATCTTCCCTCCAAAAATGTAAATGTTACTGATTAGTATTTTTCGTGGGCTCGGATTCAAGGGCTTGTTACAGAAACTAGTCCCAGGTCAGGTTCGAAACATGTTTAGACCAAAGGACTGACCTAGGACTGTGTTTTCAGGCCTACCTAAACGCTAGGCCTGAAAACACGGTCCTAGGTCAGTGCTCGCGCGTTTACACCGGTGGCCTTGCTAGGCCGGTCATAGGTCAGGTATAGTCCCCTAGTGTAAACTGGGCTTATGATCATTATTACCATATCATCAGCATTGTCATGATCATCATCCTTGTGATCCTCAACCGTCTTTTTTGGCCAAACTTTTGTAGTTTGCTTCCACTGCGAAACTGTCATGTATGGGATTGCCTGCAGTGCTCATTGCTGGAATATCTTCCTTGAGTCGGCATGAACAATTTGTTGTAGTCCGGATGATTGGAAGAAGTTACGCGCTCTTCGTTTAGGCAGTAGCATGCCCTGGTCTATGTTGGCTTCGATATCGCTAACGATCCACGCGACAATCCATGGCGTGGTCATACGTCCATCTGTGCGCACCTGGCACGGTTGGGGACAAAGACGTGGTCTCGCATCTCGGAGGTTCATGCTTGAAAGCTGTGACCTGCAGCCTCCTTGCAACATAGTCTTTGCAAGATCAGACTGCATAGTGTTAACCGACCATTCGTCTAGGAGCACAAGTTTGGTGTGTTCGGTGATCATGGCTGCAAAAAACTGCCATTTGCTCGTTACAGAAGCTATTTTCCCGGCCGAGATCAGTCGGTGAAATATAGACGCCCAAGATGTTTTCCCAGAATCCTTAGGGGCAGCCACGACCAACTTGCGCACTTTGTGTGGCATTTAGGACGCCATCAGACATTGATAGAATTTATTTCGAACGCTCGGGGTGATATGCGTCCATGGTTTGTATCTGGAATAGGGATTAAAGAAAAACGTTGGGCAGACACTTGGAAGCAGTAATCTTCACTGACTTCAATGACATCCAGATCTATCAGTTGCTGAATAATTTTTCAGGCTGGGTGGGCAAACATTTTACAGGCGATTCATGTGCTTAAAGAGTCGTCAGGGTAATGCATTGCGCGCTTGTGTTTTTGTTTTCATACGGGAACCTTTACGTGGGTATTAACATCTTGCGAGCTATTTATACTTTGGTGTCTATTTGGCGCATTATTTGCAAATGTCGGACTCAGAATCGGATTCTGACTTGGCGGAAGAGCGGTGAACTATTACGTGAACTATTATGGATCTCCTATTTATAAGTCGCCATCCGCTCGAGAGGCTGTTGCTAGTAGCGAACAACAAGCCGGAACATCGACCGCTCTCGTTCCTGATTTTATGCGAACTCAAGTGAGTAAAAACATCAGATATTATTACCATTACGAGATACGCAATAATGTAGTTGGATTATAACCGTTCATTCGGTCTCCCTTAGTTTTGCAGTTGTAAAAATACTTGCTGTCGAGCTAGCGAGAGGAAGAAACGCGGCTGCCCTTGCCGCGACGAGGCATTACTCTGTGCAGATCAGTGTTCTTGTGGAACAAAAAAGCTTCCTGTAAGAATAAGGGAACGTCTACAAGTGGAGAAACACAATCAGCAACAAATGCAGGGCGAAATGCGTTTGAACGTCACCAGATTGCTGCAGAGGAAGCGAAACAACAAATCACGGTAAGCGCACGTTGCGCGCCTGTACATGATATAAAATGGCGCTGGTGCTTTTGATAAGTCGTTTATGTACCATGGCGGATGAATAGGCCAGACATTTCATCTTTCATTTTCCATCTATTTTGTTAACATATACCCTTTTTAAAAATACAGTCTGGTATCACAAAAATAAAGCAGACCTTGAAGATTTCACTTCCTCTCTACTTTGAGAAAGTTCGAAGACCTTGTTGATTTCACTAAATTATTTGTGATCAATCTAATCCTTTTATATAATTTTTTATGCTGAACTAAAATATGAACTGAAAAATCTATCTTGCATTTAAGGAATTCATTGAAACTTTGAGTGATGGACAAAAGGACAAAATTTTAGTCGAATTGCTGTCCAATGGCAAAGGGAGTATAAATATAATAATAATAATAATATTTTAATGATCCATCTTTAGTTTAAAAAAATACAATGGATTTACAACAATGTCAATTTCCATGCAATTATATTACAACTATCAGAAGTTTTTTATATCTACAAGTTTGGTAATATTAAAATCTAAAAATATGTAAGGTTTATAAAAAGTTTGTAAAACTAATTTAAGTTTCATGCCTCCCCTGTCTCATCGCTCGGGGATAAAACTGTTTCTGTGTCGTTCAGTGCCAGAGAACGGTATGAATTTAAATACTCCGTTTTTGTGTCTAAGATTATAGTCATGTTTATTATGATCTATAGTTTGTTGGTAAAGAATATGGCTTGGGTCCCCTGTAATAGTATCAAGGTATCTCGACGTGGCCTCATTTCTTCTCTCTTCGAGAGTTGTCAGGTAGTTATATGGAAGGCCAATAATTCACAGACTCCTCCTTTGTACGCGTTCCAATTCCTCTTTTAGATATTGTGACAGACCGCCTGACACTGGCGAACAATATTCGAGTATAGGCCTAATTTTAGTTAAGTAGGTTGTTAAACCCACTTCAACTGGTAAGTTCGCTCTTCAACATTCTCTTAGGCAATATAGATTTTTGGATGCTTTGTGGGTGATCTCTTCAACATGTTTGTTCCATTTTAAATCCTTTTGAAGCCACGTTCCCAAAAGTTTAAAATTATCAACTCTTTCTATTATAGTATCTCCTATACGCAAGGGTGGCGGGGTGATGCTCCGGTGAAACAGATCCACATATCTTTTGTTTTCTTAGCATTCAATTCCATCTTATTTTCCATCGCCCAACTATGGACTGAATCTAGTGCGCTTTGCAACTGGCTAGATTCCTCAGTTCTTATGGACGTATCCATTGTACAGTCGTCTGCGTATTTATGTGTGTTGACATTAGCCTGTTCAGGGACATTTTCCTCCATATCGTTGATGTGTATGTTGAATAAGGTTGGTGAAATGGCTGATCCCTGAGGGACACCGGCTGAGCATGGTGCAGTAAAGGATAGTGCACCTTGGAGGTTAACTTGTTGAGTTCTTCCCTCCAAAAAACTCATTGTCCATAACCAGAAACTTCTTGTTACGTTCATATCAGCAAGCTTGTCCAGGAGGATCTTATGGTCGACTAAGTCGAACGCCTTCCGGAAGTCAATAAATAAGGCGTGGACACCTTGTCTTCCGGTTGAGGAGTTGTCAGTTGAGTCGAACCATTTCTGAGATATAGAGGTAAGGGCGGACACGGTTGAGCGGCCACTCGTGAAAGCATGCTGATTTGATTTAATCTTGAGACTGGATTTATTAAGATTAAGCTGTAGCTTCTCAATGACCTTAGCTAGTTGTGGCAAGCACGGAAACTTGGCGGAAGTCACTGTACAAATCTGTGGGAGGACGAATCTTTGGTATGGGACTGATAATTGCGTGTTTATATAAGGTGGGATATTTGCATTGAGCTATGCTTGCGACTACGATGTTGTATACCACTGGAGCTAATTCCTCTGCATACCGTTTGAGACACCATGCAGGAATTTGTTTAGGATTTAAATGTTTTAGAACGGTTTTGACTTGGCCAATGGATGGTAGAGACGGGGGGCTATCCTTAAGCAAGTGCTCTACCGCTAAGTCTTGGAGGATCTGATTGAATTTCTAGCCAAGGTTCAATAAAACTTTTTTGTAGTCTGTCAGCGATTGCCGTTAAGTTGGCATGGTCAGGCGAGGACAGAGATCGTTGATCTTCAGTTACTGCTGCTAACTTATAAATTGATTTATACCATTTGGCAGGATTTTATTTATGGCAGCCCTCAGCCTTGAATTTATAGTACGTGACTTTAGCATTGGATATCAACTTTGTAACTTTAGCACGCCGGCTTTCATACTTCGATGTCTCCCCCTTTCGTAAATGCTTTTTGTCTTGCTTTAATCAGCGCCTTGATATTAGGGATCATCCACAGTTTGTCTGTACAGTGAGCACGAACGGTTCTCACAGGTATGGTTTCATTAAACATTTTGATGATGATAGAGTTGAAGACAGATACCTTGTCATCCACATCACATTCAAAGTATACCTTCTCCCAGTTTTCGAGATTCATTTTCAGCCCCAGTGCATTTAAGTTCTCTGGTTTCATTTGTCGATACTTCTTTGAGACGGGGGGATCTTTGGTCTTGTTTTAGATGGCAAGATCAAAATTTGGTGGTCGGAACATCCGATGGGAGGAATGTGAAGAACTTCGTTGTACAAATCCGACACGTTTGTAAGTATCTGGTCAAGAATGTTTCTCCCTCTCGTAGGCGACTTGACTTGTTTCCGTAGATTAAAACGGCGACACAAAGGATTCAAGTCCAATTTGTTAAAGTCACCAGCTACAAATATGCCGGCAGAAGGGCGCTCAGCGTAAAGCAGTGTCCATTTTTTGAGTTAGATAGTCCAGCATCTCACGTTCATTCTCTTTAGTTTGGCCTGGGGGGTAGTATACACATACTATAATGATAGAGCTGTAGGGTCTCGGTGTTCTGGGTTGCTTTAATAGTAACCAGAGCACTTCTTTTCCTTCCTCTTCTAATTCAGAAAGGCGTTTAACAGGTAAGTCAGATTTTATGTATGCCAAGATACCACCACCAGGCGTTGGTCTGTCGAGTCGATATGAATTGTAAGTATTTCCTATGTAAATAATAGAATCCGGAATGTCAGACGATAGCCAGGATTCAGTAATCAGAACTACAGAGGGGCAGTTAATCGCAACCACTGGCGACAACTCGTCCACCTTGTTCGCTATGTGGCAGATATTTGTAACAAAGAGAGATGGAACAGCGCAGTTTCCCTGGTGATTTTTATATATATTTAACTTAGGAATTTGAGTTAAATTATTTAAATTTACACTTCTCTGAGAGATAATTATCGCGCGTCCATAGGATTGCGTCTAAACCAAGGTTCCAAACTGGTTCAAGGTGCGGTTGACCAACTGTAGATAAGCCTCCCAGGACTCCGTATCTCCGCGCTGTAACTCTGACTTTGATTGGGAAGGTTTCACTTTGTATGTCGGGCTGCTTAGGCTTGCTCTTGTTTGTGTGTTGTATGCAGTTGTTCTTGGTTTCGGAATCCTCCGATAACGACCGCTTCGAAAATTCTTTGATGGAAAATTTGTTTGACTGTGCCTAGAGTCTTCAATTCTGTCGACCTTGTTAAATGTTGGAGATATATTCAGATGGCGCCTGGGTAGAGGGATTTTGATTTATAAAAGTTTTGTTCCTTTGCTTATTCGAAAATCGATTTTGATAATGTTTAGGTTTGAGATTTTGATTATGCCAGTAATTAGGTTTCGAGAATTGTGTTCTGTTATCTGTAAAAACATGCACTTGATTCCTTTTAGGACGATACGTGTCAGCGTTTAAGGCGGCCTTTTCTTTTAGGAGATGGTCGAATGAGGTCAGGGAATCTTGAGCAACTGGTTCATCAGCATTTTTATAGTTTGTTGATGTGTCAACCAACTGGTTTATTGGGATTACTATGTTTCATAAAAGAGTCATTAACAACTGCCCCTCCAGTATTATTTTGATTGTCATTGTCTATCGCAGATGGTAAATTATTCATACTAGTGTTTGTTAACTTCAAACACTCATTAATAATTCATGAGGAAAAGACAAAAGAAAATCACTGCCGTATCGTGTCTTTAAATGTGACAAAGATTCGTCCTGATTTAAATAAACTTTATCTTTGATTTTCTCGGCTTAGACAACATCGATTTTCAAAATTGATTATCTTGTTACATTTTACGAGTTATAATGTTATATGTATTCTTACAATAAAACCAAATATCCAGGTTTATATTTCATCACACATGTTTAAAATTATAAATGGTGCAAAAATATTTTTGCTGGGTGATTACATTGAACACGGATTCAAACAAGCAAAAAAAGCCCCTTGTGTCATTCAAACCAAGCCAAGTCATTGCTTACAATTGCTTGAAAGTGCCCATACTGTAGAATACAGTATATGTATTACATCACATCATATGGCTATATGTCATTTAAATATAATCATATTTTGAGGTGGGAACCATTAAAAAAATCTCATCCCACATTTACTTTTTGAGTAAGTTCTGATGAGAAACCAGGATATTTCTTTATTTGAAAGAAATCAACGATAAGGATTGTTATGAGTATTAACACATTTTGAGACCCAAGCAATACCAGTTGCAAGAAATGCAACTCCAGGGTCTTTCAGTGAGAATTTACTGTATCTAATGTACACATAGAAATATCATTATTATAAAAAAATAATATTCTGATTGCCAGGGTTGATCACTTAAAGTTGCTGTGGCTTCAGTTTACTGTGGCATCCGGTGTTGTTGCTTCATTTGCTGTAGTTTCTTATCCAGAGCATTCAGTTGCTGTGGCTTCATGTTGGCTGTGGCTCGCTTCCCCAGAAACATTTGATGATACGCCTGAAAATCTCGAAAGTGACTTTTTAACAAGATCACTTGTCTTCGGTATGGGCTTTAGGGCAATGGATGGGGCAATATTTTTTGGGTGATCAGATGGGATAATAACCTTTCGCAGTATACTATCTTTGTGCAACATTCACAAGAGTGGGCCAGTAGTCATATGTCTTTTCTTCTTTGACGACCGAAACCCTCCAGTTTTTGGACCTTTTGCTGTAAACCTGGTTGTGCTTCAATTCCCCACTTTTACTAAGACATGGCTTTCGATGAACATGTGAGCTGTGGTCAATAACTGCTAACAAGGTTCTTCCCAAAAATGGCTCATTCCTAAATTAAATAGAAAAATGTTTTGATTTAATTAACACAATTGTTTGTGTAATGGGGTAAATGTGGCTCTTACAGATGTTTTAGCTGGGCATTATATACTCACTGAAATCCAACTCTTTTGGGTGCATATTTCAACATCATAGAATTGAAATTCTCCAACTTGCTGGTGTGCCTGTTCAAGGTATTAATTAAAATAAAACTGGTACATGTAATATTGTAAATACACCAATATATTACAAGGCAAACCACAGAGAAAATCTACTGTACCTGAAGGTTACATATAGATGTAAGCTGCTTAGAAATCGTAGAACACTTTACGCAAGGCCTCTAATGCCTTTGAGTTTTTTTCCAATATGGTCTTTCCATCTTCTGTTGCAACTAGTGGACCATGATCGCATTCTCTATCTGCCCATTCGTGCTTGCAAAACCCCAAACCAACTATCCTATGGTGATATGGAAATGAATGCCATTACTACACATATTGTAAACATCACAAACATATCCAACTGAACAGGGGCGTAAATATAGGGGGGATGGGGTGTATATATACTCCCCAAATTTTGGAAAACAATGTTATATACCCCCCATATTTTGGAAGACAATGTTATCATTCCCCCATGCATGAGTTATGAAAGAAGAAAAGTTATAATAAAAAAACTCAATTCATAAGAAAAGGCACATCTTAATTTGGGGTGTAGGTTTAAAAATTATTAGAAACAGCCAAACACGGCATGATTTTATGATTTTGATCAGTGATTTAAATTTTAAACGAATATTTTCACACGCCACGGAAATATAATTTCACCGACTCCAACCTTTTGGCTGGAGGCCTGGTAACCAATAAAAGTTTCATCACGAATATTTAAAATGGCGGAAGCCGAAAGTAATGAGATGGATGCTGCTGACTCACTTGAGGAAGTGGAGGTATGTGCATTGTACATTTGTAGTTACATATATGAATTATTTATTTTTCATATCGTACAGATTGTACTGGGCAGTTTTATATATTATTTATGTCATCTTTAACAGAAAGATGTTGACAATGACAAGGAACGAACGAACTGTACGAGTATAAAACGTAAACGAATCAATACCAAAACAAGAAGAGGCCAGCCAAATCACCAATATAACACACTTCTTTGAAGTCGCCAGAAAGAAAGACCTTGTTGGTGAAGAAAACACGAGCGAAGACGTCCCACCAGTCCCATTTTCTAAACAAAATTTACAAAGTACTTTTACAATTAACGAAGCTACAGTGACACCAAGACTAAGTGAATGTGAATCTCACCGAATGCAATTGGCTTCACAAGAGAATGAAGAGATGACCCATGTTTCCGGCGGTCAAATACTACCAGCCGGACCAGGTTCTGTATCTAGTGAAGCTTACTGCAGTGACGACTCTTTGACCACTGTCATCGATCTAAAGCTTGGTGAAGATCCAAATCAACCAAGTGATACATCAGTTATTCCAGCAAAGCAGACTAGGCTCTCGGCAACGGCTTCCGTAGCTCAGTGGTCAGAGCACTGCACTAGCATCACAGGGTCGCTGGTTCAATTCCAGCCGGAAGGCCTTGAAGTTGCATTTTTCGCAACTGGTCCCGGTTTGGTCTTAAAATGTATGTATTCCAACACTCGAAATTTTCCTTCACCATAAATCCTTTCAACATGTAGTTTGATCGAGTGAAATGCCAAATATTACCTATAATATAACCAGAATCTTATCCTGGCATTACCCACCATATATACAGAACTCGTGACTAGGCTCTCGGCAACGGCTTCCGTAGCTCAGTGGTCAGAGCACTGCACTAGCATCGCTGGGTCGCGGGGGTTCAATTCCAGCCGGAAGGCCTTGAAGTTGCATTTTTCGCAACTGGTCCCGGTTTGGTCTTAAAATGTATGTATTCCAACACTCGAAATTTTCCTTCACCATAAATCCTTTCAACATGTAGTTTGATCGAGTGAAATGCCAAATATTACCTATAATATACGTCACAAAAGATCTATTTTCAACAGAAATGGTACAAAACGTATCCATGGATTCATTATGTTCCACAGATGAAAATATCGTTTGTTTATACTGTGCCAAAGCCTACTCAAAGGGTTTACTTGACCTAGCAAAAAAAAGGGACCTAGCAAAAAAAAAGGGAACTAGCCTTCTTAATGAGAGGTTTTGGTAACTGGAAAAAGACTGGGCAGTTTGACTCACACCAAAAGTCTGAGACACATCGCTTTGCTGTCAGCCAATATATGCTTCCAATAAACCAGCAATCAATGCCCTTTTAAAGACAGCTATTAAGAAACAGCAAGAAGAAGCCATGGAATGTCTTGTCAAGATATTCACCACAGTACGATTTTTGATGCGACAAGGTTTGCCATTTCGTGGACATACTATTAGTGAAGGGATCTCTTCCCGCAACTGTTCAAACTCTGTGCAGAAGATAATTCTTTACTCACATCCTATTTGAATCAAACGACGAATTTCATCTGTCCCGAAGCACAGGCAGAAATGATGAAACTTTTCAGCCACAAGATTTTCAGACAAATGGTTAAAAATGTCCAGGAAAATGGGTTTTTTGCAGTCATGGTAGATGGGACGCAAGATGTAGCAGGGAAAGAACAGGAATCTATTTGTTTTCGACATGTAGACTCTGAATTGAAAATTCATGAAGACTTTGTAGGATGTATGAAATACCCACTACTACTGGTGATACTGTGGCAAACATGATTCTTGATGTCCTTACAAGACTAAGCCTCCCTGTCAGCAATCTCAGAGTAGAAAGTATTCTGGCTGCCAAGCAAAGATTAGGGAACATCAACCTCTCGCAATGTTTTTCCACTGTGGAGCACATGTTGCCAACTTGGTGATGGAACAATCAGTCACATCATGTCCACTAGTTCGGGTGCAATGGAATTGGTTCATAAATTAGGTGTGATGTTTCGAAGGTCAGGGAAGCATAAGGTGATGGGATGTATTTTTTGTATGCTATTATGTCATGATATTATGATTATTGATTTATTGTCCTATTTACTTCGAATTTTTACCCATATTTTTACCTTCATTTTAATTTAGGCATTATTTGAAGAAATTGTGTCAGAAAGTGAAATTCCAAGTCTGTCAACCATCAGAGTGATCAGACCACTTTGTCCCACAAGATGGCTATGTCGCCTGGCACCTATCGACAGGACAATAGAACAGTACAATGAAATTTTAATCACTCTTGAACAAATTTCACACTCCAACAACCCGATGTCGCCAGCAAGGCAAGCGGACTACTGAACAGGTTCCTGAGTGGTGAAACACTCCTGGGGCTGAAAATAGCGTAAATAAGGGAAAATAGCGTAAATAAGCGAAAATACCGTACGACCTATCGCTGTTCTGGAACAATTGAATTGTGCCCTTCAAAACGTGTCTGGTATTAGATTTCGTATTTAAAATATTACTAAATACTAATACTAATTTACTTATTCCATCACTGGTTAAGTAAAGTAATCTACCAACAGGCCTACCGTTTTATATAATACAAAACGATTTGATTGATACTTTAAAGTGTAAAGTATGCAACATTGCAACTTGTGTGAGCATTATTGTTATTTTCCTATTGTATATCATGCCTTACCTGTGTGAATTATTATTTTTAGGGATGTTATCTGCAGTTGCAACAACTGCTGCACAAATACAAAAATGGCGTACTGAAGAAGAATTTGCAGACTTGCTCAAATATGTACTTGAAAAAGTAGAGGAATTGCAGTTGCGTCCTCTCGAGCTGCCCAGACGTCAGCCACCAAGGCGATATAGTAGCGAAGCAACATCGTACCACTCCGTCACTGTCGAGGAACACTACAGAGTACAGTATGTTCAGTTAATTGACTTGGTGGCAACCAATCTCAAGGCAAGGTATGATGTAAACCAAACAGGTTTGTCTCAGTACTGTTGACTGGAGAAACCAATGCCAAAGTAGATGATTACCCTGAGCTCAAAAAATCAGCATTAGCCACATACAGCTACAGATGTTCAAACATACAACTCAAGCAACAACACTCCAGGAGGCAAAGATTGCGTACAGGCAAATGCCCAGCGAGGTCAGAGCTTTGTTTCCACAAGTATACACGTTGCTGAAGCTGCTTCTTGTGTGCCCAGTTACATCATGCGAGAATGAGCGGAGTTTTTCCACTCTAAGAAGGCTCAAAACCTGGCTTAGAAGTACTATGACTCAAGAAAGGTTGAATGGATATATATGTGCAATGTGAACAAAGAGATGCTAGATAATGTTAATGTGACAGAACTTGGCAATACTTTTTCACAGCAGACTGTAACAAGGAGAAATCTGTTTGGTGTCTTCACGTGAATATTTATAGCCTTTAGTAGCGTGATGCTGTATTTTCCACTGTTCCACAAAGTTGAACTTTAACTTTTCTTATTAGAATTTTCTTTATAAAATAGTCAAATAGAGTTTTAATGTCTATTGACTATTATTGTCCATAAAAGAAGTAAAGAACCATGTACAAGTTATCAAGTTTTATTGTTAAGTAAATTGTATTGTAAAGTGTAAACTATAAAACTATTGTTTTTTTAGCATATGTTTAGATTTTAAAATGAATACTACAGAGTACAGAGTGGTAGTACGAAGTCAAGTTATACATTCGGACAGCTGAGGCCCACATGGGCCAATATGAAATTTTATAAACTTCTGAACTGACTGAAAATCACCGCTCAGCATGCAGGAAATGCCATTTGCGAAATTCTATATTTCAAAATTTTCAGGTTGAGCATGCCTCTGGACCCCCCTAGAAAGTCTCGCGCGGCGCTCGAGAACACACCCACCCCCCATGCCAGGGAAATGGTGAAGAGAACCGTGAAGAATTGTGCCCAATGCAAAAGGCGTTTAAGAGGAAAAGCCGCTACATATCAAATGGCTCCTTTACCGAAGTTACGACTTGAAGTTACAATGAAGCCATTCACCAATTGCGCCGTGGATTTCACGGGCCTGTACGTCACAATACAGAGACGTGGAAATACGGTGCAAAACGGTATTTATGTTTATTCCTGTGTCTTCAAACCCATTGTTGTCATTTGGAGATGGCCTGGTCGTTGGAGACTGATGGGTTCCTGAAAGCCTTGACACGAATGGTTGCTCGAAGAGGATGGCCACGTGTTTAGCGATAACGGAACTCGTTTTGTAGGAGCACAGAACGAGCTTCGTAAATTGGTAGACCAAATCGACCACAACCAAGTAGAGTCGCTTACTTCTAATAAAGGAATGGAATGGCATTGGAATCCTCCTGCGTCTCCACACTTTGGAGGAGCTTTTGAGTGGATGATTAAGTCAGCAAAGAGAGCAATAAAGGCAGTCATGGGAAATGCTGATGTAAACGATGAAGAGTTACAGACCGTTTTCACTGGAATTGAAAGTTTGATGAACTCTAGACAATTGATGCAAGTGAGTGGAGATTCAAACGACGAACCGGTGTTAACACCAAATCATTTCTTAATCGGACAAATGGGAGGTGAGCTGGTGCCAGCAAGCGTAGATCATGTGCCTTTTGACCCTAGAAAGAGGTGGAGACGAATTCAACAACTCATTCGCCAAACCTGGAAAAGATGGATGCAAGAGTACCTCACCAGCCTTGGTTCTCCTTCGAAGTGGTACGATCAACAGGAGAACATTAGGAAAGGAGATGTTGTATTGGTGATCGATCCTGATGTAGCCAGGCGCCATTGGAAACTCGGAAAGATCGAAGGCATTTACCCTGCTGCTGATGGCATGGTGCACGTTGTCGACGTCAAAGAAGGCGACCGAATCTATCGACGATCTATTGGACGAATATCTCCATTGGAGTATGGTGGTTAAACGGATCCCCAGGAATCCGGGTGGTGGAAATGTTGGAGAGAAAATACGTTGACATTTTTATCGCCACTTTTTTAGCGCCAAATATAGCGCAAGTGGTTTTGATTCGGATATTACCTCGAGGTCTGACAATAGTTTGTTATGTTTATGCTATAATTCTGTTATTTTACAATTATAATATACGAACCAGCATTCAAATGTAGTTACTTTCTACAGCATGAAACTCAGAGTAGCAACAGCATTCAACCTCAATTATATATATATATTTTTCATAAGAATTTATTAAGGAACCCTGTATAAAATTTTCGACACCCCCATTTTCTCCTCCAGCCCCCCCCCCCCCCCCCCCCGCCCCCTCATATTTAGTGACCGGTCCCTAACAGCATTTAAATAATATAGGATATATAAATATAATATATAAATAACAATGGTTATAGTTAATAATTAACAAATATTATTCAAACAAATTAGAGCCAAACTTGTTGAGGATGTAATATGTACTGATCAATTCGAAACATCACCACCCCCCTTGCTACAGCAGGGCATTTGAACACTTTTTGGCCCAGCCGGAGGATGGAAATTTGAATGATCAAAAGTTCAAATTCCCAAGGTCTGCCTGGAATGGTGATGTTTCAAATTGATAAAAAATACTTGATGAAAACTAGTAAAATAATTATTTGCAATTATTTTTTGATGATTGCAGTATATATGGTTATATGTACCTGTATTTATAATTGCATTGTGTTGTTATATATGTATATCCATATGGATATATATATATATGTATACGACACATAGGTATATGTGGTAATAATGTAAGTGTACGGTAAACAAATGCTTGTGCATGTGTTTTTATGGTATACATGTGTAAATTATATTTGTATCATGCAATGTAAAATATACATGGTTTGGAATAGACAAACCATATAGGCTTTCTTATATTATACTATCTACTTTAGTAGATAGAATATATAGTTGTATATATAGAACATATAGTAGATAGAATATATATATAATGTAGATAGAATATCTATATTTTAATTTTTTATCATTTTTATATTATAGCTTATTCTTCCTATTTTAAAACTTTGAACTGACCATAGACAAATCAGTTAATAAATATAATGTAAACTAGGTGTCTTAATTAAAAAGCCTGTAAAGGTTTCTAGTAGACCTGTAGCAGCCCTAACAAATTACAACATCAACTATCAATGTAAATAAATAATAATATATAGGCGAAATAAAATAATAAGACGTCCACTAGGCGTTAACTCGGGCTACTTGGGCTAGTGGCTTGTTGAAAGACATTGTAAGCAAAATCTATAGTTGTAGGTAATGATACAGTTGTAGGTAATGATACAGGGGTGGTTAAATTTTCAACAACAAACTGCAACATAATTTTAGCACATTTATTATTTGATTTATTAGTAGGTAATTTATAAGGACTGTTGTGTAGATACAATTACAAGAACTTTTTAGTGTAGAGCATGTGAACACCATGACATCACGTGATATAAAGACTTTGAACCCTACACCGTAATAAGAGCACCATTGTTTTGTTTTGTTAGTCAGTTATCATTCTTCGTTTGTCGGCATATGTAGTATGTTATACAGTATGTAAATTAAGCTAACCTGTTGAGGGGGATACAGTCACAGAAGTAAGTTTGTTTATTGTTATTATATAGAACTTATTATTTCCTTTGATTTACTTATGATTTACTAGCTTGTTTTATATTTGTATTATAGATCGAATTATATACATGTATACACTATTTAATACGATTTGCAATATCCCTGGTTAACAATCTTCGCAGACAGCCAGGAGTTTAACATACGTACAATGTCGGAAGAAACCTTGAAGGAGGCAAGATTAAGGTAGCAAGATCCCTCTGAATACATTTTTAATACCATACAATATAACAATTAACCCTTACATCCATTTGATAGAACATATGACAAATAATATTTCCACACAAAAAGTTTGCATAAATTATGCTAATTAGCTCATTTCGTCAATGGCCGCCGATTGGTCAAAATTGGGATATACTTCAAACAAATTTGCCATTTTCCAAACACTATTTCTCCCTCATTTTCCCATATATTTCAATAACATTTTCACCACAGCCTCCTAACAGGAATATCTAGGGAATGGTGGTAGGTGGTAATTTTGAATCTGATTCATACTTGTTGAATTATCTGACATAATTAATATAATTTAGGTGGTGGAAATTGAAAAAAAAAGAAAAAAGCATGTCAGAAAATAGCTGAAAGTTTATATTGAAAATGCTACCACCAGAATATGCCTTAGTATATAAGCTATAAACTCAGAAACTTTCAGGACCTTATCTCTAAAACTGCCTGAGAAATCTTGTTTGAAGTATATCCCGATTTTGACCAATCGGCGGCCATTTCGTCAGCTAATTAGCATAATTTATGCAAATTTTGTCATATGTTCTATCAAATGGTTGTAAGGGTTAATTGTTATATTGTATGGTATTAAAAATGTATCCAGAGGGATCTTGCTACCTTAACACGAAGAAACACGAAGAAACGCGAAAGCAGCGCTCACCAGGTAGGGAAAGGCATTGATACACCGTATTGAAACCAAGCGGAGTGTAAAAGAAGTAAATGAGTCGTTAGTCAAGGTTCAACTGGCCTACGTTGATTTGGTTGAAAAACATGGAGATACACGCAGCATATCGAAGACGACAAATAATTCGAGACGAAATAAGCGTGGTTGGAAGAGTGTCAACAGAATTTCTTAATGCTGGAGGCTCGCGCGAAAGATTACGAAACATGTTCACAACCGACGCCAACTGTCAGCAAAAAAGAAAATCACCAACTAGAGGAGTCAGGCGCCATTGAATCTCCACAAGAAATTGTATCGGATAAAGAAAAGTGGATGGTGCCAAGATTTCAGAAATCAGCAAGTTTAATTATTTATTGGAGCTTGTGAAGGACAAACCAAGAGAAGACTTGGGCTTCCACATACGGTCGAAGGCTATGAAGAAGCGAAAAGGATCTTAAAAAGTACGTATGGAAAAGATTTCAAGGTGCACAAAGCTCTGATAAAAGAGTTGGAGAGTTTACATATTTTTATGAACATTCACCAGCTCAACAGCGTTCACGAATTTTATAACAAGCTTGCGAGAATTGTTCGAACACTGGCGACGATGAAGAAACTACAAACGGCGCAGTCTGCAGTCTACACATTGATGGACAAACTTGGCCCAGTAAGAGAAATCCTTGCTCAAACGTATGATAATTGGGAGAAATGGACACTCGAAGAACTAGTCCAAAGTCTACAGAAATATGTCGAAAGAAACCCACTTAGATCGAGTGAGAAGACAACAAACGAGATGACCTTCTGGAAAGAAAGCGATTGAAAGAAAAGCTCTTGATGGAACACAACCGAAGGTACAAGTCGAATAGATGTGTCTATTGTGGAACAACCAATCATGCTACAGTAAGCTGTACAACAGTATTAACTGTCGCTGCTCGAAAGGATATTCTACGAACGAAGAAGCTGTGCTATAATTGTACTGGGGACAATCATCTTGTATCATCGTGCCGATCGAGACCATGTAGACGAAGTGGACAGAAACACCACACATCTATATGTGAGAAGGACAGGTCTACTCTCTCAGATCAGGTGATCAAGCATCAAAACCAGAGAAGAACATGAGTGCCTCCAGTCGGACAAACTCCACCCTACATGCCACAGTTCGAGCAAGGGTCAATGGCCAAGATGCAAGAATCATGATCGACACAGGAGCAGGGAGTTCCTATATATGCTCAGACTTGGTAACAAAGTTAAAATCATCACCTGTGCATCGAGAAACCAGATGCATCGAACAGATGTACGGAACGGTGACTAAGAGAGTTGAGCTGCACTCAGTAAATATTCAATCTACAGCAATAGAAGGCTTCAATCTGGATGTCCAATGCATCAACGCAGAAAAGGATATCTTGACATTCTTGCCAAATCCAAGAATTAAAGAATTGAAGAGAAGATACCCTAGATTACGGAAGTTGCCTCTGAGTGACGAGGAAACAACGACGGATAACATACCAGTACACATAATCCTGGGAGCTGCAGATTATCAACGAATCCGATCAACTGAACAACCGATCCTTGGAAAGAATCCTGATGTTTATCCGGGTGCAGAGTTCACCATGCTAGGGTGTATTCTATATGGACGCCTTATGTCGGACAGTCATTCTGTGGAGAAGGAATTCTTCTTGAGTTCAAGCCAAAGTGAGTTTGAGCGCCTATGTTCCTTGGATGTGCTGGGTTTGGTTGATTCACCTTCTCCTGACAATTCGTTTTATGAAGACTTTACAGAACACCTCCAATTTACACCTGATGGCTATTATGAGACACGGTTGCCATGGAAGGCCGATCATGGAGTTATTCCAAGCAATAAGGAGCTAGCCATGGCACGACTGCGAGGAACAACCAAGCGCCTAGAGAAACAGGCGAAACTACTCCAGTACGACGCAATAATGAAGGAACAAATTCAGAAGGGAATCCTCGAGCCTATTCCCCAGCAGCCAACTGGCGAGGTGATACACTATATTCCTCACCATCCCGTCATCCGCGAAGAAGCAGAGTCAACAAAAATACGTATAGTTTATGATTGGATCAAGGGTTTGACGGAGAAACCCACTGTCACCATCCCGAGAAGCGTCGTTGACTACAACAAGAAGGAGATTTCACTCCATGGATTCTCTGATGCTAGCAAGCGTGGGATATGTGCTGCTGTATACGTTGTCTCGAAGTACTCTGATGGTTCAGTGACCCAAAACATGCTCGTCTCCAAGTCAAGGATTGCCCCAAGAGACACATCGATTCCTCGTTTGGAGCTCATAGCGGCACTTACATTGGCTAAACTGCTGAACCACACAAGGAACACTCTTCATTCTTACACTATTGCTGAGACACATGTGGGTGGATAGCATCACTGTTCTCTACTGGTTGCAACACAAGGGAAAGTGGTCACGGTATGTCAACAACAGAGTCCAGAAAATTCACGACCTTATCGTGGCATTACGTTCCAACAGCAGAAAATCCGAGTGATTTGGGAACAAGAGGGATAACGCCTGCGAGAATGGATGAATTCTGGCTTAACGGGCCAAACTGGCTACGTCGAGTCGAGGATTGGCCAGCCCAACCTGTAGTCGAGGAAACGAAGGCAGTGCAAACCGAAATTACCCCAAAAAAGGATAGGGCCCTGCTCGAGAACGAACAGATGGAGAACACTCAAGAGGGGTGGACGAACGAGATTCTCCAAAAGTACAAGTACTGGAAACTTCTACGAATCACCGGATTTGTCCAACGCTTTATCAACAACTGCCGAAAGGAGAACAAGAAGAGCGGACCTTTGAATACTGAGGAAATGGAACTTGCGGAGCAGACTTGGATTGCCATTGCTCAGAAGGGATGCGAACTGCAAAACAATATCCCTATAAAGAAGGACAAATCAGGAATCTGGCGATGGCATGGACGAGTTCCTGGCTACCACCCAATATTTCTCCCAAGGCAGCATAAACTGACAGAGTTGGTTATTGAACACTACCATCAACAGAATCTTCATGGAGGAGTTCAGTTTACGATGAACAAGGTGCGCGAGAAATTTTGGATCCCTCGACTTAGACGCATGGCCAACAAGCAGAGATTCAACTGCAACCATTGTAAGAAGTTCAGAGCACGACCTTTGCCAGCGCCGCCGATGTCAGCTTTGCCGTCCTACAGAGCCGACTTAGCTGATGCTTTCGCCGCAACAGGAGTGGATTTCGCTGGCCCATTGTACCACAAGCTACCCAACGCTGATCCTGGGAAGGCATATGTAGCCTTATTTACATGCGCTAGCACTCGCGCAGTGCACTTAAGGCTATGCACGGACATGACTATTACTGAATTCAAGCGTGCGATGAAGGAGTTTGTGGCCAGACGAGGAGCGCCGCAAATGATGGTGAGCGACAACGCGAAGACGTTCATCGCAACGAAAACATGGCTAGAGAATCTTCAACAAGATGAAGACCTAAACAACTATCTGGCATCTCAAGCGATCAAATGGAAGATCAACCTCTCTAGAGCGCCGTGGTGGGGAGGCTTTTTTTGAACGATTGGTGGGAATAATGAAATCCTGTCTCTCGAAGGTTGTTGGAAAGGCATTACTTACATTCGCAGAGCTGGAGGAAACTCTCCTCGACATCGAATGTTTTATGAACAATAGACCTCTGTGCTACATGGGTGAAGAGTTCGACCAGCAAACCATTACGCCCAATATCTTGATACGGGGTAAACCATCAACACTGCTCGAAGAGAACTTTGAGACTTTGGACGACACGAGTGAAGTGACCAGAAGATTGCGATACTTGAAGAAATGCTGACAGCAGTTGCGCAAACGCTGGATTGCAGAGTATCTTCACGCCTTGGAGGAAAGATGTAGAGCTCAGAAGACCACCACGACAAAGATGCCCAGTAAAGGATCTATGGTATTGGTCAAGGACTACATCAAGAACCACGGGAAGTGGAAACTCGGACGAGTAGTAAGACAGATTTACGGGAAGGATAACGTGCTGCGTGGCTTCAAAATACAAATGGGAAGCGGATACGTTGTCGAACGTCCAATACAGCTGGTTGCGGACTTGGAGATCGGAGAAACTCCACAACCATCTAAGTCTGTATTAAATCCAAATGCAGCAGAGTTTCAACAAAGAAGACAACCTGAACGAGCAGCTAAGAACACTGCACAAAACAGGATCTTAGGGATTACGATGAACGAGTTAGAAGATGATTAACAATGGTGTTAAAGCTGCTTACAGAACTTTAACAGGGGGAGGGTGTCGCGTGACGAACACAGTACGCTGCGGGGGTCGCGGCTAATTATAGTACGTTTATTTTGTTATGATAAGCCTGATTGACAGTTGCTAGGCTCGTAGAAGCGTGAGAATATATTTTTTGTATGTAATTTTTTGTATGTGTTTTTATGTGAAGTGAGACGTAAATAAATATTGGAAAGAGAAATTTCGGTGTCACAGGGAACCGCGGAATTATATTCCCCACATCGTCATTAGCCTCTAAATAAGAACACATCTTTGAAAAAGCTTGCTCCTGGTCCTCGTCCTTAGGTCTTCCGGATTTTCTGTGCTGTGCCTTTTGTTCATCCCTAAACTATATAATATACTAAATACCCCCCCCCCATCCACCGACCAAAGGGATGCCGCCGCGCGCTGATTGGTCGAGAAACACACGTCATGCTGACCGTGACGAACACCGTGACGAACGGATATAGCGTGACGAACGGAAGTAATTGGCGAGAATGTATATATATATATATATATATATATAAGCCGCACATGGTAGGGTAATTCCTTATAAGGTAGTAAAATGTCGTTTTGGGTGATCCGTTTGAGTCGGACCATATTTGAGCAGAGAAATTCTATAGCGGCCATTATTGATTTGTGATCAGAAGAACTAAAACATAAAGAGGTTTTTACGAAGGGTATACACGTTTGCGTAAAATAACAGGTACGTGTGTTATGTATTTAGACTCGCTAATTCCAAATCTGTTTTCAGAATTGAAATTGGTTAAATATTGATCGACATAACGTATACAGTTTATTGTGTGTAATTTGCGTATATGTATACACTATTGATATATGCTGGATATTTGTGTATAAAGTGGACGGGTATTCTACGATTTAGCGATATAAATATATATATATTATAATAGGTATACGTGTGTTATGTATTTACACTCGCCAATTCCAAATCTGTTTTCACAAAGGTGACAAAGCCCTAAAGATCGCTTATAAGCTTGCTTATAACCATGGGTTGTTTTATAACGAAACCAATGGTCTCGTTATTCCTATATGCTACCAGCAATCTTTTATTACATAATATACGATAATTTTATTATAGTATACAAAATATGTTTGTTAACAGGTTGTTTAAATAGTTAAGGTTTAGTTTGATTATTCACTGAGCTGTCGCGAAGGTTAGCTAATGGTTAACTTGTACCCTGAAGATGACATTGTAGTCGAAAATTACGTTTGGTAGTTTTTAAACTTTTTAGCTTTTAACCTGTGTGTAAGACATATTATGAAGCGAACATTATGATGTATGTATTATATGTATATACATACGCGTATTCGTCTTCAATATTGGTATACATCCAGAAGTGATCCATTATCGGTTGTAGGAAGGTAGATGCAACTTTTGCTGATATGAGGAACCAAATATTTTAACTATCTGTTCTGACCTTCATCTGATAGCCTGCAGTCAATCTTGAAATCGCCACATATTATGCAATACACTTGGGTAAATTTATCTAATAAGCCAGTTCGTAAACTTATTTTAATTCATAACATCAGGCTAAAACCACAATAGACATTTGCATTTCTATTTACACTTGCAAATTCGTTATACTGAATTCCCAGCCTGATATTATGAATTGAAATAAGATTTATCCGATGCACTGGCTTATTGTCATAGAATAGTCAAATGAACACTCTTTGTCCCAACTAGAATCAAGTAATGGTACATCTTACTTCGTGTACCGGACACAGAAATTCGTATGAGTAAATTTTAGTTAGCACTGTATAGAACTGGCTCGTTCTTTAAAAATCCCGTTTATTTTATCTATAATAGGTTTAATTCATAAATTGGAGAACTCCAGGACAAAAATAAACGGGATTTTTTACAGAACGAAGCCGCCAGGATACCAGAATACCAGTAACGCTTACTATTAAATGGTCATTAAACCGTGTCAAATTGTTGAAAATTGTCATACTAGAATTGCTTCGTTCTTTAAAATTACATAGCTAAAATTACTTGGCAAAAAGTTATTAATAAATACGATTTCACATTCTTGATTTATGTCAGTAAATTTAAGTTAAAAAGTTGACGGATATTCTATAATCGCTCCTGGGTCTCTGAGCTATCAGTTGGCGGCTGGCCATGGCATTTGGTCATGCTATGCTAAATTATAATCATCTGCATATTTTGAAAACAATATATTTCTGAATTTTGAATATGTAATTCATCTTAGAGTTTACAATCATGATCAGTTATCACTACAAAATAGTGAAAGCTCGAGAAATAGCTTGTTATCGTGTCATTGAAAATTGATCATCTTAACGCTGACCTTATCATTTCATAATATTGACCTTATCGTTTTCATAATATTTACCTTATCTTAACGCTGAATTTATCATTTGGCCCGGAGACACGGACGCGGACGCCGAGGGTATAGCAATAGGTCTTCTGCACCAACGTGCAAGGGATATACATATACGATGAGGGCGTTTGGCCGGGCTGGCTGATTGCCGAATAATTTCTAAGCACATAAACCGTTTTTACGAAGGGTGCACACGTACGTTACGTATGTAGACGCCGTAATTCCAAAACTGTTTTCAGAATTGAAATCGAGTAAATATTGGCCGAGGTAGCGTTCAAAATCAACATACGACGAACCGGCTTTTAAGGTTTGTTATCGACAGACGCGGTTTGGGCACTGGGGACCATGGGGAGTAGTAGTAGAAAAGGCGGCGAGGGGATTATTGCGAATTCGTATTTCTAGTTTATTTTACTGTGGGACGGTTTTACACCCACAAACGATCAACGGACGTTGACAGTTCGATAAAGTTTTGAACACAAATGAAATAAACAAAGATTATGACTACCCGACTCGAGAAAACTTTCATCACTAATTTTAAAGGACAAACTATTGACAACATACATCTTACTAATCTGTCATTAGTTTTTTATGTATAAAATCAGCGCTGATTCTATACATAAATCAGAGAGAGTTTCCGTGGCTTTTCTTAATTCGTTGCATTTGTTTATCCGATTTATTTTTGAAACTTCTGGGTCAAAAGTATGAAATAGTATCAAAAGCATTCTAGCCTATGGCCCTGCTCTCCACAATTCCTAATTATGGTAAACCATAAACCTGCCCGATTATTCGCAGTGTGTAAATTAAATTTTAATACGTTGTAACGTGGTAATAATACTAATAAATTATTGCTTGAAAAACGTTCCACGTCTAGCATGCAATGTCTGGAACCCACCAACGTAAAAGAAAAAAATCAGGACCGGAAAACAAGAAAACAAAGAACGCCAGAGAAGAAGAAAATGAAAGACTCGGATTGTTAATGGTAAAGTATTTCGCAACAACAAGTGAATCATCACATAAAAACGAACTTTCAATTAAAGACCAAAGGTTTAAAGATGCTTTGTGAAGTCCAAAGACTGGCACTGACAGCCCATATGACGCAGAGGACAACGAGGTGGAAGACCAAGACTCTTTAGTGTCTCTAACTCCTTCCGAGGTCATTTCTGCAGATTCATCAGCCCATGAGCATATAGTCATGGGCGAACTTGATGACAGTGCATGCAACGAGATTTTCACCGATTTTGAAGCCGAACGACAAAATGCTGACGAAGGTGTGACTACTTCAACACCAAATCTGGGTCAAGAGGAGAACATAGTCAGAGCACACGTTCCCAAGAAACCCAGCACTCATAATCGATAAAGAGAATGTGACCTTGGACCCCGCTTCACTTGTTGGCGTGAAGCTTTGCATGGATGATAAAGAAAAGATTATTAAAATGAAATCTTGTCACCCACCAGAATCTGTTGTATCCGCAAGAAAAAAGCAGCTTGCAGATCGTTATTGGTATTGCTCTCAGGAATATGTTCTTCCACAAAGATCAAACCAGGCGCAAATGGATTTCATACTCGCTGAGCAATAATTGCCTATATTGCATCCCATGTCTCCTGCAACATTGTTTAGGGGGGAACGGCGCCATAAACCGTTCGTGATACGTTTGTTCCAACAATTTTGTCAATGATTGTCCGAATTAAGCAGATAATGAATTTCGGCAAATTCGTAAACGAAAAATGATTTGTAGTTACAAACTTTTAAAAGATAATCAAAATCATTACACAACGTTTTACAATACCATTCGTATGTAATTTGATATATAACGTCAAAATGAAGCTGTTTGTAGGTTATGTGAGTGCTCGTTTTTTTTGCTCGTGCAATTTTGTCACGAAACAAAAGCACGTTTCTTGCGATACCATAATATACGCAAGCCTGTTACATCAATATGTATATGTATTTGTTTTTATTTTCCGTATTAATGCAAGAGTTATACGGGAAGGAAAGGGTTGGAGAAGTAATAAGCAACGAATGGGAGATGGAAAACACTGAACGGACGCGCGTGCGACAAAAAAATCTCGCATTGACATCCTAAAAGAAGCCTATGATCAACAATGCACGTGTCAAACGGAAAGTGAGTGTCAAACGGAAAGTGAGTGGCAAACGTGTTATTTACAACTGCTTACGAACAACAATATACTGCTACAGCTGTTTTGGAAATCCATGAAAGAGTTGCTTGAGAAGGGTAGAGGGAAGTATCGAGACATAATGTTGACAGGTCCTGCCAATTGTGGTAAAACATTCTTGTTAAATCCGCTTAACACAATTTACGAAACCTTTACGAATCCTGCGTCGACAAGCTTTGCCTGGGTAGGAGCTGAGAAAGCTGAAGTTGTAGTTTCCTTAATGACTTCAGGTGGTCTCTTCAAATTATCGCGTGGCATGATCTTCTCTAGCCTCCTCCACAGGCAACTCTCGGGGGATTGGGCCGAGAAAAAATCGCGTGGAGTTGCCTGCCAAAACGAAACAAGGTTGGTTCGATCTGCGCATCTTGCTTGCGCATGACAAAGTCTAGTGTCGAGAGTAGGGAGGAAAAGTTATATTGTCGAAATAAACATGGCTGTTGGCTATCTTTGTTATTCTTTGGTGAAATATTGGCTAAAATTGAACTGATCTACTCTCCTTCGCAGGCATCACCGCGCTCCACTGAACCGAGTTGTTCCGGCCGGGTAGGGATAGAACTGATCCCGCTTTTGAGCAGCAAAAAAATGTAGTGCCTTGAACATCCAAGCGAATTCGTGTTCAAGTAGTAGTTTTGAAGCAGCGACAAAATTTGGATTTGTTTTATCGCACTTCCTTCTGATTTCTTCGTCGAAATTCATTGATGTGTGGAGCTCGAGATTATCATTATATTTAGCGATCGAGGATAAGATGCCACAATAAGATTGACCCTTATTAGTACATTCAAAATCGATTACCTTCTCATCAGATGCTCGGCGTGATGTTCCTTTTGAGGTTCGTCTGTTGAATGAACTTTCTAAGTTTAAATTACTATTTGTCACACCAGAAATGTTTGCCAACAATAATTTTTTGGAAAGAATTGTATTTGATGATCATACCATCTGTACATGGGGGAATACCTGGTCCTATCATCCTCACTACAGAGTACTTCACGTGCATTGGCAAATTATCCATGCCCCAAATTGTTATTAACTAAGAATACACTTTTCTACAGTCCCTCAACAGCAGATACTAGAGTTAGGAAAAGCTTTGATGTCTTCATTTACAGGATAATATGGTCAAAACAGTTTAACAGAACAATTTATGACACAAACTATAACTAAAATATTTAATTTCAACAATTCTACATATAATAATTTTTCATATAATTATTATACATGTTAAATCCTCCCTTCATTTAAAATTCTACATATATTTACATAGAATGCAACATGGAGTTATGCTATATCATATCATATTGCCTGACATAACACACATTCTTATTGGTCAAAACTCCAGCTGTTATAATAAATTGCCAACCAGATATGTCATACATTTTCTGGCTCAATCAAGCTGCAGGTTTGCAAAACAACAAATTAAATTGGTGTGACCTAATCATATGACATACAAAGTATTCAACTAATTTCAATGTTGTTGCCAGATTGATTACTGCATATTACAAAACTGCTGTTGTATTTAGTATAGGATATAACAGACTGTATACTAGCATATATTATGTACAGTATTTAATATTATTATTTTAAACACGCATGCATTAATCTGTATTTGTTTTAAAATGCTGACTTTCCTTGTATATAATTCATATTTTTACTGTAATAATAATCTGATATTTTATATGGGTGAACCCATCAGCCATACCTGTTATCAATTGGGCTCTGGTTAGTCGTAGCTGGTATCAATGGATGCTCTGGTTAGCCATACCTGTTATCAATGGCTGCTCTGGTTAGCTGTAATCAATGGGTGCTCTGGTTAGCCATACAGTAGCTGTTATCAATGCATGGTGCTCTGGTTAGCCATAGTTGTTATCAAATGGATGCTCTGGTTAGCCATAGCTGTTATCAATGTATATGGGTGCTCTGGTTAACTGTAGCTGTTATCAATGGATGCTCTGGTGCTGTGATTTATTGCTATATAATATTACACTTGTTGCTAATCTAAGAAATACCAGCATTATTGGTTGAATGATTCCTTTTTTAATCAATGAAATAATAGAAATACTACAACTAATAATATAATAATCAATGTTTCAAAGCAGGCCAATGCATAATTCAAGTATAATTCAAGTATAATTCAAAGCAGGCCAATAAAAGAATGTAAGGAATCATTATATTAGTAAGATATACTACAATATACAGCAACAATGGTGGAGAAATTATAGAATACCTGTCCACTTTTGAAACCGCATTTAAAGGCACATAAATACAAACAAGGTTGCTCTAAAATCTCTTTAAATATAATGTCGAAGGTTTATATTGTGTGTACTTGTTGATGATGAACTTTCCGTAATTTGAACCTTTTACTAACTGTCAACAGATACAAATAGCGAAAGTGGACGGGTATTCTATAATTTAGCGCATAAGGAGAGTTGGTTCGATTTCAAGAGAAAGTTTGCCCGCTTTGGGGTGAGATAAAATAAAAGTGTTATAGTGAGAAATAAGACAAGACTCGGAAGTCACCACCTTTCTAATTTAACTAAATATCCAAAACATTGTCTACGCATCACTCTACTTTTTTACACTGAAGGTCCTTGCAACAATTCCGCCAGTACGCGATGCGGCGATGAGGTAGATTAAGGCTGAAGGCTCCGATGGGTTCGTGAGAGAGTCGAGAAAGTGACTTTTAACGCCGCTTTGAAGATGATTTTAGCAACGGCAACAAGTTACTGAATTTATTTCTTCTTCACTTCAATCTCCGCGTGCTTTGTCTTTATGTTGTCTTTCCCCGTTTCCAAATGTTAACAACAAACTTCCGTGGGGGTGGGGGTAACATGACTGGTCCACAAAGGTATCATGACTGGTCCAAAACCTTTTTTTCGCCTTTCCCGCCCCAGTCCCCCGGCCGGAACATGCTCGGTTCAGTGGAGCGCGGTGATGCCTGTGAAGGAGGCTAGATCTTCTCCTCATGCTCGAGGGCCAACTCGTTCATTTACCTGCCCCTAAATCCCATTTTGCGAAAGACATGACACGACATTTGATGGAGATACTCCAATATTTTGCACCAGCAAACGGCCTATTATTTTGGTTAAGAACGGAGGCATTGACGAACGCGATACGGAGATGATGGCCGTTAGATGGAAAGCCAAGCAAATTTCGCCACAGGAGCAAAAGGAAGTAGAACCCTGTCCTTCGTGCTTCGCGCGACTTATATTGCACATTGATGTATAAATTGGCGTAGTTTATTTGGTTCTTCAGGAGAAACGACAGTGTTAATGGTTATGTAATAATCTTTCATATTTGTACACTTTACCATACGTATACGCTGATTTTTCATACACTTTACCACAGTTTACCACACTTTACCACAGCGGCGTAAATAAGTTAAATTAACTATTATATTATTAGACGCAGTTTGTGGTAAAGTGTGTTAAAGTGAAATAATTATGCCTACAGAATGGTTCTGTTACAGTAACTTAGCATAAAATCTGTTTAGTAGCATCATTTGGATGTATATAGATCGCAGGTATAACCATCCCACCGGTAGTAAACACAGCGAAGTTGCTTGGTAACTTGAAACCAAATACCATGTCATCACATTTAATTTGTTATATACAGTGTAATATCACGTTAATTGTTCTTAGTTATTTTTAAATATTAGTTTTCATGCAATTTGAGCGTGCATGATATGCTGCGAAACCAATGAGAATAATTAACTGTCAGTATTTTGTGCATCTACCCTTCGATTTAACAATATGTTGTAGTCTTTTGGGCATGCTCGAGATTGTCTTATCAACGAGGTCTTTCGACGTGGACCAAACATTGTATTTTACTGGATTAGCAAACTCATCCCATGTCTGATGCGTGATGTTATTGTGTATGACGTGCGCTTCCAGACATTTCCTAACCTCATGAAATACATTTTCAATTGGGGATCTTGGTGGAATTTTTTGCATTGTAACCCCTAAGTCAACCAAAGCTGCTCTTGCTTTTGCAGACGTTTGTGACGGGTCATTGTCCATAACAAATATTTTCGCATCAATTGGAAAGTGTCGTGATATATATAAATTGGGCGAAAAAGTTGCCGACGTTTCCAGCATGCAGTTGATAAGAGATGGTTCAGATGGCGAACGGATTGACAATGGTGATGGCACTGAAACCGAAAAGCAAACGAAGAAGAAAGTCCCATCCTTCACTGAAGCTCTCGCAGTTCTTTGTCACCCAGATTATAGTTTGGTTGATGCATATCCAACACTTTGTCGAGTTTATGCCATCGCTGTGGCCATACCAATTAGTTCTGCGACCGCGGAGCATTTATTCTCTGCACTCAAGAGGGCGAGGACTCATATTCATTCGTTTATCATTCAGGAGAGACTTGAATCTTTACTTGCAATGGTAATTAGAGGGTAAAATTTTGCTGTCACTCGATAAGAACGTCTCATCAATTTGTATGGAGGGATTTCCTCCGAACTGACAAAAGTTCTCATTTATAGAATTACGTTAACGTTGTTATAAGATACGTAATGTCTTGTTATACTCTTGCATATATAGACGATCGTACGGATTAAAATGCAGTTGTTAGCAAACTTAGTATTATTACATAAACCTTTGAAATTGTATATATTGTTACATAATCTGACTAACACGAGTAGGTTCGTATCACAAAAGTGCAGATCCACTGGTTTAGTTTAGAAAAAGCAGATTTAAAACAGTTGAACGAGTGTCATTTTCATATAGCGCCTTCACATCGGTGTTGTTGAGCACTCTGTGAAGTTGGTGTGGGTGCATGTCCTTTAGCGATAATGCAACGCTCACTACCCTTGTGGTAGTTTCAGCACTGCTATTGACTGCTATTGTCCCACAAGCGGTTGTCACTGGCAATCGCTTGGGCATAAATAGTTCTCCTGCCATATCTAGATTGTACCGAGCTGCACTGATGAGCTGTGGAACAGCAAAACACGTGTCTGTAGATTGTAATATATATATATCGTTATGCAGGCAATTTGGGAGGGTGGCGCCAATACCAACACTAGTCCCACCAGAAATTTTAGAGCCACCACGCCACATACATCTTACATTGCAATTTTTTTACATATATTGTCCAGAATGACTGTTAAAATATTTTAAATGTACAGTATATTATCAAAAGAGCTTTTACAAAATTACCTTAATAGATTATTGCATTAAGAAAAGTATTAAAGTAAAATACATTATTTCACAATTAACTGCATAGCTTTCCATCTTCATTATATTGTTTAAATATGTTTCTACAATCCTGGCAAAAACTAATGAAACACAACGTATCATTTTCAATAATCAACTTGACCCCCTTTCCCCCGTACAATGTTGGTTTCTAGAAAAGGAAAACCATTATGAAATCCTCTGCAGTGCAATGACCACCCTGGCTATTCGACTGCCTCATATACTATCAACATTACATGGGGGGAGGGGGTGTTGAGCTTTTCAATTAATTATTTTCAAGTGTTTCATTAACTTTTTGCCAGATTGTCTGAAAAATAAAAAAGGCCATAACATAATTCATTGGGATGAGGATCTACCGATATTTCTAATAGCGTTATTTCTAATATTATGATGAGGGACATTGACTAAAACTGTGCATTTGCTGCGCATGAAGGACCTTCACATTCTTCCACCAACTAAAGAGGGCAGAGACTATAGATGTTGTTTCTTGCCCCAAGTGTTTTGCTGATCTTGTCTTGGAGTAACTTAAATATAAACAACATTGCATGTACTATTGAATGAAAAATAGAATATTTGTTGTCATTTTTGTGTTTTTGGTTAATATGTCTAAGAAAATGGTCGAATTGATTTATTGTTATGTTGCATTGTGTTTAAAGGGAAATGGCAATAAAAATTAAGTTTATCTTATTTGAAAGAACTTTTAAAATGATATATGAAGACCTTTTACAGATTTTCCATATCGTTCTTGGTTCTGTAAATATTTCACTTCTTTTTAACAAAGAACATTGAACATTCTGCCATCTTGGATATGCGTGACGTCACAACCAGGGTAGAAATGTTTTTTATATCAGCAATTATCGAGTCATTGTAGATGCTAAATCGTAGTTGTTTTGGGTGTTGTATACTTTTAAGTGAAGTAGCAATCTATTTGAACGCATTCCACTGATATTTGGGCAATTATTTACAACTTTTAGAATGTTTACCCTGGTTTTGACGTCACTTAATTAGATCTAATTATAAAACAAGATGGCGGATTGCAGATATTTTTGTTCACAGATATTTCAAAAATTATGGAAGTTACGGGGAAATTTTAAAAGGTCTTCATATATTATTTTAAATGTTCTTTCAAATGAGACAAAGAAAATTTTTATTGCCATTTCCCTTTAAGCTCTCCAGGTGGTGAACAGCAAACTGTTGTTCACAAGAAGAAATAAAACAAATTAAAACGTGTAACTTAAATACTTGTAATATTATTGTTTATCGACATTAAAAGAATATGAATAAAGGTGTTCCTTTTTATTTTAGCAGAAAACAGAAATCAACGGCAACGGTTGACAAAAAAATTGTATAGGTTTGACTGAAATTTTGCAACGGTTGACAGTAACTTACTAAACAAATTTATAGTTATTATATGTTAACCGTCAACCATTGCAAAATCTATATCGAACTCTTATAAAACTTTTGTCAACCGTTGCTGTCAACCGTATGTCAACTGTTGGTTAAATTTCTAAATATTTCTTGTTTGTTATATAAATAACAAGAACATTCGATCAAAAGATACCATAACAGGAAAGAAATTAAACAGTAAAATTAATCCAGTCAATGTTAGTTCTAATGCAATAAGTAGTTGTTAATACTTGAGTCGTTCTCCAAATCTCGTGTGTAATTTTTCCCATTCCTTTCTTGTGGATGCGGCGTTTTGAGAAGGATCACCGTCCTGTACGAACATGTTCCCTGCTAGGTTGTAACTGCGACGAATTATTTTCTGAAAGTTTCGTTTTACAAGCAATCACCGCTCAAACAATTTACGCAAATACGCTCAAACAATTTTGAGCGTATCTAGACAATCCTGGCAAAAACTAATGAAACACAACATATCATTTTCAATAATATTCAACTTGACCCCCTTTCCCCCGTACAATGTTGGTTTCTAGAAAAGGAAAACCATTATGAAATCCTCTGCAGTGCAATGACCACTCTGGCTATTCGACTGCCTCATATATTATCAACATTGTACGGGGGGAGGGGGTGTTGAGCTTTTCAATTAATTATTTTCAAGTGTTTCATTAACTTTTTGCCAGGATTGTAGATACTGCTTCAACATCAATTAATATAGATTTTCCACATGGGTCTGGCATGCCATTTATCTCTTGAATGAGAATCAAAAAAAATATTTTACTACTTCATTGCAGTCAAGAAACAATGTTGATACTTCAATTCAGAGTGGGAAAATATTTTATTTTAGAGCACTCGTCAGTGATGAAAAATGGTTAATTGTCTGTTATTATAAATATGTCACCAGCAAAGGTTTTACATCCTGGCATTTTTGTCAGTGCCTGCAAACAATCGTTTTCTATTAGATATTGTTAGTATCCGCAAGAGGTGGGACGAAGTGAGAGATTGTACCGCTATGCATGATGACTGCATGATGAAATGCATCGTAGAACTGCTAACCCCAAAACAACTACCGCCTAATGGTTTTCTAATAAATAAAAGGATCGTCCAGAGAACAATTGCTTGTAGTAAAACCCCCAAAGCAAAGGAGTCAACATATTTGTAAATAATAAACTTTATTATCAATTGAAATAAATTCTGGCATGTCAGTTAATAGCAAAAAAAATTTTAATAGAATTACCTGTGCAATCAAAGGTTATTTCCAGCATATAATATCGTATTTAAAAATCGTGAATGCCAAGATGTAATATCTTTTACTTGAGTATATATTATTGCAGATAGTGACATAGCTACACATTGTAATAGCAGGATTTCGTCCAAATTGTCTTGAATCGCCTTAACTTAATCTGCACAAATTGTGTATAATAATATATAATGATAATATCAATATTGGCATTGTATTTCAAATAATACCTTCGAGATGAGAGCTAATATCCTCTTTGCCTTTGGTTTTTGCAATGCTATTAATGCGGGAACCAATTCGATCTCTTTATATTGGCTCAATCGTTACTCCCATTTCAAATTATTCGTGTTTATACAGTAGCTGTGTAGTTATAGTTTGCCTCAACGGGCGAGTTATTTACCTCAATGGGTGAATGAGGACAATGGCTTCGTTTAATGTGTATTGTGTGATACCACACAATAAGTATCAGATCAAACTCTTAATCAGCGCGAACACAATGGCTCCTGTGAGAACAAGACTGTCACAAGTGATGAACTCTTTCCTGTAAGACTCCTAAAACTGTCTATTGCAAGGAAAGTGCTGCCTTTTACTCCCACAAAAAATCGTAAATGTTCACACAAGAACTGATCAACAAATTTCATGTCGATTAACATGACGTTAACACTCATAACATGTCGCCTTACCTTGATAAAATTTCGAAAATCAAAGCATGCAGTGTCCAAACAGACAGAAAAATGAGAAAAAATGTCAGGATGGACACAGGGAGTTCTAAGTGGGCCGCCAGTCGGCCACGCGGGATCTGAGGCCGAGTAACGTAAACCGTGGTTACACACCCTTTATACGAACACACCCTTTATACGAACGAAACGATCATAACTTTTGTAACGAACGATCATTTGTAGCTGTTTTGTACAGATGATTACTGATAAACATGTAGGTTGTGTCGGGAAGAGACTTTAACAGGTATTAATTAGACCGAGTTAGAACTCCCTGTGGGATGGATGCCACTGAACTGTTTCTAAAATTTGCTATAGGTCGTGATGATCCAAACACAGCCATATAGTCCGCTGCTGATAACATATCGTTTGGGTTTACGTTGCTAAGCAACGTAGACACAAAAACATTAGGGAATGAACTGCAGTAACTGTAAAATGAACTAAACTGTTATATAGACTATTCGATTTAGCATTGACCGTATATGAACTTGAGCTTTACAAATGTGACTACGGAAAAACATGGTAAAATACTATATAGTAAAGGAGATGGGAATAAACATTTATTTTTAGTGGAGTTTTTATCCGGTGGGCCTTATGACAGGTAATATAATTTTTGTTTGTCAGTAGACGGGTTTGTAAACTGGTGGAAAATATCATTGAATACGATTTATTAGCCAATCAACCCTCTAGCCACAAGCTGACCTCTGGTATTACAACGAGGTACGGAAATAAGATCTTCCTCGCATGGTGGTAACAACTCTGTTTCGTCCACTATACCCGCCTCGTTTCGGCTTCTTCGCCGCCGATCTTTGTGCCTCTGATGATCGAGTGCTGCTCATTCCACCGATTGCTTCAAGTTTGTTCGAAGGGTCGTCGTCAGTTTCTTATTCTTAAGATTATGTAATGCGTTCGACGCATGTGAAACAGCTGAGCAAATGGTGAATGAAGATTGGTTTACAAACATAAAATTATACTGTAACGAATTGTGAAAATAAATAAAGCTAATGAATATATTACAGCGTCTTAATTGAATGAGACACTGTAACCTCAATGTTTTTGACAACGGTGACATCCCGCGATTTGAAATATGACCGCTTGATCAATTCAGAAATATTACAAAGGTGAAGTTCGATTTGGCATGCTTGCTTGAATGGAAAATTTACAACATCGTGAGGCTTGCTGATTTCGAGTAAATGTTGTTCGAATTAGATGTATGGTGTTGAAATAGTCAGATATTATAAATGCGCCACATTATTTTAATAAATGGGCCATATGATCGCCTTGGCACGTGGTTTAGATTGTTATCGAGTCGAACACGGCAACAAACGACAGCGTCTTAATTCAAGGAGACACTATATAAACGTCATGTTTTTGACAACGGTAAAATCCCGCTCCCGTTCGTTGGTTCGATTTGAAATATGACCACTAGATAAGTCAGCAAATATTAAACACGTGAAGTTCGATTTGACAAAAGTGTCGCTTGATGGAAAATTTATAACTTCGCAAGGCTTGCTCGTTTCGAGCATGTTGTTCGAATTAGATGTGTGGCGTTACGTGCCATATGATTACCGTATGTTATTATTACAAGGCTATATGATCTACAAAATTTCTAGCATCATTCTGCTGGCATGCCTAATCCTGAACACTTCTACAGGCAACCTCGTATCCACTGCTCCTGTGTCAGTCCCGAGGCAGCATTTCACTTCTGATAAGAACTCCTAGTACTAATGCCACAATTTATTTCAAATTCCAAAACGGTAATTTCTTTTAACTGTAAAGCACAGGTAACCCATAACATGCAATATTAGAATGCTTTCTCCTTCGTCGAAATTTCGTCGAACGCAACGATTATTTAACAATTAGTCACTTAAGTCGAGGTGACTATCGTTGAATCACCGAGACTGAGGTGACTAATTGTTTTAGTATAATTTCAGGCTTTTTATTATTATTAAAGTCTTCATTATCAATAGACACAACAGACATGTTACTAATTATTAAAATAACGTCAGTTAAAATCTATTTACAATATTTAATATCTATGAAAAATAGTTTCAAAGACATCTGTTTAAAAATTATCGTTTATATCTTTCAGTTCTAACTTTCGGGAGGATGAACGCGTGTTCTTGTTCTCTAAGTACTGTCTCTTTGGAGGAAGTAATTCATATAAAACATGTTCAGGGTCATTTGATATCTTCTTAAATAAGATTCTGTCTCTCTCTTCAATCAGGCCGGACATCTTAATGTTTTTTGACGTATATCCATATTGATGAGCTTGCGTGAAAAACCTATCAATGCTATCCAAGTATTTGTTTTGCAAGGCGGAACACCATACTTCTGTCCCATAGTAAAACAGTGACATTATAAGTGAGTCAAACAGTTTACTAAGTTGATCTTTGGAGTAACCATAAAACCTACATACTCTCAATATGTACATACGGCTACTAGCTTTTGACAAACTATCGACATGAAGATCCCAGCAGCAAAGTCATCTTGGAAAGTAATACCAAGAAATTTCAACAATTTTTTCTGATCAATACCTATTATCGATGGTGGTAAAGGTTTGGAGGTCCTGCCGCACACAAGCATTTCAGGGGCGCAACTAGAGGGGGGTTGGGGGTTGCAACCCCTGCCCTTTTTAATCCCTGCCCTTTTTAACTCCTGCCATTTTTGTGAGACCTAATACTATCTATCAATGCTTACTTAGACATTAGATAAACAGATAAGTAATCGTCTGTTGTACGTAGTACGCAATACAATTATCTGCAAATCTGGCGAGACTCTGCAGAGGCCTCCAGAAGCCAGCTTCAAACTGGGCGCGGCGACGCTCTGGGTACGAGTCTTCTTACGCCTGTGCTCCTGCTTTCAGCGGTTTTCTGCATTTTCTGCGGAGAGCTGAAGAAGTGGCAGAACAGCATTTCGTTCTGACAAATACTAGTCTTAAGGCCCGAGTATGTTCTTAATGTATATAGTCTACATACTCAAACACACTCTGCCTTGTAAAAGATGCTACACGCGTGTCATTAACTCATAACGGTATAGCAAAACCAACTATGGAATATTGCTGTAGCGTATGGGGCAACTGCTCCTCTGAAGGCCTTGACCAAATACTTGTTGCTCAAATACCAAACACTTGTTGCTGAAGCCAGTTCATCGGCGGTTGGTTGCCCGCCAATGTTTTTAGGATTTTAGAGCTAAAACACTGTTTGTTCCCTTGTTTAACGCCAACGGATATTCAGCGAAAGATTGAACTAAATTATTCAAAGGTCTGGTTCGTTTTCCCGTTGAATTCTGGTGCCATGTCGGTTCTTATAGACTTCCTCACCTCCCAAACGTGCACATTTTGAACATTTTGGGCACAATCAATGAACCTGACAATTCTGTGAGGAACAATCTCAGAATGCAAGAAATACCATTTCAGAGACTCTAGTTTTCAAAAAATTTCCGGGGGAGCATCCACCCCGACCCCCCTAGAGGTTGTAGTTAGCCCTCCGAAAACACAAATTTTCCGCCACCAATGACGACTGGGCGAGTTTGCCCTTTTTTTGCATTCAACCCCTGCCCTCGAAATTTTCTAGTTGCGCTCCTGCATTTCACATGTTTTTGACAAATTCAGTGGCATCCGGTTATTCATTGCCCAATTCTCGATGTTTCTGACTTCCTCAGATACCGAATCACAACTTAACTTTACAGGTGTACTGACAGTTATGTCATCAGCAAACTTAACAAGTAAGTTGCTATATGGATCTTTTAATGTTATATCGTTCACCATTAAAGAAAACAGAAAAGGACCAAGGACGTTACCCTGCGGTACACCTCTGTTGATGTCAACGTATTCCGTTACAATCTCATCGACGACAACCCTTTGACTTCGGTTCATCAAAAAACTAATAATCCAATTAATGTAAGGATTAATATTAGTTGACTCGAGTTTTTCATAGACAATGTCGTGAGGAACAGAATCGAATGCTTTACTAAAGTCGAAAGACTTCACTCGAACAAAGTCAACGTCTTCGTCCCACCATTTAAGCCAATGATGTTGGCATTTGATAAGGGCAGTTGTTGTATTTGTGCCTTCCTTATAGGCAAACTGATCCATTCCAATCACTGACTTAGCTGGCCTCTGACGAAATTTCTTGTTTGAAGACCATTTTCTCAAAGAGTCTCATTATAATATCCGTCAGCGATATAGGCCTCAGCTGGGTGCATTCTGTTAGGAGATTCTTTGGGTATTGGACTTACATCAGCGACAGAAAATTAAGTGCAACATGGAAACCACCAAGTCCTATTACAGTATCAGAGAATTCTTCTGGAAACTTCAACTGGATTTGTTTGGCTTTAGCATAGATGGCGAGATCAAATGTTACAACATAATCCACTTGACCGATGCTTGCGCTGATCTTCTGCGCATGCTTCATAACAGTATAAACTGTACTGAACACGGTTGCCGTTTATCATAGGGCAATAGCCAATCTTGGTTGAATAGGGAATATGTTGAAAGGGGACTTAGCCGAAGAAGTGCCCCGATAATATCAGTGTTAGTTGCTGCGATGAAGATTGTACTCTCGCCATGACACCACTCTTGTCAACCACGTTGGCAAACTCTGTAACTGCAGGTCTCCTGCCATGTAACATCACCACTTGCTTGTAAGGATTGCTTTCTTTTCAAATGGTCCACCATTACAGTTGGTGGTGGTGCTGGGCCAAATTGCTTTCGCTGATATATAATCATAGTGGTTCGAGCTAGTACTTCCATGGCAAGACTGGTATCAACTGCTTGAATTTCGTTGTAGGACGAACAATGGCCCATTCCATTCAACAGCGTGATGAGTAGCTTGGATGCTGTCAGGTGATGTACAGCCATTGCAAGGCTTATCTGCTTTGGTAGTTTTACCTGGGCATTTGTTGCACAGTGAACAATGTCTTCGACGATACTCAATATTCGTCTCTCATCCTCTATTCTTCTACACAAGCATGATGAGTTTAGATCTTCATAACCACATTCATCTTGGGTGACGATTAGACGTATTAACCAGTAAAGACAGCCTGTAACAACACTTTTTGCCAGCTCTAGGCACACGTGCTTTATATGAAGGGGTCTTATTGGAATGCCATTACAATTTTTAACTCCGTTGATATAACGTGCCATTTCGAAAATCTGTTGCGCTATCATTGGGCAGTTGTTGTTATCATCTTGCCCTGTTTTCTGAAAATTCACTGCCGCAGCATTTATGGCATCTTGCACTGATATTTTGCTTGAATATATGAGCTCAGGCTTGCTTTTGTCGGATGGCTGGTGAAACACTATGCTGTCTTTGAAGTATTTCTGCAGGCGCAGTTTAAGTCTCTGTTTGCAGGCTCTTCGGGGGGTTGGTGATTGGGGCGAGAGGGCGGAGGAAACGGAAGGGGGACTGGCGAGCCTGCCAGCAAGCTCTGGTAATTTTCGTCACTCACGGCCGAAATCTTATTAAAGTAAAATGATTTACGAATTAGTAATTATGCATGTTACCAATATGGCGGCGAACGAAGCAGATAAACCTGAAATATCAAGAATTCTAAAAGAATGGAATTTAAATGAACAAGAGCTTGCTGTTGTTAACCTTTTTTGGTTTGGAAAAAGTAGGATTTTTCATGCATTTCCTAGTGTGATAGACTTTCAACTAAATGGTTGCATTATGGTTCTGATTATCACTCCTTTGACCAGTATCGTGAAAGATCAGTTAGACCATTCGGTTTCGATTGGTTTAACAGCTGCCCAACTATCCGACAAATTATAATTTAATACCCACATTGTTTTCACATTCAGAGCATAGTCAATAGAGGTATGGAAACGTGGCGAACTTCAAAGTGGGTAACAACAAGCATCGATTTATGCACAAGTCTTTTGTTTTACATTCATTAATATTTATACAGCACGGTTGAGTGACTAAACCCAAACGCTGCTATTGGCTGCTTGCTTCATTATACAGAAAATACAATGTGTTCAGCAAGTGTGAAAGTGCAACATTTGGATAAACGTGAACAAAAACATAGACTTTGGCTGCGTTTCCAGACCATGCCTCTATTGACTATACACAGAGGCACGAAACAAAATGATGTATTTAGAAGTGCATATGGTAAACTGTCAATTATTCGTTCACTATGTAAAGAAGGTAAGTCTACATGTTAGAAATATTATAATTTAAATAAATAAAATCCTAGCCAAATCAAACTATCTTTAGTGTGTTTTTCCAGAATTACTAAAGATTGTACTTTTTTCCCCCCAAAAAAACACTACTGACAGATACGGCTTAAAAAAAATCCTGTGGTTCCGGTTTCCCGACCGACCCTACAATTTACCTTCCGACCCTATTTTTTTTGGGTGGTTGCGGGTCAACCTGACGCCAAAATGGCGTCTGTTGTGACAGTTATTGTCGAACCTTGTTTGCATAATATGACACAAAAAATATTTTTCGCTTCAGTGCCTCATCACAAAACATTCCACGAGTTACTTGTCGAATATCACGGAATTCCCACAAGTGATTGCAAGTTTGAAACGACACAGGAAGAACACTTGCGCTGGACATCGTTGCCGTTTGAATTAAGTGACGATTTGACACTTCAGTCGCTTATTTCTTTCAAAATAAAATATTTGAAGATATCTTGTACTGGTGAGCAACAAGAAAGTGCAGAAGAAGATAATATTTCAGAGTAAAGAAACGCCTTTACAGTGCTGATGGCCAGAGAACGCGGTATGCCACAGAAAAGGAAATCCAGGTAAATTAATTTCTGTATTTCGTGGCCCATTTCAAGGCTTTTTGTTTGGCCGTTTGGAGCCATATTATTGGCATATATTAAAAGTATAAAATAATTAATATTCATACAAATTGCCAGCAAAATGATTAAGTTGAATAGTTTAGATTTGTTTTTTCAATATAACAGCTATATATTAAACCAGGATTTTCTTGTGTTTTGTTTCACTTAAAAATTCATTGCTGTGCGAAATTAACTGTCAAAGGCATTGTTTTTAGTTCAGGCATGAAAACTGGTCTGTCCCGAAAAGATGAGATGTACAATGACTTGTTGGCAGAACACGAATCAGAAGGATGCAAATTTCCGATATCGACCGAAGAAAGCGAAGGCAGTTACATCATACAGGTCAGTACCATCATTATTGTGTCATACAGAGAGACTGATTCATTTTGTTGTTTAATACTGTAGATTTAAAGAGATAAAATTTAAAATAGTTATTTCAACTTTTTTAAACCTTTAATATCAAGGTTGTATGCAATTGTCTATGGTATATCACCAATCAACACATGGTCATAAATGATGCAGCTTCAAGGAAAAAAGATGTAACTGAGATCCCACCTGTGTTTGACAAGTACCAAGGATATAATGACATTAAACGTAAAAAAATTAAATCGCAACCATTGTGCAGTAATCTGCTTCATAGTCACTCACAAGCACTATATAGTATTTGCAACAGGCCTGTGATGAAATCCAGTCCTGAATGGGAAAGAATGCAGCAAAACATAGAAGCCCTTGCTGATTGCCTAGATGCTTACAAGAACTATTTGACTGTGCAGAAGGAAGTACAAGGAACCATCAGAATTCTCGATCACCCTGTTCGACAAGTATCTGAGAATTGTGTTGTTGAGGCCAGAACAAAAACTTTGTATCCTACTCAAGAAGAATATAAAATTCTGGATGAGGAGATCAGAAAGTCAGGTGTCCTTCAACCATTGTTTTTTGATGAATCCAAACATATCACTGAACCATTTGAAACCAACCTTCAACGATTTCGTTTCCTAGAGAAACTCCAATTATCTGTTCCAGTTGATATGTTCAAGTATGCACCTGGTGGCTCGTACACAACTGTGGTATGTCTGGTTCAAGTTGACGAAAGTCGTTCTGTCAATGAAAAACTTACCCAGACTGCAAAGATGATGGCAGCAATTTAGCCAAGATTTCCAGAATTCCATACCCGAACAATGAAAAGAAATTTCAAACAACAGCTTGCCAACATTGCCTCCATCTCTCCTAGTGCTGCAGAATTTATATACCAGAGTTTGGCCATTGATTCTAGTGTAGCATCACATCCAGATACTCAACAGCGTCTACGACTGATCTTCCTTGGTGAAACAGGATTGCTTGCTGATCTGCGTAAATTAAATGCTGGGCGACCTACTGGAACATTTTATGTATTTTTTGAGAAGCTTGGTGAAATAATTGAGAGTGTAAGTGCTGCAGATGAGCGTCGTCACAATGTAGCTGATATTTCTGAATGGATTTCGTTGAGGGACTTAATATCTCAAGCCAAAGACAAGTGCCCGGCTGATACACCTATTCCATCAAAAGCCCTTGTTCACCTTCAGTTTGCTCCCAGAAACCCATATGCACACACAGCCCTGAGTTTCACTCAAAAGTTTGCAGTTCAATTAGCTCATCCAGATGACCATTACTGTGCTGCCATTCTTCTATACTTAAAGCATCTTTCTGTTATTCTTCAAAAAGAATGTTCTTTGTTTTTTTGTGATGACAAGGCTAAGGTAAATGTTGGTGAACCTGGCGTCGTTCTGTCAACTGGTGTTCGTGGTAAGCAAACATTGGCTCCAAGAAGCTCAACTCTGTCAGCTGCAGACCATGATATGCATCACAAAGGTTCCTTGACACCTTCTGTGTACGTGCATTGTGATATTCCTCCTGATCCAAATAAATATTTTGTGACGGGTCAAATCACAACAGTGATAAATTATGCAGTTTTCCAAACATCCAACCCTTTCCGTCATGCAGCAGTTATGACAAAGCTTTTGAAAGATAACACACACCATGTTCTACTAAAGTTTTCTGATGGTGGAACAGATCAGCGCAACACTCTGGAAGCAGTAAAATGCTCACTCATTTGTATATTTAAAGAGCTTGACCTTGATCTACTGATTGCAGGTAAATATCACAGATGACTCTGATGGGATGTAAATTAAAAGTACCAGTATTCAAAAACTATTAAATTTATAGAAAGATCAGATGTTATTTAATATTAAAATTCCATATGGATTTATAGCTATTTTTATTATTGCAGGAAGATGTGCCCCAGGTCAAAGTTGGACCAACCCAGCTGAACGAATAATGTCGATTATAAATCTTGGCTTACAGAATTGTGCCATTGGACGTGAACCCTGTTCAAACGGTGTGGAGAAGTTGATAAAGTCATGTAATGCAATGAAATCTGTTCGAGAGAAAGCCCATAGGCACCCAGAGATAAAATAGGAATGGGAAAAGTCTGTATCTGGTGTACAGGATCTACTGCGTGGAAGATTTGAAAGATTAGCATTGAAGGAAAAGCCAGTCTCTACTATGGATCCTGTGGAAGAAGAGGAAATAGTTGCTCTTCAACGTCATCTCAGCATCATTCCAGGATTGGATATAAACAAGCTTATTAAGGAGCATACCCGCAAAGTAGCATCATACCAGAAATGGCTTGACAACCATTGTCGACAGTGGCAATACATCTTCCAAATCCGAAAGTGTAATGACCTGTCATGTTGCACTCCAAGTCATCTTACTAAAGAGAGCCTAAAGTGGTTACCCAACCCTATGCTTGATGCATCAGGTGAGCACTTCCTACCATTTCAAGAATACTAATGAATCTGACCGTCCAACCCTCAAGGCCAGTGCCAAGGATGGAAAGAAGTCAAAGTCCTCTACAACTAGAAGATAAAGTCGCAGGCTAAGGATCACCAGACTGCTCTTCTCTCTGAGGAACATTGCCAGGGACTTCAAGGTGATTAATCTGTGTACACTGCACAGAATGCACGCATGATTATTAATTGTATTGAATGCCAGAAGCCTCGAGTTATTTACTCTAAATCTAAACTTACTGAACGCCAAGCTATGCAGTGCGCCCTGATGTTGTCTGAGTGATTATAGCTGTGGTTCACCTGTATGCCCACCACATAATCCACTGTTGGAGAAGGTTTTTAGTCGTCTTACAATGACGTGCGAGTCTTTCATTGAGAATTCCTACTATGGCTCAGATGTTGGAAGAAAAGATGTCTGCTGTGTTTGTGGTGGAGCAGATGCAACAGTGGACCAAGAGCTTAAGAAGAAGTATAAGACAGTTCTTCCAATGTGCTCAGTGTGCAATGAGGCTGGACATACCACAGTTTGCCAGCGGCCTTATGGAAAAAATGCAACTAGTTGAATTGTTACATTGTTAATTGATTAACATTCTGTTCACATAATACTGTATTACAAAAATACATGTACTAGACACTTTTGAACCCTTTAATATTGTTTAATATTATTAACATTTACTGTGATAAGTTACTTTAAAATGGTGTTATGTTAAATCTCTTTTAATAGTTGTTTAATAGTCCTATTTAATGAGTACATTATTTAATACATATTAAGAAAAGTGACAGTTCTACAATGAACTGTTAAATATTTAGCTGCTTCTTCAAATGTTTGGTGTTGCGACAATGACCAATCGATCGCAATTACCAATTTCAAACAAACAACTTTTTTCCTACCTACCCTACTTTTTTGAGGACATGAAATAGGAACCACAGGATTTTTTTTTAGGCCTAACTGACATTTGTGTAAAATGATTTTATTAGGTGCCAAATACCAGTTATATTTTCAATATTTAGGTGTACCAGTGCTTGCCCTTACTGGAACGGCTGACCTGAACACTCAGCAGACAATTTGCAAAGAGATGCTGATGTTTATTGGCCCAAACAGTAAAAACTTGCGTTTTTCTATTACAAAAACACCAAAGGACAAAATGCATGAAAAACTGAACATGATAAGAGACATGGGGTGCACTACACCTAAAACTATAATCTTTTGCCACACTTTGAAAGAAATTGCTGTGGTGTTTAATTATCTTTAAACTTGGAGGAAATGCATATCACCCTATCAATTCAGCCAATAAAGATAACCTACTTATTGGAATATTTCACTCTGTGACCTGGCAACAAAACAAGGATAGAATAGTTAAGTCTTTAAGAGAAGATGGACACCTAAGAGTGATAATTGCCAGTACAGCACTCAGCATGGGAGTTAACGTTCCTGACATAAGATACATAATCAATTGGGGACCTGCAAGAACACTGTTAGATAAACACCAAGAAGCTGGACGAGCTGGGAGGGATGGTAAGTAATCTCATGTCAGTCATTTATCATGGGCAGCAACTATCACATTGTGAAGATGATGTGAAGGATGCCATATAGTTGCAGCTTATAAACCGTTTGATGGAAATATACAACCCCTTGATATTGGGCATGATTGCTGTTCAAATTGTGCGACAAACTGTGATTGAGGAGCTGACAGTTGTCAGTCCTTGCCATTTGAATGTGATAATCAACCAAACACAACAACAACTGAGTCCTTAACAATATGTGTGAATAATAATCAGTGACAATAAAGATGTGAAGGACGCATTCCTTGAAGTGCAGGAATCAATACCGATTGGTTGCACTGTGTTTGTTGCAAACTGCCATAGGTTATTTACACTTACAATATAAACACCTTATAAACACCTATTTGCCAGTATTCTCAGTACATGGCTTAAAAATCTTAGAAATCCTGGATGAAATCTTCAATGATATTCCAAATTTGGACTCTGTGGACAGTATTCTGACTGAAGGTGTTATGGACTATGATACTGCAGATGAACAGATGCAAGATTTTGATTCTGACACTGAATCAGATCCCTTTGAGCTCTTGGATGAAGAGGATTTATAATGAATGTTTTATAAATTTAATAAATTTAAATAACCACTTATCAGTGGAGGACCTGCTGGTGAAGGTGAGAAGACAGGCTGTGGTGGTTTGGGTAAATAAGGCGGAGGGATGTAGACAACCCAGTAAATGTTGCAAGGAAGAATATATACCTACGCATCGGACGATTTTACAGATTTAATTGGGCAGTTTGTTAATGTACAGATTACAAGACCGGAACCTCCTCCATATCAGCCATGAATCAAGCAAAATTTATTGATATAATATCCATGAAGAGTCTATCTCGTCAACGAGTACTCCATTTAATTGGTTCAAGACCGATACCAAAACCCGCTGCCGATTCGATACAGATGTATGATCTATTTTTTAAAGACACGCATAACAATTATTTTAAAACAGAATTTGATTCAAGCCAAATCGATAAGATTGGTAAAAGCGTCTATCTTAACAATCATTATATATTCATTGTAAAGATATGAGTTAATCAGAAATGTATGTTATATTTTTTATTTGAATTAATTAACACTCTCTTAAACCCAGTTAACCGACACTTATTATCTACCAAAATTGTTATCAGGAATATTAAAATATATACTAAATTGTTTCACTAATTTGTGTGAAAAGTGTAAAATAGAGTATCAAAAAGCATAAAAATAGCTATAAATATGTTTAAATAAATGTAAAATGTTTAAATATCTAGAATGTAGACGTATTTAAACATATCCCAACTACAGGAATATATTTCACGGGGATCGACTAATCCCTCTGAGTATTAATAAATCAACTGAATTGACAGTTTAGACAAATTAAAAATTCGTGTTTCTAAAAACACACAACCAATATGGCCGACTAATCCCTACGAGTATAATAAATCAACTGATTTGACACCCTAGAACAAATCGCTAATTATGAACCCGCGTCTTTAATCCTGAAATACATACTCATTGTCCATTGCCTATTATAAATCAACTGCTTTGACATCAAGGGGTGTGATTAGAAGAAGTCGCTTATTATAAATTCGCGTCTCTAATCGCGTAACATACAATCATTGTTCCTACCTATAACAAATCATTTGTTTTGACATGAACGCTTTAATGAACGATCTCTGATTGAACAAGCTCTGATTGGTCAACCCCTCCAAACCATTGTGATAGTAACACAGCCGCGATTATAAAAAATAGGTGTACGGACAATTAATCTCAAACTCAAAACCAAAACTTGCAAAGAAACTCAAAAGAAAAATATGGCTAATACTTCGATGAATACGAACCCCCGAAAGAAGAAATGAAAGACACAGTTAATGTAAGTAACTACAGAAAAACTGTTATGATTGCTGTGCGTAAAATCGTCGTGAACTTGTAAAAATATTTATTATGTTATTTTTCTTAGAAAGAAACCAACCCGCAGGAACAGTCGCCTCCACCAATACCCGACAATGTTATCACAAACGTCGCACCGATACCCCTTTATGCAGATGATGAAGAAAGCGAGGAATGGGCCTTCCGCGTCCAAAAAGATGACGAATACGATTTCGACGAGTACACCCCTCCCGAAGACGATGAACCCCTAGTATGGGAATACGTCGACACCCATGGTGAGGCATTCATATACTTCGAAAGTACACAACAATTAATTAAAATGCATAAGCATTAACTGGTATTTCTTTTTAAATTGTAGGGGGATATCCCTCATTGAAAAAAGACCCCAATAATAAAGAAACTGAAAATTGGGTTTATGTATTCAAACAACTTTTTGTCTGATATATATTTTGTTTCTTGTAAATATTCCATGTTAAAAAAACTTCATCAAACTTCTGCATCCTGTGTGTTTTACTATAGCTAACTCTTTCATCATACGCTAACGAACAACCCTGGCGTAAAATAAGCAATTGATAGAATGAGGGATGACCTGATTGTCGCTTTGGACCAGAGCCAATTTCATTCCAATCACAAATTCAACTACGGGCGAACGCGCGCCAATGCAGTTTAGTAATAAATACTACGGCACATTGGAAGTACCAAGTACAACTTACAAGCAAGCAATAGACACAACAGGAGCCAACTGAAAAATATTATGAAACCCTACCTGCTTATATACCCGACCATAATTCACAATTCTCTAAAAAATTTTGGGGATACATTTCATCTATTTTTTTTAAACACTTTACGGTATAAACCCCAAAACTTTTTCCAGGTACATTACATCTATTTTTTTTTGGATACATTTCATCCAAAATTTTTGAGAACATTTTTTCGGAATATCTCTAAAACCTTTTGGAAGACTTCGCAAAAACACCAAATAATTTTTTGAGACATTGCCTCTAAAAATACCATAACTAAGAAATATCAGTCATTTTGCCATAAGATGGCGTTTGAGGTAAGAGCTCCGTGACGGAAATTTCTATGATTAATTCTATGATCAAATTTTTTTGGTTTTTGATTATTTTTATTTCAAACATCACAACTCTTCTCTTCAAATAAAAATGAAGTTTTTTCGACAATGGCACGCACGTAAGTATAAATCACATCGGGGTGAGGTATGATGGTCGTTTATACTCAAGATTTTTTTGACTTTTTGATATATCTATCTCATGAAATTTTACGATCACCTTAATTGACCTTCCTCATCTCTCTGGTCGTAAAACGCAAGGACAATCATCAAAAAACTGGTCGTAAAACAACACCAGGTTTCATGATATAAATATATACAAAATTCAAAAAAACCTCTTGTATACGACCAGTTGCATATCCCCCTGATTTGATCACTGGTCGTTCTTTACAGGGTGACCACACCTTAAAACTATTCAACCCCCGCGGAAATATGGGACTGGACTGTGCTCTGATTGGTCAATTCAAATCATACTGGATTCTGATTGGCTTAGAGCTCGGTCCAGTCCCTAACACATTAATAATAATATATATATTACTACTTATACAGTGGTGTCATAGTAATACCATTCATAGTAATTAACAAGGGAATAAAAATCAAGTTGGGTCAGAAGATACAGTAGTGACTATTCTGATAAACAAGCTTGAACTAATTTTGAGCATTGTAACTTGTTTTCCACTCATGTAGCTTTTACTCAAATGAGTAAAAATGCAACAACAGTGACTACAGGTTCCAAGAACACAACCACCAGAAGTTGTGAATATTGAGGACACAGATTTGTTAGTGCAAGGTACTGTATTGTATAATTATTGATTTATGTAACATACACAGTTGAAGCAAAAACTATATATTTTTAAAACTAGCAGAAAGAAGCATAAAGTGCACATTTGAATTTGAATTTTTTGTAGTTCCATCATAAGCTTTTTGCTATAAAAGTTCCAAGCTCTCCTTGACATATAGTACATGCATGTGATGCCATAACTGAAACGAAATTCATTGTGTTTCATCTATTCTGTTAAGTTTTGGATGACGTTGAGGAAGAGCATGGTACCGAAAGTGCACCAAGACAAGGTAATTAAAATTGTATGGCTATAACAATATGCTCAAATATCTCAAGTTTATTCTGGCTTAATAATGAATATAAATTGTTTGAAAATTCTGAGAAGGTTGGTGTACTGCCAAAATGATGATTAAGAGGTTTACTCTTTCATGTGAAGGCCCTTCGTCAGAGATTAATTATGCCAAAACCTGCAATTTCTGGCGCATTTAGGTGACTTGTGTTAATGTCGAGTATTTACGTAATTTGGAATAACCAGCACAGATAGGGAATTTTTGTGTGTTTGTGTATTTTTTGTGTGTTTGTGTATTTCTTGACCGAAAAACAATTATATTTCTAGTTGTAATTGAGGCTGAGGAACAGCACATGACTCAAGAAGTGTCCCAAATCTGATGGAGTCAGCAGGTTTGTCAATGCAAGGTAATTGACATTCAAATAGTTTGAATCACCTTGAAATGGTACAAAAATAGGTCCGCGATGCGAACATGTGGGTACCTCATTGTGTTTGTTGTTGATATTAGAATTAATCGGATCAGAGCCAGCTGAAGAAAGTACTGATATAAATAATAGATTAGATGGCTGTACTAGATAATCCTCTTCGGATTTTCGGAAATGGAAAATCCTCTTTGGATTTTCGGTGTTGATTGGTATGATTCTTTTAATTAAGTGCGAGCGGAAGAAATTCGGAGAATAATTTGAACGCTATAGTATTAGAAGAGTTGTTTTTAAAAACGATTTGTCAACAACCAGTAGTGTTGCTAACTCGGAAATATAGCTCACAGCTGCATAAGGTTTGGTCATAAGACCCTGGGTATGGGACTCAGTTGATGTAGTGACGTCATCGGACAATTCGTCGTAAATAATAATAATGCTAGAAATACGTTTCGCAATAACCCCTCGCTCGCCTATTCTACCCCCCTACCCCTGCGAAATTTTCGCATTACTGATTCGCAGACCTCACACGCCATGTATTTGTTTATTAGAAATCGGAAAAGGTGTTTCTATTGAGGTACATTTTGAACGTTATCTCGGTCAATATTTAACCGTTTTCAATTCTGAAAACAGATTTCTAATTACCGAGTCCACGAACGCTGTAGATATGAGAACCTGGTAGGGGGTCCTGGGGCATGGCCTCTCCGGTAAAATTTTGAAATACACAGTCTCTGAAATGCTATTTCTTGAGTTTTGAGACGATATATTACAGAATTCTGAAGGTTACGAAACGTCATTTTAAATAGTCAAAAGACAACACAATTATTTCAAATATTTGAACATCCAATGTTTTTATTTCATGGTATTTTTTTTATAAAGTAAGACACACTGTCAGCTTACAGTCCAGTAAGCATCGTGATGTTTTAGGTAAAACATCGTAAACCATCGTGATAGTTTAGGTAAGCAACGAGACCATGAGGGGAGTGACTAGCATACTATTTCTGAGCAAATTTCAGGGGGGCCATTCCCCGCTGCCCCACCTCAAATACGGGCCTGGAGTCTAAATAGATAAGATACGTATCTATTACATTACGAGAACGTGCATACCATTTGTTAAAACGGTTTATGTACTTAGAAATGTAATCGGCGATCAGGTATCAACCGTTTTCCATTCTGAAAATAGATTTAGAATTGTCTAGTCCAAGTACATACTGTAACATCCCTTCATAAAAACCTGTTTGTGTCGGATTCAAACGGATCACCCAAAATGACTTTTTACTTTCTTATAAGGAGTTGCACCTACCACTTTACACTTATATATATAAATGAGAAAAATTGTAATATATCTTGTCAGCTGAAAATGTCATCTTCATAGGCTTTTTGCTATTAAAGTTGACGGAAATGACGTCATAGCGGGAATCTGTAAAGAGGTTTTCATATAGACAGATGCCCGCTATGACATCATTTCCGTCAACTTTAACAGCAAAAAAGTCTATGAAGATGAAATTTTCAGTTGACAAGATATATCACAATTTATCTCAGGAGAATCCATAGATTACAAATATGTTAAATCCCCACAGACGTTATATGCACTTTAATATTAACCGTAATCCTATATTGAATTGTCAGTATGACGTCACTACATCAAATGAGTTCAGAATAGCCTCACCGACCCTCCCTTCACCCGTTCTGGCGCATATATTTATGATCTATAACCCGCTCCCGCGGAGATAAGTCCCCGGGTACGAGGTTGGAGTTGGTCTTTCTTATAAATAATTTGAAATGATCGATTTCTGTCGTTGCTGTTCCTAATCTACTATTTAAAATACGACAATGTCTGGCAGAGAAAGAAAGGTGAAATCTCAAAAACACAAAGACGCTGCAAATGAAGTTGCGAAAGAATCCGTATATTCGCAATCCCCGTCGAGGATGGCTCCGGAAAAGATGGATGATTCTTCGAGAGAAAAGATCGACAGCTCCGTTTATACGTCTCCAAATAAGAAGACGAAGGGCGATGAGATAATTGCGTATGTCCAGTCGGTATCTCCAATCAAAAGAAATAAGAAAAATACGTTGGACTACTGCAATGTGAAATTACAGACAGAGGACACTTCTTATGACGCCATATGTTTCTCCAAAGCAAAACGTCCAATGCTGATCGAAAGGGAAGAAAACAAAACAGCAATCAAAATATCAAACTACACCAAAATGGGAGGGGATAAATCTAAGGTAGCGATCAATGATATGACAAAGCTGAGTGTTCCGGATCCAGGTGAATATTCGTTCCAGTTTGAACCTCTGAAAGATGAACAGTCTCAAAAACTTTCCTTAAAGGAAGTCGTTGAACAATCCGCTCATATGGATGTCGTTACAGTGTCTGGAAAGATCTTATCGAAATCAGAAACCGAGATTGTAGGAAGAGATTCTCTAAAGCTCGCAAAAGTTACTCTCTCTGATGGAGTTACTACGATTGGCCTAGAGTTATGGGAAGATATAATTGGAAAAATTACAGAAGGACAAACATATACTGTAAGTAATGCAAGGGTTCGTATCTGGAATAAGAAAAAGAAACTTAGCACAACCAGAGATTCGATCGTCGAAAGTAATAATGATGATAATCTTATGAAAGTACCATATGATCCTAATGTTGTTGCATCGCAGTCCTGTATTAATTCCAGTATCGAAATCACCAATATTAAGTCAGTACAAGAAATTCAGAAATTTAAGCAGTGCCTTAACTGCTCCAGAAAAATAGTGCAAGAAGATTCTCGCCTTATACTTCACTGCGATCGATGTGGTCATACCTGTCGTTCTTCTAATTGTAAAACAACTATTTGTGCCAAAATAGTAATAGATGAACAGACAGACGTACAGAAGAAAGTCGTCCATCTATCTGTTTTTCAAAACGTATTAGAAAAGGTTATGTCAATAGATGTAAATTCTATCGACAAATATGATATTTCAGAAAAGCTCCTGCTTTTAGATGATATTACAATTGTTTACAATGAGGACAATATTGTCACCGATATCCAACTGCGTAAACTGTAAAGCAAGTTAAGTTAAGGTGGACACTACTGTGCATTACCACTTTGTTAAGTTTTAAACTTTACTATGAAAACATTACATTAATGACTTTCATATTAATGACTTTTGTGTTTTGATATTATTTAATGTTTCATTATAATAAATAATATAAAAGTTGTTGATATTTAATAAAGAAGTGTAAAATTAAGTTGTTCTATATGGTATTAATATTATTAGGGACTACTGTATAATATATACAGCCAGTCAGTAATGCAACAACAAATCTGAGTAAGTGATGCAGTTCCAAAGGTATGCAATTCAAATACAATTGGTCTGAAGCAGTTTCTGTGTAAGTTGACATATACAGTAGGATTGTTCCACATTGTTTAATGTCATTGTTGCTGAATAGGCAAACTATTTTCAATGGGAAAAATATGTTTTCAGCTCCAAGAAGCAGTCAATTTTCTGGCACATCAATCCATAATCAATCATTGTTGTCTGCAAGTACATTGTTCAACACCATTCAAATTGTGAATTTAAGTACTGTATAGTGCATGATTCATCAGAAAAAATCCATTTTTCCACAGCAGCTTAACCATGCATGGCATTATTTGTCCCAGTAATGGTTTGGTACATCCTCAGATGCCTGTGTGATGAAATGAAGTTTGGGATGATCCTACTGTACTTTCTTGGACTATTATGTATTGGCTGCTTCCTAAGAATGAAGAAAAACAAACATGCAACTTAGGGGCTGAAGGCATAACATAATATCTAAGTTAATTATAATAAAGTATCATGGAGTTGCTTCCTAAGAATGAAGAAAAACAAACATGCAACTTAGGGGCTGAAGGTATAACATAATATCTAAGTTAATTATAATAAAGTATCATGGAGTTGCTTCCTAAGAATGAAGAAAAACAAACATGCAACTTAGGGGCTGAAGGTATAACATAATATCTAAGTTAATTATAATAAAGTATCATGGAGTTGCTTCCTAAGAATGAAGAAAAACAAACATGCAACTTAGGGGCTGAAGGTATAACATAATATCTAAGTTAATTATAATAAAGTATCATGGAGTTCTAATTACCAGGCCTGTCGACAGGGGGGGAAGTTGCCCTAGGCGCCCAACTTGAGAGGGTCCCCTAAAATGTTTGATTGTTAGAATTTACTCAAAAAGGCTCTCAAAGTGCAGAAAATGTCATATCAGAGACCATACATTTAAATTTTTTTTAGGGGAGAGCACCTGAACCCCCTAGAAATGTGGTCACTGGATGCGCTACTGGACATTATGACGTCATCAGGGCACCCAAAACGATAACTTGCCCTGGGCCACAGATCCTGTTGGTGGCCCTGCTAATTAGTATAACTAAATTTAAAAAAGCCTACCTGCAATAATAGTTGAGGTACTGTAGATCCAATGAGTTATTCAGTTGAAGTAATAAAATTATTTCAATTCAATCGTTATTCAGTTGTCCAATAGCGTAGGAACGGAACTCTTGTTCCCACAGAAACATAATTTTGATTTAATGGTGTCACTGAAAATGTTTTGAAAAATATATTGACTGAAACTCAAAGTTGTACAAAACTCAAAGTTGTACAAAACTCATGTTTCATTTTTTTATGGTATTGTTATGGTAGTTTGCCTGTTGATAACTGTAAAAATATAATTATGAATATTTGGTGATATTTATTCTCTGTCATGCATAGACTGATAACTCATAGCATGGTGATAGTTCTCCACATTTATACAGTATATGATATCCAGATTGTTTTATGATCACTAAAATAGGTTTCCAAAATTCCTGAATTTAGATTTTGAGAAGTTGTTTTACAGTAAATGTGATCGATTAGAGTTCTATTGTCTGTTGTGTAGTCTGATATTAATTGTACATAGCTATTGTCTCTTACCATAAGATTATAGAGAGGTCTTCTGTCTGTTTCACTTAACCAATTTACATTGAAGTCTCCAATTACTACACTTTCATCAGAAGCATTATTACAGAGAACTTCTCTTAATCCTGAACACAACTGACGTATGGGTATTTTTGGAGAGCGATATACACCTATCATTGTTAAGTTTGGATGAGTGGTAATTTTAATGATCGTAAATTCGATGCCATTGATATTATGAATGTAGGGGTAACCAGGGACAAAAGGAACTCTGCTATACACTGCTGTACCACCGAAGGGTCGTCCACCATTTGCAATTGAAAGACTGTCATTACGAAATAACTCAAAATCATTAAGTTTGTACATTTCATTTGGATCTGTTGGAGTAAATCTTGTTTCTGTAAATATTGTTACATGCGTAGATGAATAATTAAAATCCTTACGAACGTCTTCAATGTGTTTATGGAGTGATCGTGCATTTAAATAACATAATTTCAAAGCTGAATTATCATTTATATTGTACAATGGGGAAATACAAAGTTGGAGACTTGTCGCTGTTCTTAGCTCTTTCATTTCATTTACAACGTTGAAATAACGGCAATTTTATTTTCACAGAGGTCAGTAATATAGAGTCCTTCAATGGTAGTTACTAGACTCAGTGCTACATAATGTATGTGAGGGATTGCTCGGCGAGTATTGAGGTTGACGACAATTTCAGTTTGTGTATCACCTTGAGATCTATGTACAGTTTTTGCAGCAGCTGGACGTAGTGGAAATTGCTTTCTGACAATTTGAGCTGATCTGTTTCTACCGACAGCGAACTGTGTGGTAAGTGGTTTAATTGGAGTCCATGTTCGTTCAATATTACTTTGTCGATAAAGCTGCCTGTTTTCGTGTCTTGTTTTGCTCCCAACATCTTGTTGATCAAACTGTACCCATATTATACCAGATGGTTTGTCAGGTTGATGTAACTGTACTAACTTAATAATATTACTTGCACCATTTGTTAGACCATCATCAGTTCTTACGTTTATTGCAATTTCTGATCTTTCACCTTCAGCAATGTGGAGTTTTGAAGCTAGCTGTTTAGTTTTGCGTGGGTCATTTGGGATTTGCTTCATTATTTTTTCTCTGAGCTCTGCAGAGTTGGCACCAATAACACTGTCTTGGGCTTTTATTGTGTACTTTCTCCCCGTTGCTGCTTCATGGACTTGATTATTGAATTCATCAACCATAGCGTTTTGAATAAATAAATGAGTTGCTTGTTGTGGACAGTTTTGTTCAGGAACTATTCTTTCTTTGATCTTCAAAATATCATCCTTAGTATGCTTTCCTTCTCTTAATCTGTTTAAAATTTCTGCAAATTCTTTACTATCTCTTTGTCGCATAATTTCATCTAGTTCATGCATTCTAAAGTGTTTCTTCCATAAATTTGGAGTAAGAACACCATATTCTGAGTTATCAAAATCTTTGAATACGAGACTATCCATGACTGGTTTTAGTTGAAATAAATCACCAATTGCAATGATGCTTACACCACCAAAATCTTCCTTGCTACCTTTTGTCTTTTAACCGATTATTTATTTGGACATTAAACATACTGTTTCCAACCATAGATACTTCATCAAGTAATATGAGTTTTAAACCTCCAAGTAGACACCTAATAGTATTTAATCTGTTAGAATCAAGAGGTTTGTAAATTTTTAGTGACTGACATGCAGGTACAGCAAGAGCACTGTGTATGGTATTGCCTTTGATGATAAATGCAGCTTTTCCTGTAGGTGCTAAAAGTAAGACTTTTACTTGATGAAAATCATCACCAGCTCTGGTGTTATAGTATTTCAATGCTGCTTGGTATATTGATTTTGTAAGATGTGATTTACCCACACCTGCTCCTCCACTTAGAAAAGAGTAAAATGGTTTATCACAGGTTTTAATTTGATGAAGTGAATGATAGAAAAATTATTTTTGTTTCTTATTTAATGTTTGTACCATTTCTCTGTATTCTTGATCAGGCAATTCATTTAGAATAAGTGGTTCATTATTTGATGATGCCGAAGGGATACCAAGATCATCTGACAAATCATAGTTTTCATTCAAGTCAGGATGTAAATTTTGAGTTCCCTCATCTTCATCTTGGCGTTCAATGTCTTGGGTAATTGGTGCAATTAAATCAAATTGATCTTCATTGTCATCAGGAGCTGCATTTAATTGTTCTTGGGCATTATTTAATTCTTCATAACAAACTGCATAAAGAGCCATTTGGTCTTGAATTGGTTCCTCCAATGCTAAGTAATGTTCTTTATAAGATGAATATTTACCAATTAAATCAGTGTCTTCATTTCGCCATGGTGTAAAAAGCATTATTAATTCCCGATAATGTTTCTCTGGGTAGGCTTCTTTGTTAAACCAAACACTTCTTATAATTCTGGCTTTTGTTCGCTTTTTTGGTAGACTTGTTTTGTTTATTTTTTTTGATTTAGAATTACATGTAAGTGATGTGTCTGTATTGATATCATCACAAAGCTCATCATCATTATCTGATGTCTCTACTGGTAGGCCATCAATGTCCAATTTACTTGATTTCTTGTGGTAAGGTTTATTGTTACATGAATCATACCATGCAGCCCAGTCTGCCAAAGTTACATTCTCAACAGCAACAGGACGTTCACTATACCTCTTTAGAAGACCCCCAAAGTGTATTTCTTCACATTCATCTGGCATCTTTTCAATTTCACTTAATGGTTTTAACAGTTGAACTCTTTCACTGGGTAGTGAAGTGGGTATGAAAACAACTTGTCTTGAGGATTTCCTCATTGGCAATTGGAGAACTATGTACACAGCTTCTTGAGCACTAATTTCAACACTGTTTAAAAATTTATTTCCTATGTCTCTCACTTGCTGCTTAATACTAGCATTTCCTTCCCTTGCTTCAGCACACGCAGTACGTAGTAGTTCACTCATTCCCTTTTGGGCTTTAGATATATATGAGACAATATACATTGCACATGAATACACATCAAGAACAAACTGAATATCCATATTTGCTCTCCAGGCACTGAGACATGCAGGATTATAATTGTTTATTCTTAGCTCATTGGGATTTCTTTTCAAAAATATTGTGGGGCAATTGAGGGATGATCGAATTGCCAGCAAATAGTCATTTTCAGAGATATTCAGATAAGTTAATAGCTGATCAAATGTGATATTTTCACCTTCTTTCATGTCATTTAGCTGCTGCTTTATGTTTTTCCACAAAACTTTTAGTTTCCTAATATCGTTTTCAGATACATTGTCATCAAGGGGATAAAGTATTTTAGTTGACCTAATTGGTGGTTGAGGGTAATTAAATCGACATTCTTTTTTTGACTTTTTGCGACAAGTATGGGAGTGTCTGTGTGTTTGTCGGTTAACAAGATTAAGTAGCTCAGGCTCATCATTTGGTAAATGGCAACTAATGATTTTATCGATAAAAGATGTGACATCGTCATCTTTATCAACTGCAAATACTGGGGCATTTTCTAGCCATATTAGCATGTGAATATGAGGTGAACCTCTTTGCTGATACTCAACTCTGTAGAACCAGTCTTCAATTTTCAGTCCCAAAGGGAAAATACTGCTCATTAAAAATTCCTTCAAAAATTTATTAAACTGATAGTCAAAATGTCTTGCACAAGTTACTGGGTCACTTTGAATGAGTCTGCATTTTTCTTGCCAAGTTAATTCTTCTAGTTCATCATCAGTATAATCTTTGTGATCAACAAGTTGCCCTAATATTTTAAGGAGGTGTAACCACTTTGTTTCAGCTGAGGAAAAGCTACAGAATAAAGTTGCAGGACCCAACTGTCTTATCATTGCAAAAAGATCTTTTTTAGCTTTTTCAAAATATGGTGGTGAACCTCTTAGTGCTCTTAAGAATTTGAAGCCTTCATCAAAGTTAATAATTCTCTCTAAACTACCCTATGAGTCTTTCTCAATGCAATTTGACATTTACCTAAAAGTATTTTCATTTGTAGCTTTTTAGTCTTAAAAAATATATTTTCAACACACATTGCTGCTCTTCTGTCGGATCTTCTTAATTCTGATTTTCAAATATCACTATAGAAAACTTTGACTGATCTTTCTTTATCTTCAGGCCTTTTTTGACCAAGAAATATTCCCGGGTAAGCTAGTTCTTCAGAATATTTATCTCTAAATATACTAAGTGGTCTGCTACCTTCCCCTGGTGCAATATTGTGAATTGTTTCTCGTTCATGATTTTCGAGGAAATCTGTTGCAGTCAACATGGTATCAGTTACGCCAGCTGGTATTTCTGCTTCATCTTCACTCCAATCTTCATTTTGACCTTTTTTATGATTTGGGTTAACATTTGAATTATGATCATGTCTGCTTTCTGAATAATCTTTTTCCTGTGGTATATCATCGTCATTTAAGTCTAAAATATTTTGAAAGTTATTCTGCCAGTCGTGTTAAAAATAATGCCTTGCTCTTGATAAAGAGCACTATTTGCAGTTAGCCAAGTTGCTGCCTGGAAAACTTTATGTGGTCTTACATTTAATGACCATGCAGAATGTTTATATCGCATTCGTCTTTTAAACTGAACTTTGATTGTCCCAGTCTCATGTGGTAGTCTCGGCAAGGTATTTACAGTATTGACAACATCAGCAGGTACATTAACAACATTGCCATTTATTTTAAATTGTTTGCCTCTTGGAGCTTGCATAAGCTTTTGAAAGGCTATTCTTGGTGCAACAAGTCTCCACTCTAATTCATTTAAATCAAATAACTCAGATGGCTTTTCTGGAAATAACATTCCATTTTTCACAGCAGAAGGTGCTATCTTATCCTTTTTTAAATACTTTTCACATGTTCGACAAATCCATTCAATGTTGTCAACACTCAATTTATTGAATAAGTACTGCACCATATTAGGGTTTGATATTCTCAAATTTTCAGCAGTATTGACACTGTGCCTGTACCATAACTGATCACAACATGTGCAAACATGTAATGGGCCTTTCGAGACAGCTATGTGAAACTTGTGGACAAGATCTGAAATCATAGTAGCATCGTTTGCTCTCTTTTTCTTATTACACAATTGTTTTGTTAAAAGGCGCTTTTCTTTGTGCTTAGCAGTTTCATTCTCCTGCGCTTTCTTATTATTCACTTGCTTTTGTAAAAGGCGCTTTTCCTTGTGCTTAGCAGTTTCATTCTCCTGCACTTTCTTATTATTCACTTGCTTTTGTAAAAGGCGCTTTTCCTTGTGCTTAGCAGTTTCATTCTCCTGTGCTTTCTTATTTTTCACTTGCTTTTGTAAAAGACGCTTTTCCTTGTGCTTATCAGTTTCATTCTCCTGCACTTTCTTATTACACACTTGCTTTTGTAAAAGGCGCTTTTCCTTGTGCTCAGCAGTTTCATTCTCTTTCATTTTCTTATTATACACTTGCTTTGCTGTAAGTCTATTTTTTTTGCACTCTGGAGATTCATTTTTATTCATTTGTCGACGCTTAGCAAGTCTATTCTCTCGATTCGATTCAGTTTCATTTGTTTTACTTTTTAAATAGTTTATTCGTTGAGCTTTTAATCTTTTATTTCTGTTTTTTTCATCTTCATTAGCTATTTTTTTTTTCATTTTGAGCTCTTTTCCTTTTCATTTCTAATGCTCGTTCTTCATCTGCTCCCTTTCCTTTTGGGCTGTTTTAGGTTTCTTTATTTTGATTACCAGTAGCTGCAGAGAGGTATTTGTTATTTTGTCTAGGAATACATTCCTCAACATTTGACTTACCGGTATAGAGGCAACATTAACTGAGACACCCTTTATCTCATTCAAGGCATTGACCATCCACAATATGTACTATTTTGACAAAAAGTCACTAGATTTTCAAGACTCTCAACAGTAAGCAACACAGCTGTGCCAGAAGAATATGGCCTTCCATACAAGTCTCTTGAATGAGAGTCAAATACCTTATAACATTGTCCGGTATTTTTAAACACTGCAACTGTGCTGCAATCAATAGTTAATAAACAACATTCATAATTTATTTCAACTCCATAAAATAACTCATTGAAGGCATTTTTAAGGGTAACATAAGGTCCATTATTATTTCTCATGTACATTTCACCAGTCAATGACTCACTATAAGTTAAAATATATGTTTTGTCACTTATTGATACCATGTCAGGTACATCGGTTAACAATAACAAATCTTTTTTAACTGAACCCTTAATACAGCTGTACAAAGAATTACCATGTAACAAAATATTATTTAAAACAGAAGAATCCCAATTAAAAATATCTTTAATGTTTTTAAAAACAATAGCAGTCAATGACATTGCTACACACTGTTTACCCGCATTGTTACCAAATTTAGCTTGATTTCCTTGACTAAAATCAGCACAGACAGTGTTGTTTGGATTTACAATTTCGAAAATGCTGGGAGTGGGGCCTGGATTTTCTTCAACATCGTTCGAGAGTCTCAAAAGCAATGGTACATGTACATTGTAGCACAACATTTCAAATGACAACATAATCACCAAAAACACGTATAAATGAAATAACACCAACATTTTATGCAAATATCGCCCTCAGAAAAGGACTTGCATTAATATTTTTACTCGTCTTATTCATGTTGGCACTGTAGCACCCGATTCTTGCTCGATATTGTTCTAGCGTGTCACCCATTTCAAATATTTATTACTTGGTTGATACACAACTGCTTGAAAAAGTATATTCCGTAGAGTTTCTATTTGTTTACAAGCGCGCTGGCTTTTGATACTGATTTAGTATTGATTTGATTTGATATTGAGTTTGATATCGAGTTTGATTTGAGTTTGATTTGAGATTGATTTGAGTTAGTATCGGCGCGAAGTGTCGACGCCGAGACTAATGTCTGCTGGTGGTTAGCACAGCAGATGATAGACCTGAAAAGAAAAGTAAAAATAGCTCAATTTACAAAGTATTCTTAGTGTCGACGATAGACTGCTTCGTAAACGATCGAAAGAAACTGCTTACCTTGCAAATAAACCACAGAAACTTTATCAAAAGATAAGGTTTCTCGATATTTTCTCCGATAGTTTTCACAAGACACGAGGAAGGAATTGAGGATGCTTCGATGATCGTGGAGACGACATTTTCCGATTAATTCCGAATGAGTATCTGAGTTGCGCAGTTGTAATTTCGATGTTGAACTCCTACCTACCTACCTACCTACCTCAACGCCGTGACTATATGGGTACCGCTGACCGCGGTACCCACAATAAACTTTATCACTGGACCTTGGTGATAAATAGACAAATAAAGATTATAATATTTATATTGTAGCCTACTGGCACATAATATGTATATAAGCTTATATATGGTCAGTATCAAACTTTTTTCCATCTTTCATTCATTTGTGTAGCTGATGCAGGTGTTGACTTACCAAATACATGTATTGATATGGCATCAACAGTTCTGCACGATGTGCCACTGAAACACATTGTCATCCATCGGTCATCCATCGGCACAGACGTCATTGACATTTTCAGCAAGCCAGATGTAATGAATTTCCTGATAAATGTAACTGTAGTAAATGCCAATGGAGAGGAGGAGAAAGGCAAAGGTGTTATGTTAGATGTTCTTACACATTTCTGGCAAGAGGTGTTCACAGCATTCACTTCGGGAAGCACTGAGAAGACCCCTCGCATCAGACACGACCTCCAAAAAGTGCATTGGCAATCCATTTCTAGAGTTATGGTCTATGGGTACAGAGTGCTAAACTACTTCCCACTTAAGCTGTCTCAGTTAATCATTAAAACATGCTTATTTGGTGAGGAAATTTTGAGCAAAGAATTCTTTATCTCTTCATTCCGTTCGTATGTGGCGGGTGGTGATCGAGTGTTGGTTGACGTGTGCCTTACTGGACATTTTTTACCCAAATGATGATGATGATGTTTTAGAATTTCTCTCAAGGGGCCATACACAAAATACGTGATGCTCGAGGAGGTGGGAGGGTGTTTGACCAAGAGTCACGTAATGTCACAAGGGGGAGAGGGGGTATCACAAGCACTGTCACGGAAAAACGGAAATAAGGCTGTGTTAATGAGAGAATTTATAGTGAAGATATAAATCCTCGTTCGCATGAAGTAATTACCGTGAAAATCGAGTGATCGCTGATATCATTCTCGACTATCGATTTATTATTCTCGACTATCGAATACTTTCTCGACTATCGATTTATTATTCTCGACTAGTGAATTAAAACTCGATACACTTTTGTCAGTTATGGCTTGCCATACAACATCTAAGCACAAGAAGTCAAGGCGGTTTGGCCAGTGTTTTGTTTTCATTACTTTGCAAACAGCAATGACAGCCGCGACACCTGCGCCTTCGCAGCGCAGGTCAACAGTGTAAGAACAGATCGAAGTGAAGTCTCCTCAGTGAAGTCTCCTCAGTGAAATCAAAAACAAAAATAGCTGGACAAAGCAGAGGCTGTTTTACAAGTGTCGTACACACCCTGTCTTATTTGCGTGACAATATAAATATTTTGTATCATGGTACAGTTACCATGCGAAGCTGAAGCTTCATTGTGCATTGTAACCCTTTGATTAAAAATTATTTAGACACGGTAGCTTTTCAACGCAAGCTTATAATGCTTATAAGCAATATAAAGTTTCAATGTGATGTGTTATAACATCTTACGTTTTTTAAAGGATGACACTGATTGCATTAGGTTCACTGCAGTTAAATTGTGGCTATTAAAATCGCGCTTTTGTTCAGCAAAGGAAAACATCCGAAAACACCTGGCAGTAGTGCCCAGCTTGTATAACCATTGACAGCGTCATGTGTGTAATCCTGTTTCGTTATTTATAAGTCATATACTTCAAATTGTAACTGCGGAGACACACTGTACTTATATACTTACGGCTTCGTTTATTTTTCTTGGTTTTTGAGTAAGAGTCCGGATTTCGTAGTATGCCTTTGAGATTGTGTCTTTATATTATTTCGTCTTTCCATTTAATTTTTAACGCCTGGGGGGTCCCGGAGGCATGCTCCCCAGGAAAATGTTGAAATTTAGGGCCTCTGAAATGGCTAGAAATGCCTCCTTTTTGCTAAAATAGCTTCAAACAGCTTTCAATTTTTGGATCTATTTAATGGTGTTAAATCACAGTTTCTATGCAGAAGTTTTTATTTGCTATATTACAGTTTACGACTTGTTTTGTATTCAGATTTATAATGAACTTCAAAAGATTTATGTACAAAAATAAGCTTGAAAATGAAAATGGAAGGGAAAACGGAACAATGGAAATAAAACTCAACTATTATTAACTATGGAATACAGTACAGTTCAAAATACAGTTATACTCATTCATCATTTTGAGGGCTTGTATGTGCATTATGAAGCACTTAATTTAATAACACAACCGCGCAAACGATTTAATCAGTTTTGTTTGGAAATTTTAACGCGGAAACCATTTGAAATGAACGAGAATTGCAATTAACTACAACGCAAAATTGCCGTAATACGATCACCTCAAACCAGACCTTCTGAGTTGTATGTTAAATCGTTTACTTAACGTAACGATTCTAAAGTGAGAAAAATCTTATTCATGCTCTATAAAACAGGATCCAGTTAGGCAATGACAAGGTGGCAGTATAATCTTCAATATACAAACATACAATTCTAAGCCGGAAACGTTAAGGAGATACTAGAGAAGCGTAAAATAGAAATCGTCTCAGACGCATTTCGTTTTTACTCAGTATAGCATTCAGTATTTGACGTCGTCGAAAATACTGTATGCTTTCCGCGGAGATTTTATACTGGCGCTTTGCAGTGTAATCTACTGTAAATAAAATATATAACGCTTTGACATAAATGATAATTGCGTGAAGACCTTCTATGCCCTAACTTCGCATTTCGCGCAAGAAATCTACTGCACCATTCATTATATCGATTATCGAATACAGTAACACTATAAGTAAAGGACTTATAGTTCTTGCTGGCAGCCTGAATACCAATTGACCAATTCGTAATTCAATATCATAACACCTAAACTGAATTTATCTTTGTCTACCATTGTTATATAGCAAACTTTTTATCGCCATGATTAATGGTTTATCAAATACGAGAAAGCCAACGGTTGTAATAAAGGATAGTACTTACCTTCAGCAAAGTCCAACAAGGATCTTGAGACTGGCACCACACCCGATATTTCAAAGATATATCCAAATTAAAATATCCAATATTTTTAGCATACGATATGTCCAAATTCGAAATCACTGTCTATATAACTACCATTTGCATGCTTCGCCGTAATGACAAGTTGATAAGTAATCGTGTGATTAAGTTATATTTGTAATATAATACCCAACGTCGAGGAGATGTTATATGAACGTTTCTGCGATACGTTACATCCCAACGTTCCTACAACGTTCTTTCATGGTTTATGTAAGAAAAACAATGTTGTCGAAAAGTTGTCAGAACGATAGGTCTGACCTAACCAAACCGCATCCTTTCACGAACGTTGTGTGCTAACTGGGTACATGAGTTTGTGCTAGCTGCAGGGAATACTGTATATGTGCCAGCCAATTGCGTGATAGAAAATTACTAATTGAATCTGAATTGCGATTCTCTTATGATCCGAGATAAGTTGCAAGCTCATGTATCGAGTGGGACTAGCCTCCTCTGCAGGAAACTCTGTGGCTTCTCTTCCGAGGCAAATAGCTTCCAAGGCTGTGCGAGCAATGTTTTGGTTCGGAAAAAGAAGGCACAGAGTTGCCTGCGGAGGAGGCTAGGGACCACAGTGGGACCGCAGTAACACAAATTGTGCAGCATATAATATAAACGCCTTCATGGGTCGTGCAATCAACATACATTTGTTAGTTTCTAATGAAAAGAGCTTACAATTGTCAATTAGAATGCCTTTGGAGGACAATCATAACGTAGAGACCGTGACGACAAATTACGACTGTGGCTGAATAATCGTGGCCGCATGTACTATAGCAATGACAGCCGCGACAACCTGCGTCTTCTCTTCACAGCGCAGGTAAACAGCGCAAGAACAGATGGAAGTGAAGACCTATATTTTCCTCAGTGAAATCCGTTCCGATTTAAGCGCAATACAAAAATAGCTGGATAAAGCGGAGGCCGTTTTACGAGTGTCGTTCCTAGTCATACCCAAACGTGCACCCTGTCTTATTTTCGTGGCAATATAATTTTTTTTGTATCACGTTACACTTACCATGCAAAGCATAAGCTTCGTTGGCATCGTTGCGCGTTGCAATCATTCAATGAAAAATTATTTAGACACGGTAGCTTTTAAACGCAAGCTTATAACTTATAATGCTTATAAGCAATATCAAGTTTCAATGTGAAAATAACATCTTACGTTTTTTTTGGCTATTAAAATCGCGTTGTATCACCATTAACATCGTCATGCTGTTTCGTTTTTATGAATCATTTAGTCTTTTACCAAAAATCGAGTTTTCCTATAGTTTGAGTCGGAGTAAGGGTTTTCTGATATCCTCTAATTACAACATAATTAATATTTCACGAGTACACAACCAAGGAAACTAGCCTACAGCTAACAGGCAAAGCCGGACAGGTGGTGTAAATGTAATAATCTTTACTTTAAAATAACTTACTTAATATATTGTAGTAAGCATTTATTATTTGTTAAAACTAAAACTCTTTATATTTAAATGCATAATATTTCTCAAAAACTTTCCGAAATTCTGCTCGGATATTAAGGTTTTCTTCGTGCTCCGACACAGATGTTCGCAAGGCTCTCAGCGTGAGCGGTAAAATTCACGGTAAGACTCAAGGCCATCATGAACGTATCAGACACCATTTGAAATTGCATGTTTATATAATTTCGTCTTTGAATTTAATTTTTCAAAATGATAAGCCTTTCGTACAGTAAATGCAGCAAATGATTTAATGTTTTGTTTGTCAATTTCAATTCGGAAACCATTTGAACTGAACGAGAAATGCAATTAACTACAACGCGAAATTGCTGTAATACGATCACCTCAAACCATTCACCTTCTGAGTTGTATGTTAAATAGTTTACTCCTATTCATGCACGGCTCTATAAAACAGGATCCAGGTAGACAATGACAAGGTGGCAGTATAATTTTAGACAAGAATTTTAATACATGTCTTCAATATACAAATATACCATTCCAAGCCGAAAAAGTTAAGGAGATACCAGAGAAGCGTATAGTAGAAATCGTCTAGCATTTAGTATGCTTTCCGATGAGATTTTATACTGGAGCTTTGCGGTGTAATCTACTGTAAATAAAATATTTAACGCTTTGACATAAATGATAAATCGGCTCTCTTCAGTGCCGTTTAAGGAACACAAATCTAATGACACTGTTATCAAAAAACATTCCTAAGTTAACACACAAGTTATGGAGAACATTACAACATTCTCAAATAGTGTAATATCTAGCAGACGGTTTTGCAGTTTCATTAGGCTGGTTAGCTCTGTGGCACTGATGCCAGCTGGCCGTCGAAAGTACAGAGGAAGAAAGCCACCATTTGAGATTGCGTCTTTATATCAAATGATAATCTTTTATACAGTAAATGCAACAAACGCGAAAACGATTTAATGTTTTGTTTGAAAATTTTAACGCGGAAACCATTTGAACTGCCTGGTTGAGAGTTGCAAGTCAAGGGTCGAGGATAAAATATTGCCGGTCAATAAAATCACGGTTAGTGATAAAATGAAAAAGGCCAATAAACATCATCATTCGTTAATAAATAAATGAATACTATAATGAATGCAGAAGGTTTATATCGAATGTTTATTCCGATAAAGTGTTCATTTCCCAGTTAGTTTTCTGAAACTCGATATTGCATCAGTGAACCCCTCATGAAGGCAATACACTATTCTTTAATTAACTTATGGCAGTCCAGCTATTTTCGATTTACAGCCGACCATTCGGAGTTAGATTTGTTACTTATTTTTGTCCTCGATCGATGGATGTTAGATCATGTGATCTCCCACTGGCCGAAGTGCGCATGTCCCACTAACATTCAATATGCGAAGCATTCAGAAGAGAAAATTCACGGTAAGAATATCAAGGCCATATACGTATCAGTCACCATTTGAAATTTCGTCTTTCAATTTAATTTTTTCTAAATGATAACCTTTCATACAGTAAATACAACAAACGTGGAAACGCGGATTTAGACAATGACAAGGTGGCAGTATAATTTTAGACAATTTTAATATATGTTTTCATTATACAAATATACCATTCCAAGCCGAAAAAGTTAAGGAGATACCAGAGAAGCGTAAAATAGAAATCGTCTAGCATTTAGTATGCTTTCCGCGGAGATTTTATACTGGCGGTTTGCGGTGTAATTTACTGTAAATAAAATATCCAACGCTTTGACATAAATGATAAATCGGCTAACTTTAGTTCCGTTAAAGGAACACAAATCTAATGACACTGACATCAAAATTAACATTCCTAAGTTAACACACGAGTCACGGAGAACATTACAACATTGGCATATGGGTTACTAGTGCGCTAACATGGTCAAAGCACACCTTCGATCGATGCACAACAGCCAACAAAATGCTTGGTTTTCTGCAAAGGTCTGCTTTGGCAGTTGTGCGATCTGTACTGGCCTACCCAAGTCTGGTTTCCGCAGTCAATCAAGCTTATCAAACAAACAGAGCGCATCCAACGCCGAGCATCAGAATTTATCTTGAAGCTACCATATATGTGCGAAGAATCTTATGAAGAGAGACTAGTTTCTACAAATCTACAACCACTTTCTTACTGGCACAAGTAAATTTTTCACTTGGCAAGATGGCGGCCACATTAAATTTTGCTCTTATAGTCTTTATTATGTTTCATGTTAAGAAACAAACTTTGGCTGGTGCAAATTCTGTCTGCTACTCTTATTATGGAGATAATATCGTCACTGGATTTATAATACAAAGAAATCAGATTTATAATACAGAGAAAGAAATCCATCCGACTCAACGCGTGCATGCACTTAGTATTCTGTTAATCTTAGCAGGAGAATCGAAACATTCCCAGGTCCTAAATGCTGCGTGTGTGACAAGACTATCCGTAAGAATCAGAGTTCTGGTAGCTGTTCTAATTGCGGTAATAAATTTCATTTGAAATGTGCTACCAACAAGATGGTTGATGGCCAACAATGTCTACTGTAAACAATGTCTACAGGCAGATGTACTGTAAACAATGTCTACAGGCAGAGCAACCGATTTCACACGAGGATTCAGATTCAAGTATGCCTATCTTTACCACGATTAAAGAGTTTGTAAAGACTTTCATCAAAATATCAACGGTTTGATCGGAAAGATAGATAGCATTGGATTACTGTTGAAAGTAACCCAAGGTAAGATAGACATTTTGGGTTTGAGTGAGACTCATTTGAATAAAGATATTATTGACAATGAATTGGCAATCGATGGGTTCTTACAAATACCTTGGTGTAAATATGGACAATAATCTCAACTTTACCGAACACCTGGCAGACACCTATAAGAAGGCATCTTGTTGAGAAGAGAGAGTTTATTTATGTTAATTATTTACTGTTGACCGAGCGAAGACTGGATTGTGACCGAGCGAAAAGACTGGATCGAGGGAAGACCTCGAGGTCGAGAGAACTTTATACGAGCTTTGCAAACCGTTTTTATTGTCTGTGTTTTAATAAATAATTCATAAAAACCACCGACAGTCGAACATTGGCGATCCTGCCAGGACATTGGACAACCGAATATACCGAAGAAAGACCGCTTGGAATCGTTTGCTGTCAAATCAGCGTACAGTTACCGTTTGTTTGTTTTATACAGCGTACTATTAAAAGACGTTCGTGAACCGTTGGACCGTAGTACTTGAATTAAAAGTCTATCGATGACAAGCGAACTCGAAAACCAAGGTCAGACTTTATTTCTAAGTAATTTACCGAAAGTTGTAGAATATAGTCCCTTTGTCGTTAATATGACAACAGTTAATTCCGAAAGCGAACAGATTATGCCGGTCGAAAGTATCGACGGCGACAGCGAATCCGACAAGAACAATACTCCCACAGAGTCTAGTCATGAAGGTATGTCGAAACAGTTTGGTGAAACTCTTCTCCAATTACGAAAGCAAAAGAGAATCGGAAAAACCAGATTAACAAAAACGAAACATCGACTGCGAAAATTGTGTTTATCAAAAGAGCCTGTACCTGATGAAATCGAATATTGTGTGCAAGAAATGTGGACACTCTTAGAAGAGACCCAGCTCATTTTAGACGAACTGAGTACGTTACTTCTACAAATACATGACAAGGAGTTATATAAAGAAACCATGAAGGAATCGGACACTTTACAGCTGGAAATACAGCAAATTATTGAACAGGCACAAGAAAAGTTAGAGATTACAGAATCCCAATCCATTGGGACAAATGTTAGTACAGTGGGGATGACAACTGCTCAGCCGATGACACCGACTCCTCAAATTTCCGCGACACTAGCCAGTGGATTGCCTGGCCCAGAGAGTGGCAGTTTAAACCAGCTACCCACTTGAAACTGTTGACCGTCCCGACCTACGATGGAGATAAGACACAGTTTGAGGCCTTTTGGGGCCTCTTTCAGAGCTTGGTGGATTCTTCAAAGGAGCCTGTCAACATAAAGATGGCGAGGTTGCGACAAAGTCTAACCGGGAGAGCCAGAGAGGCTATCAGAGGCCTAGGAGTCTCAGAGCCCGAGTATCAAGAGGCAAAAGAAATCATCCAGTCGAAGTTTGGTGGACGTCGAAGACAGTTAAGGGCTTACATGGAAGAGCTAGAAAGATGGCCAGTGATGCGTGGTAATGATGTGGAAGCTTTCGAAAGATTTACCGATCTTGTAAGAGTAACGGTGGTAAAGCTGCAAGCGGAAAACCGCGACGGTGAATTAGGAGCAGGTTCTCTCCATATTATGCTAGTTAAAAAGTTGCCTGATCGACATATCGAAAGGTACAGCAGATGGCTTGGAGAGAAGGACCGTGAACAATCCGTCATTAACTTCAGAGATTGGCTGAAAGAAGAAGCTAAATTCAAGGTAGAAGCGCTAGAGATGTCCCACGGCGTACAACGTAGCTCTCTAGGAGGTGGGGACCACGATCCACAGCATAAGTACGAGAGAAACAAACGAAGAACGGCGTTTACATCGCGTACAGATCGCAAAGAATCACCTGGTGGCTTCAAAAACCGATCATGCAGTGGCTGTGGTGAAAGTGACCACAGAGTTTGGAAGTGCGACCAATACCAAGAAATGTCTGTGGATGAACAGTGGCGACTAGCGAAAGAGAGAAGATTATGTTTTCGCTGCCTTGGCAATGACCACGAAGGCAGAGATTGTAAAAGGTCAAAGAAATGTGGCATTGATGGCTGTCTCCTCACCCACCACCAGTTACTTCATGATTCTAAATTCACAGAAAAACGACTCCGCCAAAGACAACCTTCTCCAAGAGAAGGTACCGACCCGAGCGTCTCCTCACGGGAGGGGTAGAAAAGGCTGACTCAAGAGTGAGTATGACAACCAACGACCAACCAGCTGATGAGACTTATTCATTAAGGACTATTGCAGTATGGATCAAGGCGAACAGCAAGAAAGTGAAAGTAAACGCCATTCTTGATGATGCTTCGAATGAGACCTTCCTTAATGAAGAAGTAGCAGGCGTGCTGGGAATACAAGAGCCATACGAGAAGGTTAAAGTCCACGTTCTAAATGACGCAGTGGAAACATTCAGATCGATGCCAGTAACCGTGGAAATAGAAAGTGTGAATGTGCAGTTCAGAAAAGCGATTAAAGTCAAAACGTGCCCAAGAAAGGTCACCGGTTCATATCGTGTGAGAGACTGGAAAGAACACGCCAAGAGATGGCCTCACTTGCAACAATGCGACTTTCCTAAACCAGCAAAAGAAGGGATTGTGGATTTGCTCATCGGAGTGGACAACGCCGACCTGCATTATTCAATGGTGGACATTCAAGCAGCGAATGGGGGACCTGTAGCTCGACGCGGGCCACTTGGATGGACATGCATTGGAACATCGGACAAGGAATCGTCGTCCAGGTCACACACAATTCGCGCCTTTCTGTCTAAGCAAGTGACCGCCCCTCCGGATGAAACATGTTGCGACATCGACCAAAGTCTGAAGCGATTCTGGGAGATCGAGAATTTTGGAACAGAAACGAGAGAAGCCACGGTCTTGACAGAAGATGAAATCACTGCATTGAGTCTTGTGAAAAAATCCTTACGATATGAGGGCGGAAGGTATAGAATCTCAATTCCTTGGAAAGAAGACAAGCCAAAGCTCCCGCACAATCGTCAAGTAGCAACTTCTCGACTCTACAGCGTTGAAAGAAATTTGAAAAGGAATCAGTTCGTTGCAACCGAGTACCGGAAGACCATCCAGGATTATATCCAGAAGGGCTACCTCCATAAGATTCCTCAACATGTAGAGTCTTCTCAAGAAGCTTGGTACCTACAGTACTGCTCAGAAATAACCTAACACTGCGGTTGCGGTTCGGTTCCGGTTAGGTTGCGGTTCGGGTTCGGTTCAGGTTCGGTTAGGTTGGGGTTCGGTTTCGGTTAGGTTGCGGTTCGGGTTCGGTTCAGGTTCGGTTAGGTTGGGGTTCGGTTCCGGTTAGGTTGCGGTTCGGTTTTCGGTTCGGTTCGGTTTGTTATCGCTTCATGTCTTCATTCTTCATGTCTTCATTGATCTCATGTCTCGCCATTCACATTAGGGATTTCAAATAAAGTTGGCGCTTTCTCGATATACAAACCGAAATACAAACCAATCCCTAATCCTAACCCTAAAACTGACTTAGGTTGATGTGTACTTGATGCTATAATAATTTTACATTTCGGTTGCTCACATATCGAGAAAGATCGCTCTGCCAAACTCCTTATGTTTCGTGGCAACGTAGTGAACGACGTCGGTAGCCGGTATTAAAAGCGTATTAGGGTAAAGCGCGAATCTATTCATGCTTCGATCGAAGTGGGGAGCTTGCGTAAAAAAAGCTTGCTTCAACTTTATTATTTTAATACGTCGTGTTGTTTTCCACTGATACGTAATGTTTATGTGCGTTTACTGACGTTTAACTCTCTGCTTCATGTGCGTATTAAAATTCCGACACGCATAAATATACAAATAAATATGAAGTTAATCTCGATCGGTTCGAAAAATTTCTGGAACCGATTCTATGATTGAATGTCAAGTTAAATCACTTCATCCATGCGTTTTGATCGAAAACTTTCATTCCGCTTCCTTCATGTAAACAAAACAAGGGAGCAAAACGAATGACAAGTTTTCCTTGATCTTATGTCAACAATCCTTTGCAATTCACAAACGAAAAAATGGTATACATATTCATAATATATGATTTCGTAGTCTTTGATCAATATTCAATTAGGCATTATATAAAAGGTGATACATTCTCTTTTCGACCGAATCGGTCAGTTCTATTTTAGACCAGAGGACAGCAAGAACCCCAGTTAGGACTCGAGTTAGGATTCGAGTTAGTATTCGAGTTAGGATTCGAGTTAGGACTCGAGTTAGGATTCGAGTTAGGATTCGAGTTAAAATTAAATTCAACGCGCGTTTCAATTTCAATTACAAGAAGCAGGCAACCTTTAAGATAATGTGAAATTTGTAAGCAAGACAGATATTAGGACAGTTATTAAGACAGATATTAGTATCTGAAAGTGTAATAGAAGTGTCGTATGAACTATAACGGGAATGGCGGCTTGAGCGATTTGACAAATTACAATATATAATCATTGTCAGAGTGAGGTGTCATAGCCGACCTTTCAAGCAACGTCGAAACCCCAACGGAAACGTATCATTTTACCGCATTTAATGACCCAAATATTAATGACGGCCAGTGCGTGGGCAAATACGCACAAATATGGCAAAGATATAACGCGTTTATCAAGTATGATAAATTTGGACGCTTGTTTGTTTCGCCAAAGTTTTGAGGCAGAATGCCAATCTCTTAAGTTTGTTTGGCTCCCGTACGAATTGACAGTAGCGTGCCTTCTCCACCTTCCAACCCAGCTTCTTTCGTCTGATTCGACGAACAGTAGGATTGGAAACATTCACACCGCATTCTTCCATCAGTTTAGTTTTCAACTCTGCTGATGTTAATTCGTCGTTCTCTGTCATCTTATCGTTGATGTATTGGCAATGTTGTTCGGTTAAAATTTGCTTTCAACGAGACAGAAATAGGCTAACAGCCGATCTAGATGTGCTTAATCCTTCTTCTCGAAGAATATTTGTAATTTTTGTGACATCTATTCCAGAAGATTGCAGCGAAATAAGGCGATTCCTTGCGTAAAGAGACAGCTTTCCCATTTTACAAACGACGTTGGCGAATGGCGAAGGCGAACAGTCTCTAGATTCGACCTAACCTAGGTTCGACCTAGGTTCGACCTAGGTTCGACCTAGGTTCGACCTAGGTTCGACTTAGGTTCGACTTAGGTTCGACCTAGGTTCGACCTAGGTTCGACCTAGGTTCAACCGCGGTTTTTGTTAGGTTATTTCTGAGCAGTACTGTACCTCACTTCCCGATCGTCCGAATGGATAAGTCCACTACAAAGGTGAGGATCGTCTTCGATTGCTCCGCAAAGTGCGAAGGAATATCCCTCAACGACGTCGTTCACGCTGGCCCGAAGCTTCAAAGAGACCTCTTTAACGTACTGATTCGTTTCCGTCGCAAACCGATTGCACTAGCCTGTGACATAAAAGAGATGTTCCTCCAGATTGAGATAGATGAGCAAGATCGCCGTTACTTTCGCATCCTTTGGCGAGACCTTGACACCAATCAAGAGCCGCAAGAGTATGAATTTAATAGAGTCGTATTCCGAAAGAATTCAGCGCCCATGGAATCCCAATTCGTTTCGCAGGAAAATGCTCGTCGTCATCGAAACCTGTACCCGGCGGCGGCTGAAACCATATTGAAATCCACCTGCATGGACGACTCTCTTGATAGTGTCTCGGAGGATAAACAAGGGATCGAACTGTATCACCAGTTAAAGCAACTCTGGGGAATTGCTGGGATGCAAGCTAGGAAATGGATTTCAAACTCCCCTGCAGTCATGGCAGCCATCCCACCAGAAGATCACGCTTCTCAGCTGACCATAAACGAAAGTCAGGATTCTGTTTCAAAAACACTGGGCCTTGTGTGGAACAGCACCGAAGATATATTCATGCTCCCTGTCGTACCTCCGGCTTCTGCGTTAAAGATTACCAAACGCAACGTCTTAAAGAAAATAGCCACAGTGTTCGACCCACTCGGATTCGCCAGTCCATTTGTGGTGATAGCCAAGATTCTCCTCCAGAAACTGTGGTCTCGAGGATACGGATGGGACGAACCTGTGATTGACGAAATCTCCAACAAAATCAACAGTTGGTTTGCTCAATTGTCAACCCTTGGGGAAGTTAAAATACCCCGAAGCCTATGTGAATCCAAGCCAACTGAATCGACCGAAGTGATAACGTTCGTTGATGCATCGCAAGATGCATATGGAGCAGTAGCTTACCTTCGACATAGATACGAGGATGGAACAGTAACAAGCAGGTTGATTGCATCCAAAACCAAAGTCGCTCCTTTAACTCCGATTACTGTACCAAGGTTGGAACTCATGGCCGCCATTTTGGGATTACGTTTGAGAAAGACAATCGTCAAGGCTTTGGAGTTGACCATGAAAGAAGTAACATTCTACTCTGACAGCATGGATGTCCTATGGTGGATCCGCGGTTGGGGAAGTGCAGATGTGCTCAGAACCGTCCCAGTGGCAGCATGTCTCAACCAGCGAAAATCCAGCGGACCTGTGTACTAGAGGCGCCAGTCCGAATCAGCTGAAGGAAAATCCGTTTTGGTGGGAAGGGCCGAATTGGATAAAAAGGACCGGGATGAATGGCCAAAGATGAAAACCCAAACCAGTTCAGCGGGAGTTAAAAGAAACAAAGCCAAGAAGCAAGATGTCAAACGGGCCAACAACATCGTTGTTGGTTTATCAGCCAAAAGTCGTACCGGTCAAAGAAAAGTCAAAGAGTATTCCTGAATGGAGATTGGATCCTCGACGATTCTCTAGTTGGACAAGATTAGTCCACATCTACGCCAGAGTGAGCAGAGTGTTGCATAACATGCAACGCAGTGGGCTTCAAAAAATAACCAGTTTAGAGTTACATCCGCAAGAAGTAAAAGACGCCCAAGAAGAAATTATAAAAACGGCTCAGAAGGAAGCTTACCCAGAAGAGTACAAAGCGTTGGCTAAAGGCCGACCCCTGTCGGTGAGTAGCCAGCTGATCAAGTTAAACCCTCGTATAGAAGAGAACCGTCTCATCCGATCCGATAGTCGTCTAAAGTTCGCCGAATATTTGCCTTTCGACACCAGGTTTCCCATGATATTGCCTCGAGGGCACTGGGTAACGAAACTAATCGTGAGACATTACCATGAAGTTAGTTTGATAGTTTAATTAATCCAAGTTACATAGCAGTTAAGACTGAATTGCGTAACTTTAAAGGCCTTTAACAGGCCAACCACAACGGTGGAACCAATTTTATCTTAGCCCAACTCAATCAACGATACTCGATCGTAGCTGCGAGAGAAGAAATACAAGAAGGGGAAAAAGCCTACAATGAATGTAAAAGGAGAAAAAATAAATGCGCTAAACAAGTCATGGCCCCGTTACCAAGCGTCAGGTTGCGTTTTACTTATCGTCCGTTTGACCAGACCGCCGTTGATTTCGCAGGACTGTTTATCACTAAACAAGGTCGTGGAATTAGACGTCAGAAGAGGTGGTTGTGCGTATTCACCTGCCTATCCGTAAGAGTTGTCCATCTAGAACTGGCCTGGGGTTTAGACACCGACGCCTTTTTGAATGCGTTCACTCGATTTACAAGCCGTAGAGGGAGTACCCAAGGAGATGGTGAGTGATTGCGGAACGAATTTCGTTGGAGCTGCAAACGAATTAAAAGAACTCCGAAATCAGCTGGACGAGAAGAAGATACAGCAAACTACGGTGGATAAGGGAGTCAAGTGGATCTTCAATCGCCAGCTGCTCCACACTTCGGTGGAGCACACGAAATTATGGTGAAAGCCGCTAAACGAGCTGTCTATGGAGTATTGGGAAATAGCGAAGTTACTGACGAAGAATTAATTACTGCCCTATGTGGAGTGGAAGGTCTGATTAATTCAAGACCACTAACGTATCAGACTGCTGATTCACGCGACGACACGCCTCTTACTCCAAACCACTTTCTACATGGGCAGATGGGTGGTGACTTTGAAACTGAACTGACAACGTTCAACCCTAGTAAGCGGTGGAGAAAGGTTCAAGAATTAATCTCAAGAGTGTGGCAAAGATGGATATCCGAATACCTGCCACTATTACGAGCACGTCCTAAATGGAATGAAATTGTGTCCGATTTGAAACTTGATGATGTGGTCCTGGTACTTCAACCTGATTTGCCGAGAGGACGTTGGCCCCTTGGTCGTATCGTAAAGACATTTCCAGGAAAAGACGGACACACCCGCGTAGCAAAAGTTCAGTGTGGTCTGAGGTCATTCATTAGACCCATCCACAAACTCGTGCCATTGAACATTGAACGTTAAGAGAACTAAAAGTCACACTGTGGAAGAACTTGCCAGTGTGGGGAAGGGGAATGTTGAGAAGAGAGACTTTATTTATGTTAATTATTTACTGTTGACCGAGCGAAGACTGGATTGTGACCGAGCGAAAAGACTGGATCGAGGGAAGACCTCGAGGTCGAGAGATAACTTTATACGAGCTTTGTAAACTGTTTTTATTGTCTGTGTTTTAATAAATAATTCATAAAAACCACCGACAGTCGAACACATCTACAAGGGTGAAATTACTTGCACGTATACGGCACAATATATATCTCTCCAGAAGCTGCTGAGATGATTTATAAAACCATGATTTTACCTATTGTGCTTTACTGCAGTAATATTACATTGGGTGCTTCAACAACACAGCAAACTCAGATGGAAAACATCTAATGCTGTGCTACAAGGATAATTAACAATAAGAAGAACACTGTTAAGCTACCACCCATTAGTCACCTGAGAAACAAGAGATGTGTAATTGAAGTTTTCAAGTGTTTAAACGATCTTGCACCAACAATATTTAAGGACTATTTTACAAAGATTGCACACTCAAAGAAATAATATTAATCTGATTTTACCAAAAGTACGGACAGAAACCGGTAGAAAAACTTTTGGTTTCCAGGGTGCGCTAATTTATAACAAGCTCCCAGTTGAAATGAAGCAAGAGAAATCTCTTTTGAGATTCAAAACTTTATGTAATGATATTAATGCTTAGATTTTATACCCTCTTACTATCAACTCTTTTAAAACAATTAACTTTTTAAATTCTTATTACAAACTTTAATTTTATATTTGATCATGTAATATATTTATCATAGGTACAGGTCCTCCATTGATAGCAGCTTTTTAATAAGTTGACGAAGTTAACCTGTGTAAATATTAAATTATTATTCTTGGCGATTTGAGAACCACAACGTCAAGACAACGTCGACGGTCAAGAGGAATTTCTTCATTGCTTTGTAGAACCTTGGAGATCTCGGAGAGGATTTTATGCACAGACATATCTCCAGATGGAATTACTCTTGTACTGATAGATTTCAAAGAACTCAATGTCTCACCATCAAATGCATTTTGTCTTCACTTGAATTGTCAAGGCCACATTGTTCCTTCACATTTTTAATAACATTCTCAAAAAGATTCGACAGTTCTGTTAAAATGTCTTTGACTTTAATGTTTTTCAAGTTGTCGTCTTCTTCAAGATGTGCTTGGTACACACAACTGTTTGCTCCATATTTCTTAACAAATCTCTGCGAAATCTCAGGTTCGGATGCCTCCATTTCGTGAAGTCTCTCTCGTTCATCTTTTCGAGGGCTTGAGACATTAATTTGGCAGCTTTCCACTGCGAAACCAAGTCAGCATGTCACTTCTTTGTCCATTTTACGTAATAGACGACCTGCCTTTTTATTCTTTCTAATCGCTCTGAGACGTAAATGTTCCATTTTGGCGGTAATTTCACCTGCAGGTTTCATCGCAAAAAAAATTCAAGATGAAACGTTTTAGTAAGAAAAAGTCTGATCTGTGAAGCGCAATGATTTCGCATGCTTTTTATAGTATTACCAATTAGTGTTCAAGTGGCTATGTCAACATTTATTTGAATACATTTAAGACCCATAATAAAGATCGTTTTATTCAATCAGAGTTCACATTGAATATCTATAAACACACTTTAAAATAACGTCGTACTTAAAGAAATTAATCGTTCGACTAATCATTTTTTATCGCTCTTAATAAAATATGTTATATTTATCATCCCAACATTTATTTTAATACACTTAAAGTGCCTATGCAATGAAAAATTCAGTTGTAAAATAACATTTTTGTTTGAAAGAACTCTTGAAACTATAAAGACTAACCATTTACAACTTTTTCATATCTCACTTCACTCTTGAGATATTAAGATTTGTTTAATATGTAAATGATCATACTTATGACATCACAATGCATAATGACTTATTGAAAAATTATGCATATCTTTACCATTATCACATGGAATCATTTCAAGTGATTTCATTACACAATGTCAAGGATATATAAGCGTTTTCAATAAGTTATTATGCATTGTGATGTCAGAAGTATGATCATTTGCATATTAAACAAATCTTAATATCTCAAGAGTGAAGTGAGATATGAAAAAGTTGTAAATGGTTAGTCATTATAGTTTCAAGAATTCTTTCAAACAAAAGAGTTATTTTACAACTGAATTTTTCATTGCATAGGCACTTTAAAGAAACTAGTCGTTCCTACTAAGTGTTTCCATTGCTCTTAATCAAATATTCTATTTGTCATCACCTGATGAGGATTCTAAAGGATTCACGCGCCTATTTGGCTTCTCGGTAATCGGACCTTTCTTCTTCTGCTGCATGCATTCTTTTCAGGACCTTTTTATCTTTGGTTTTCTTTATCTTCACCTTTTCGTCACCCCATTGAAAAAGCCACATTTCTCGTGTACATCAGTTTCAGAGCATTGGAAGTAAGGTTGCCCCGGATTAGAAGTGGAGTTTGACACCCATAAACTCGAAATCTCTTGGAAAACACATAGTGGAAAATTGTTTGGTTTGAACATCCGGTTCACCTTCATCTCGTAGCACTCCATAAGACTGTTGTAGTTTTCTTCAGGTGTAAAGAGACTACACGACTCCGATTGGCATTTTAAAAACCCTCGACCCTTTTTCGATACAAATTGCCTGAGCCCCGCACCACAGAAACATGGATACTTCTCGACAGACACCATATTTAATTTTATTAAACCTCGTCAGTTTTCATCTCTCTTTCTCTATTTTTATACTCTCGTTGTTTTAGCTATTTTTAGTTCAAACTAAAAATCTAACCCTTATCCTCAGTAATTTATAACCTCTTACACAAAATGGTTATCAATATATTCGTATTAACTTATAATCACCTGTATGTAAAGGGGGAAAATCCTAAAAAACAACAACAACATTCCATTTATCAATACAACACCGATAGATTCTAAGGTGTGTTACTTTGTTTGACATGTATTATAAGACATCTAGCGACGAGGCATATTAGCATATTGGCTTACACCTATGAGACTTGTCCCGCTGAATTATCATATCCGTTTTTTGTTCTCCTATGAGAAATTCCGTGTGTTATCTTTCTCTGTTTCCATCACTACAAAATACTAGAGTGTTCTGCACTTTGAGTACAGCAAAGTTTATAATTAACCAACACAAAGTAATTAACTGAAACTCCTCTCGACATATTTGCATTAGTCTCTAGTGATAAACAAAACGATATAGCGTATAAGTTAACCTGTGTTTACCTTAACAAATCGTAGTCAAAGATCACAGTCATACTGTCTGTCTCATATCTTTTGTGCGAAGTTAAAGTTCAACCTAATCTTCACCCCTGAGCAATGTAACCTTAGGCCTTTAGCCAACACTACACGATACAATATACAATATATTTAATTGTTATATAATCTAATTAGCTTTGCACAAAGACTGTTGTTAAAATTTCCCGTTATCTTCGTCAACAAACCCGTGTGAAATATCTCGTTTTATGGTATTAACTATCTGTGTTACTTTGTTTGACATGTATTATAAGATATCTATAGACATCTAGCTACTCAGATTGTCTCAACATAGTAAGCCGATGGTAATTACATAACATTCTTAGCATATTGGCTTACACCTATGAGACTTATCATAAATTTTTTTGTCCCACTCAACACTTGAGACACTATGAGAAATTCCGTGTGTTATCTCTCTCTCTGTTTCCATCACTACAAAATACTAGAGTGTTCTGCACTTTGAGTACAGCAAAGTTTATAATTAACCAACACAAAGTAATTACTGAAACTCCTCTCGACATATTTGCATTAGTCTCTAGTGATAAACAAAACGATATAGCGTATAAGTTAACCTGTGTGGTAAACAAATCGTAGTCAAAGATCACAGTCATACTGTCTGTCATCTTTTGTGCGAAGTTAAAGTTGAACCTAATCTTCAGTCTTCACCCCCTGAGCAATGTAACCTAAGGCCTTTAGCCAACAACGACGATACAATATATTTAATCGCTATATAGTCTAATAATATACTTAACATATTGTCCTCTATACACCACACAATATTTCTTGATCATGACGGGAAATTCCCCTGCAGAGAATTAAGATGGATGTCTAGGTGTAATAAAAAAGATTCCGTACGATATTGCTCAGTCACGATTCTACAATCAAGTGTTCTGATCCTGTTACTCTTCTCAAGAACAACTTGATTGTAGATCTGATCCTGTTACTCTTCCGGTCACCAACGCTATGGTTAAGGGTTCACACTCCATAAGCTTTGTCGTGTTTTACACATTAGCTATATGTTTTGTCTACGCTTCTGACAGAAATCAGAAGAAAAAAGATATAAGAAATCCTAGATATAAGAAATCCTATTTATGCATTAATAAGTCACAACCAAAATGTCTTCACATGCTGCTGTGGTTAAGTAAAATCACTCAAACCTTACACATTTCACTCAGTTATCCTATTCATAACTAAACTCAAAATACACAAATATCTTCTAGTCATATCTTTTTTCCCCTTTTTCCCCCACTAATATTCTCTAAAAAAAGATGTGTGAAGACGAAGGATGCAATGAGGAGGTATACCGCCTACAATGTGGACAGTGGACGCATCTGTCCACATTACATGTGTTTAGGGACTAAAACCAAATCTTCATCTTTGGACATATTTCATCACTCTAACCTTGCACACTCTTTACCTCTTCATAGAGCACCTGACGCAGTATTGGATGCGTACCTCGGGCAATTTCCCAAGTTCATCCAAAGGAAACAGGAACGTTATGCGTAAGTACCTCACGTCGAATAAAAGTGATCACATACAAACACGTATACACATTGAACGATGTCCAAAATCTTCTTTTAACAGGTTCCTAAGGTCAGTGGGATACATGGATTAAAATTTTATATCCTTCCTCCGTGGTAAGTTATACATGTGGTAAACTATACATAATAATCTATACTCATTGTAGATCCAATTTCCTTTTGTCTCGTTTCAGATTATTCATGTGTTCGTACATTTTGTAAAATAAAGGGTCAAAACAAATTTTTACGTTTCGCATTGCTTTACTCTGTTCAGTCAACAAAACAAAAACTTGTCAAATAATTCGAATCAATTTTATTTCAAATAACATTATTATCGCATGATTGAAAATGTTAATTATTATTACATGATCGAAGTGTCTGACGTTTAAGAAGTCCTCTATTCTTTGCGCAAAGCAGTGTTCTCCAGTCTTGACATGTATACTTCAATAGTTCAAGACCATTCACAGTTGGCCTGACGTCTTGTAAACTGTTCATGAAAGCCTCAACAATCTTTACCTCAGACACTTTTTCCAAAGCGCTGTCAAAGTACAACCACATTTTCTGGTCGTGTTGTCTTTGAGACGAAAGACTAACACGACAGCCTTCACAATTTTCCAACACCAAAGTAGAAATGACGATTGAAACGTTTTCGGCATAACATTTTAATAGTAGATGTTCAATCAGCTTTTCACAGCAGTTCAGAATTTTTTCCTCATCTCCAATGTCGGTAGGTACGGAGGGTTTAGACAAACCTCTTTGGAAAGCCATAATAAACAACAATGATCGCTCAGTTTCAAAACACGTCTCGTAAAGCAAGTAAGCCAAGTGATAATGGAGTATGTCTAACATTTTTGTTTTCAACCAATAATCATTCATATTTCACAATTTCCTGTGAACATGCGCGCACTTTTCTAATACAGATTTCGTTTACGTTTTTCCTGTTTGCATAAAAACCTGTTTAATAACTCGTTTCCAACCAATGAAAACAAATCGATACTCATCACATCTTTTCCGGTTAACATGCGCGCACAGGGTCTCACGGACAACCTGGTAACTAAAATCTAGATGTAAGAGCCACTTGAAAAAATGCTGACTAAGGGGTTCTATAAGGATACCATATACTATTTACATACATATTACACAATATACACATGTACACATACACACACATACATACAATGTTTGCATATTGTTTAGTAATAAGGCCATAGAAAAGAAACACTTCTCCTGATTATCCTTGATTTCGGATACGTCTGTTATATTGCTATGAAGAGAAACCGCAAATACATTTACAGTACCAACCTGTATCCTTCAATTTTGGTTGCAATTCTGTCTGCCACCCTTTTTCAATATGCTATATGCACAACAGTCGAGCTGGTCTACCTTGTGTCAAGACTCCACAATTATTCTTTACCATTTTGTAGAATATGCACATATGCGTCTTGGATAGGCACCAAGCAATTGGGAGTCCTCCATATTCATCTACCACTACAATGGATGTCAGAAGGAAGTCGTACCCTGTATTACCATGTGGTGTTGCATCCATACAAACACCCTTACTTACAAATTTTTGGGCCATCGCTTTCTGAAATGGAATTTATATGACAATCATGAAGTCATCATTTGTCAAGTCAAATCCATTAGGAGCATCTTCACCTTGGAATTTGCAAAAAAAAGTACAGGATTGTTGTTACTGTGGCTCCACTCCTCAATCCAAGCTCTCACACTCTGTTGATCGTCAGCATGCCTTTGAACATCACTTATTCTAAATGGTGACATGTTGGACAAATCCTTTCCGGTTATGTGGTAGCGTGTAAACTCGTCACTCTGTTGCATGGCGTCTTCTCTTATATCACGACACTCCCTGTTGGAGAAGGGCAGCTATTTGCTCACACTTGCCTTTAGATAGCCAGGTATGTTGTAGTTCCTTTTCATGACCATAATTAGTATAACAGATGTTTACTGCCACTTTCCCATCATTAGTTTTTTCAGCCATGATAGTTGATCTGCAATTTAATATGCTGTATCTTCCAACCATCTATAACTGATAATACAGTACATGTTTTACATTAAACGATCAGGATCTAAGATGTGAGTTTTTTGGCACTGCATATTACTAACTGGGATAGTAAATTATGTGTTACCAAGAACATATTATATTTAAAGTGCATAGATTGTGATGGTAGTAGGTGATAACTTTATCTGATAGTACATGTACCTTGTTACTTGGTTCGCCTTTTTCTAGTACTGCAAGATTTGTACACAACTCCATGGTTGCACTGGTAGTATTGCACTGGTAGTATTGCACATTACCTTTATTACCGGTTTTCTTAGTAAAAGAACAAATGTTCTCAATTCTTCCTTTCTACTCCTGAAATTCTAACAAAGAAAATAAAAATTACTATTTAGTCTGAGATTTCCAAAAATATATAGGTGTATCAGGTTCCTAAAACGTAGGGTAAGATTGTAATGGCAATACTTTTTTATTGTAAGTATTATATATAACTTTAATGGGATCAATGTGATGGTAACATGTTATAGGTAACATACAGTCATGATGGTAACATGTTATAGGTAACATACAGTCATTTAATTAATCTCTGATCTTTGAAACTGAAATCAGTTCGGTTAGTTTTGTTTTGTTTGTTCTGATCTAAAGAGAATATTATGTGCAGTTGCCAGATGCTTCTGTAGATCCCCTATCTTATGACATTTCAATCCACAATAATGACAAACTGAGTTACCATCAAGCTCTTGTTTTGGGTGCTTGGTTTGGATGACGGGGGGAAGGTTCACAATTCAGCATATCATCTGATGTTGGGGAGGCTGTTGTAGTGCTCCTAATTTCATCATTATCGCTGATTACAACCATTGAGGATTCTTCACCTTTGCCACTGCTGCCGTTTGTGCTCTCCGAACAGAAATCATGGTCATGTGCATTGGGACTAGAAGAACTGCTGAATATTTGATGTAGTTGGCACTGCTTCCACAACTGGAGGACGACGTGTTCCATGTTCACTACATTGCCTGCAGTCCAAGAGGCAACAACCAGCGAAAGGTACTTGCTAAATCTGGAGAAATATGGGTGGGAAGGACTTGGTCGTATGACCGTGTGCAGTTGAGATGTGCTGCAAAAACTAAGGTTGTGGCAAGCAATGGCAGCTGCAACCATTATAACAAATCCACAGATACTCACAGATACACAGCAATAAGAACCGGATTTGGGACATTTGCTTGTGGGGTCATGTAAGATGGCTACTGAATAGTTAGATACAACATCGTCTTTACAGTTTTAAAGTAGCTGTCCACTTTACTCAAGAGGTCATTCGGAGCAGGCCAGGCAGCAATATCAACGTGACAGGCATGTCTGTATTTCCATTCGTAAATCTGCGTAGTTTTGTTGGATCTGAGTTTAACACACCATTTAAAAAGAAATGATCATCCTCTCTTAATTGAAATATTGTATGTACAGGTATAACAAACCAATTTCATGAATTGCATTAAATCTAAAAATAAAAAATTAAAATCTTACCAGTTTGTTTTGATATTTAATAATTAGTTATATACAAAATAAAATTAAAATTATTTGATTAATTGAAATGTTAGGAAATAAATGCACCAATTAAAATTTAAAATGATACATAAATAAAAATATACTATCATATGCTGAGACATGTAATTGTCATATCAATATGTTTTGCCAACTCCAACCAACCATATATGATGTAATTATCACAATTTGATATTCTTGTTTAGAATATATATTAGTTCACTTTTATTTATTTTTTAATTAATTTAATTCCATGAAATTTCCCTTTCTTTACCAATAACAATATTACCAATTATAACAACAGGCACACTTTAAAATTTTAAAGTAAAGCCAATCTATATTATTACACATGCACTGTCCTAATCACTAACTCAATTGACATGAATCAATCATTGCTTTATCAATTTCATCCCAGGACGAAAGCTTTCACGATGGACATTATAAAAAAAAATACTTCAAACATAATGATGTACACTGACTGATTTGAATTATTTATATATTCATGAGTAATTAACAAAATGCGAACCGTTTATATTTCTACAGATATATTCAACACAATTTTAGTTCAATTTCCGTTTCGCTGATTATCAGTTAATATTTACCGATAATCAGCTCGAATTGGTTTACTATTTGTCATACCAACTATTTGCCATTTCGCATTGTAATAATCCAAGGATAAAGTTTATTTGGCTTATTGCTGCTGACCCTCAGGGAGGCAGCACACTAATCTTGACTTGGTTCCCTGTGTTTCGTGTCCAGATGACCATTCGACCGCCAGATAAGTCGCTCAATTCAGAAAGATTACAAACGTGAAGTTCGATTTAGCAAAAGTGTTGCTTGAATGGAAAATGTATAACCTCGTTTCGAGTAAACGTTGTTCCAATCAAATATTGTGCGATATAAACGTGCCATATGATTACCATTTGTTATTTTAAATTGTTATAAAGTGGAACACGGCAACAAACGACAGCGTCTTAATTCAAGGAGACACTATAACCTCAATGTTTTTGGCAACAGTGATTTCCGTATGTTATTTTAATCATTAGAATGGTATTCCCGTTCGTTTGTTGGATTTGAATATGAGATAATTCCGAAGTTCAATTCAGCAAATATTACAAATGTGATATTTATAACTTCGCTTGATATTTATGCTTGCTCTTTTGAGTAAATGTTGTTCGAATTAGATTTATAGCATTCAAATGGTCACATTGAATTTTGACATTATAATACCGTACGTTGTTTTAATATTTCAAGGCTATGATCGCCTTAGCTTGATATGTGGTTCAGACTCTACATTCTATTTATTTGATCCTCTGCTATAAGTATAGAAAATTTCTAGCATCCTGTTGTTGAACACTGCTCTTGTGCCAGTCGAGAGGCAGCATTTCACTACTGATAAGAACTCCTAGTAATACCTTTTATCATTGCTTTGATTTTTGAGTAGTTGTGTTTGTATTCCCTACACTAAAATTTATTATGGAAAGAAATATCTGACATATTTGATCATAGTCAGGTTCTTGTTCTCTGAATGCTACAATTTGTTGCAGAATTAACCACTTGTAATCACTGCACTTTCCGTGGGAACTGTTCGCTATGGTTTACCATGAATGAACTCACTTGATGTTCTTGGCGTAGTGTCATGTTTTCGTCGTTTTCTGCTTTGTGTTGGAAGATGTGGGTTGTTGCAATTCTTGCATCCACAGTTAGTGCCACATCCTTGCATTTGCTGAAAGCATTTGCATCTTAACCATAATCTTTGTAGAAACTTTTCACTTTCTTTTATGCTTCTCCTTGCCCACACCTACATGACGTCTTCTTCGTATACACGTTGGTTTCATGGTCGGTCTCTTCACTGGCAAGTTCCTCTGCAAGGATAGTGTAAACGGCGTCATAATGCCCTTCCGGTTTGATTGAAAGCCACAGAAATCAGAATTATCGACAAAGGAGTCTCACTGGGAATTAACGGTATAATGGCTAAGTATCGATTGAGGTAAAAATTACTATCGGGCACTTTCCACGAGGTCTGGGGTATGTAGTTCATCTTATGGTCCAACTGCATTTTTTACAGTTTTGAGAAAAACGCTATTGATCATTCATAAACCCATGACAGCAAAGCAAAATTCTCAAAACTGTACAAAATGCAGTTGGATTCTCAGACATCACCACTCACCAATCATTCAAAACCGACACATGTCCCTCATTTATGCCAGCAAGACTTGGCAGGTCTGCTCTACCTGAACGAAATACCCCTTACAGAAAAAGTCTATAGGCACCTATAGGTTGCCTATAGACATGCATATATAGGCTTTGACTATAGACTTTTTTTGTTAGACCAAATATTTCCATTGTTTTCAGTTCTCCTTTCTCCAAAAATACTCTACCATCTTGTGACAGGCGTGATAACATGCTTTTCTCTTCCTTTCGCGCCCATCTTTAACTTCTCTTTTCGTTCCATATGGACATAGAACATCAAAAATAAAACTGACTGCATAACTCATGCCAATTCGATTTTTATGTATCCACTTTCTCATTTTTCGGTGAAGGCGTTCGTTTCTGTTTGTTCCAATACCCTTTCGGAATATCTGAAAGACATCCCGACTTTACATGGTCAAGTATATTGTTAATTTCGTTGACAGCTGTTAGTGGAAGAATGTTGATATCAATTACTTCTGTATGCCATTTTTTTCCTAAAGTTAATTAAAAAATTTCCAGCTCTTCTGGCGTTGGAGTGTTCTCTTTGCGAACATTGCCAATATCACTACTTCTACAAAAGCAAAGATGCAGCTCTGTGACCATGGTTCATCATATACTTTGTCTGACTGTGTTTGGACTGTATTTGGCTCATGTTTTGGGATTTTGTCCAAAAATACTCTGGATTGCATGGAATATGCCTAAATTTATGACAACGTTATTACCAAAAATGCTTTCATTTAATTTTTTTGTCCACCACAACCCCTTCTAATTTTACACTGTCGATGGTTAGTATTATGTAACCTGCGAAGCAAACTGTCAACATTTTCTATCGATGTATCTTTATGTTAACTGCCATGCCAACACGTAGCTGTTTTCACTCATAACGACAAAAAGGGAGTCGTAAAGTTTATTCCACATTCTGTGCCTCCAGTTAGCTGTTACCTGTAACCAAATGAAACATGTGGTTATGAAAAGATCCAAGCCATATTTTTTCGTAATTTTAACTGTACATGGATTGTATATAAGACTGATAAGTAAACTTTGTGTTTTATATGCACGTTTAGGATTTCTTTATTTGTTAGCCTCAAAAACGTTGGGAAAATGAATTTGCCATTGCCAATATTGGGAAAGAAAAACTGGTTCCCTCAAAATAAATGCCATAATCTGAAAAAATTCCCACCCATTATAAGTGAGGTGTAGAATTTTTTAAATTGCCCCCTTTGCTTTGGTTGCATTATTGCTGCATGCGCCCAGTGTATATGTAAAAAATACAGTGACAATTGTTACATGTTACACCTGGACGATGCAAACAACCTAATGTCACGTCGATTTATTCAACTCATTGAATCATTTGCTCTGAAACAACATATTATTTCTCCTACTCATCGTAGTGGGCACATTCTTGATCTAGTTATTACAAAAAGCCATGAAATTTTGGGACTCAACTTCGACATCTGTGACCATCTCTGATCACTATTTAGTCGGATTTCAACTTCCTCTAAAAAAACCTCTTCTTATAAGATCTGAAATCAAGTACCGCAAGCTAAAGAATATTGATTCATCTAAAGTCAGCCAGGATATCTGTACATCTAAGTTTCATAATATGATTTCAACTGTTGATAATCTCGATATATTGGTTTCTGAGTACGACACAACTTTAAAATCGATACTTGATAAATATGCTCCTGAACGATCTTCTGTCCTTACACTAAGACGATCTACGCCCTGGTTCACTGATGAAATAAAACTTGCGATTCGGAAAAGGAGAAAACTAAAAAGAAAATGGCGCTGTACTCATCTTCAGTCTGATCATGACATTTTTATTAATCATTGCAGGAAGGTTAATGATCTGATTTCTATGTTGAAATGTAAATACTATACGGAAATTATTACCATTAACAAACATGATCAAAAAGCATTGTTCAAGATTATTAATAAACTGTTAAATCGACAAAAGAAACATCCTCTCCCATCCGGTTCTGCTCTTGCTGAAAAATTTGCTGACTTTTTCACTAATAAAATTGTAAACCTCCGCAGAAATATTGATCTTCAGGATATATCTACTGTAAATACCACTTCAGTTTGCAATGTACTACCTTAATCTGAAATTTTTTACGAAGAATGCTTGCCCATTCTTGGCCCTGCTATTCAAAAGATGATTAATTTGTCATTTTCTCACTCGGTTTTTCCTTTACGTTTTAAAGATGCAATACTTAAGCCATCAATCAAGAAATCATCTTTGGATTGTGAACTTTTTCAGAATTTTCGACCGATCTCTAATCTTCCTTTCATCTCCAAAATTATGGAAAAAGCAGCTGCTCTTCAACTTACTTCACATCTTGATGATAACAATCCAATTGAAACTTTTCAATCGGCATACAGAAGGTTCCATAATACTGAATCAGCCCTCCTACGTGTACAGAATAATATTCTTCGTGAAATTGATGATGGTTCTGTGGTTCTTCTTGTAATGCTGGATTTATCGGCGGCATTTGACACTATTGACCATGTTATCCTTCTGGAAAGACTTTCTTCTTACTTTGGTATTACTGGCAGTGCTTTGGAATGGATACGCTCTTATCTCTTGGATCGTGGTCAATATGTTTCAATCAACAATACAAAGTCAACTAGACGCACGGCGACCTATGGTGTTCCTCAGGGATCGGTTCTTGGACCTCTTCTTTTCATAATGTACACTACACCTTTGGGTGACGTAGTTCGAGAACATAATGCGCAGTTCCATCTCTACGCTGATGATACGCAAATTTATTTATCCTTTAAACCATCTAATGAATCAATTTCACAAGCAAGAAAGATTATGGAATCGTGTACTGCTGCCGTGAGAAGTTGGATGTGCCTTAACAAATTACAGCTTAATGACGACAAGACTGAACTCGTCTTGTTTAATTCTCGATTTATGCCAAGACCAAATCTTAATAACCTTTGTTTTGGAAATGAAAACATCTCTTTTTCTGCTAGAAACATTGGAGTGATTATGGATTTTTCAAGTCACTACCATCTGTAAAGCAACTTACTTTCATCTTTACAATATCAGACGTATTAGAAAATATCTTACTCGCCAGGCAACCGAGATGTTGATCCATGCACTTATAAGCTCGAAGCTTGATTACTGCAACTCTCTTCTGATTGGAATACCTAAATATCTATTACATAGACTACAGACGGTCCAGAATTCTGCTGCTCGCCTGATTACAAATTCATGGAAGTATGACCGTATAACTCCTGTGCTCATGAGTCTTCATTGGTTGCCAATTGAGAAACGCATCCAATTCAAGTTAGCGCTAATAACATATAAAGTACTTAACAATCTTGCTCCTGCCTATTTAACTGAACTTTTAACTAGATACAAACCTGTACGACATTTACGATCTGAAGCGAAAAATCTCCTTGTCATTCCTAAATCTAGACTCAAGACGTACGGTGATAGGGCCTTTTCTGTCGCTGCTCCACGATTTTGGAACACTATCCTGCAAGAAATTCGTGATGCTGATAACCTCAATATTTTTAAGAACAAACTCAAAACTTTTCTTTTTAAACAAGCTTTTACATAATTTTATAATTTATACTATTTTGTAATATACTGTATAGGTACATAGCTATGGTGGCCCATTGTTCTCATAGTGAATTTAACTATAAATATTTATGTAATAGAATATTTTATGTGAAATAAAAAAATAAAATTAGAAAAAAATAAAATAAAAAACAATTATGAAATAAATATAACATAAAAAAAATAAAATAAAAAACAATTATGAAAAAATATAACATAAAAAAATAATAAAATAAAATAAGTGATAAAATTAAAAATTATACAAATAAAATAAATTTGAAATTAAAAAATAATAAAATATAAAGTTTGAAAATACGAAGTTTGGAAATATGGAGTTTGAAAATCATATTAAATCGAATGGGATTTTACTTTGAGAATGATGGGCCATGCCATGACCCGTCGTTCTCATAGTAAATCTTATAATTCAAAAATGAAAATTCAAAACTATCGACGCAGCCCATCGTTCTCATAGACCATCATGCACTGCGCAAGCCGACTTTAACCTTAATTGAAGCTATAGTCTGTTGGCCAATAATGAAAATCTTACTTATATTGGCAAGAGTACTTCAAAGATATTTATTTCAAAATACATCAGTAAGAAAACAAAGAATACGTAAGCCATAATCCAGTGATGGATGGATTGTGGCTTTTACTTGGCCCAGCGTTCTCATAGCCCGCGATATCTGTGACCACTATATCCCTGTATTAGATGAAGTACTTATAAAACTGAATGTTGTTGACATTTACTTTAAAATGGCAGAGAGCTGATCGCATACGAAATTCAGAGTGGGAAGATGATGAGAATTTAAGAACGGAGCTGGAAAAGTATGTGATGCAAAACCTTTCTAGAAGAGAGATAATGGATTTTGTGAAACGGGATTTTCCACAATATGCGTGGAGTCTGGGAACTTTGAGTAGGAGGTTGGCACATCTCGACATCAAATATGTGCGTTACAACATTGACCTACAAGAAGTAGAAGACGCGGTGCGTAAAGAAAGCGAAGGTCCAGGCCAACTTCTTGGGTATAGAGCCATGCAAAGGAAACTTCGAGAGCAGCATAACCTAGCTGTTCCTCATAATGTGGTCCACAACATGATGGGTATAGTCGATCCGGAAGGCCTTGAACGCCGAGGAAATGTCGGTCAGAAAAAACGAAGAAGAGGAGCCACGGGCACATTCACATCACTGGTAAGATATGATTCACTCATTAGAGATAAAAATATATTGACTCATGAATAATTCATAGACATAATTGAAGGTTACCCCTCTCCCATATTGATATTGGCCAATTTGTTCCCCTTGGATACATTTTTGATTTTTACAAATGTCAGTAGTCACCTTGAATCTTACATGTACATACCTTTTTACAAAGTCACCCCACTAACACTTAGTTGCAATTTGTTATAGTTCATTTTTGAAATGTGTGCGTTCCAATCTTGATAAAATACTAAAATTAAGGATAATCTTTATAGCCATAATTAAATCCCATACAGCTCTGGACATGTTTTATATGACTTGTTAAATGAACCAATGAATGATGCTATAGCGGCTAGTTGGTATTCTCAACTTTGTTGAAGGTCGTACTAATATGCATTTCTAACTTTGGCTTAGCCTCATACATTATTCATGATTTCACAATATCCGATAAAATACTCCGTCATTTTTAATACCAGAGATTGTACATGATTCTTACTAACAGTTCTACATGTATGTTTCTGCAGGGTTCTAATCATACACATTCAGGTGATGGCCATGATAAATTAATGGGATTTATGAACAACACATTTCCGCTTGCTGTACATGGGATACAAGATGTGTTTTCAGTGGCTATATTGTTTATTTAAAACTTTGGACTTCAAATTCAGACCCCAAATTGATAGGAAGATGGTATCTAGAGAATCTATGCAATACAAGAGGTTTGTGCTAGAATGTCCACATCATCCAAATAATTGTAGCTTTGTTCTAGAAGGCAGATAATGTATATAATAAAATAGTGGAATGTCAAATAAACTGAACCTCTTAATATTATGATACCTTGTATTCACAGTTATAAGCAATCACTTAAGGTTGGACAAAGGAACCGAAACTGGTCAAATGGCCACTATTCATGCCTTCCTGAGGCAGTATGGTGCTGAAGAGGAGTTTGACACTGCTGATGAAACTGTTCATTATGGACCATCAACCAGCAACAAGGTGATTAGTATAAATTCATTAATTATTTACACATACATGTATTACTAATGTCCTATGCCATAATGCAGCTCAATTTCGGGCTGCTCTACAGTTTGCAACCCTCAGTCTGATTGATATAAGATCAGTAGTACTGGCCACTAGTCTATTAATAATACTATTTAATTGTTCAACCTACATACATGTATATGATAAAGAGACATGTTCAATATTCATATTCTTTTTATATACACAGATTGAGAGGTGGTGGCGTGAACTACACCATCGTTTAGAAAAATATTTTAAGAGGCAGTTGTTGATGTTACTAGATCAAGGTCATTATGAATCTGGTAATCAAACTGATAGGTATTATAATTTATACTGTAAAACCTTATTAATAAATCTATATATATATATACCAGCCCTTGTAGATATCACATTTTATGATGACAAGTGTAATGTCTGGATCATATCCCTTTGATTAACAATACTGTATTGGTGTAACCAACCAACCAACCAACCAATGTTTCATTTGGTTAATTGGCATTAACCCCCAATATAAATAAATAAATAAATTTAAATGAACAACATACTAGTGGAAAGGCACAGATCAGGCTTAATTGTCAATTACAATGTATGAATTAAATCAAATCATTGTTCGTGTAGAATAATTTAAAGTGCCAAAGAAATTGTACCATTTTCCTTCAATCATGCAGGTAATTAACTAGTATATTAATTTGGATGTATTTATTTTTAAACTAAGAGACCTGTTGGCATTTGTCTTCATACCTGTCATTGACAAAGAGATTAACGTGTTCCGAGAGACAATATGGAACTCACATAGAGTCAGGAGCCAGAAAGAAGCTCAGGTGCCAAAAGGAATTCCAAACCATTTGTATGCATTTCCAGAGAAATATGGGGCTGAAGCAATGTGGTATGTATGATAAAAACAACTTTCATGTTTAAATTGTTTTATATATTATATTATTTATTACAACCTGTTACCCTTCTTTTATCTGGTTTTAGGTTTCCCAGTAAGCAAGGAAGCACTTGACGAAGCTGCTCAGCTCTCTGATGTCATGAGTGTGAGGGATGACTATTTGACAGCAGCTGTGAGAGATGAATGCGAAAGAATAGTTCCTGAAATTGATGCAGTCAAACCAAATGATGCTGCAACTACTTACCTCTTTCTGAAGACCCATTACCAGGAGCCATCATTCCAATGACAATAAAACCTTGTTTTATAATTTGGTGATAATTTTAGTATATTAGTATTAAACTTTATTTGCTAACATTGAGCAATTCAGTTTATCAATACCTCAAACATTTTAAATAATTTCCTCAAGATATTGCTAACTCAACTTCCTGTTTGTTAGCCAATCATATGATAAGTCATAGAGCAACTTGTACTGCATGTAGTTCACTGGCTAATGCTGTAAACTTATTGTACTGTATAGTGTTCATACACTTGAATTCATGTTGAGGTGCTAACAGAGTTATGATTGTCTAATGTGTCAATCATCTTACAAAAATCAGTGCAATTGTGTGCTATAATAAATGCATCAATGCTGATGTATGACTTCTCACTATGCAATTCTGTTGTGGCAATTTCCGGGTCATATAAATGATAGTCTGCACCTTGAAGGTCAAGAAGCATCAGCTTCTTTGAAATGTGGACATATGAGAAATGAACAAGGGCTTCAGCCTTGTCGAAAATGGTCTTGACATCATCGCTGCAGCCCTCTGGTTGTTTGCACAGTTTCCCGTTGTTGTTTATATACTTCCTGAATGCCCCTTCGACAAATTCCTCGACTGTTGTTGGCTGTCCAAGGTATACAGTATAATAGGCACGGTTGAACTTGAAGCATTCACCAAATGCTTCTGGGGCTTTGGTGCTGAAAACCTTTGCCAGGTGCCGAGCGGTGCAGTGCATCTGGATATTCTTACGGGTATGGTCTTCAGGATTGCTGTTCATTGTTACAGTTATGGTCCTCACAGCTTTCTCATTATAGGTCTTAAGGACCCATTTTTTTCTCGACCCATCTCTTGATACTCCAAGAAAAGCATCACGGAATCCTCCAAATGCAAAACGCTCTGTGTCCACCAACACATCCAAAGATTTTTCAACAGGGACCCATTCCTGTGCTTTCATGTCAAACCTTTCCAGCAACAGTGATACATCGTTCTTTGTTTTGGGTTTAACAAGCTGCCCGGATTTCAACAATTCATCGATAGAGATGGATTCTGGGTACACAGTTTCCTCAATATTGGCTTCTGCTTTTCCAGATTTACGAGAGGTACCAGCATTTGAGTGTGGAATTTCAATTGGTTCTTGTGGAATTTCAATGGGTTCTTCCTCTGGGCTTGATATTTCCTCATCATCTTGTTCAGCACTTTCCAGTCTGAATCTCACAAGGTAAACCTGACAGTAAACAAACATCAAGACATAGTGTGAACATTAAATGTTAGATAATAAGTGTAGTGACATACTGTGACAACCCATAAGGGATGCATCTATTTGTAAATAATACTTTGTTAATACATGTAGAGTGATAAAATCAATCATACAGGATAAAATAATTGTGCAAATTGTGATTGGCTAATCATTCGAGTGTTCAACCAATTACGTTGTTCCATCGTTCAAATACATTTACATTGCATTATAAAATAAATATGGTATTGACCAATAACATTCGCGCTTGCAAACGGTGCTGTCTCTCCCATATATTAAAGACCGTGTAGGGCTGAATATTCATGGTGATCAACAATGGTGCTTTATAATCATTTAATTTCAGTTTTCGTATTGGTGAATATTGGCTTTGTATTTAATAGAAAAACGCAGCTTAGTTAATATTAAAACGCGCCTGGCTACCTGTAGTATTAAAATATTAAATTATAATATGCTCACCTTATCCTTCCTATGCGGAATCTGATTTATGTTCGTGCACAACGGTCCTTTGTTCGTCACTGGAAGGCGAAAATGAGCCGAACATGCCTTCTTCAGATTTGGCATGGTCAAATCCTCGTACTCGTACGCCACAAATTCTCTTGGTTGGACAGGCTTAAATGTTTGTTTGTGATCAGGTTCGGATGAAAGGCGCTGTACGATCAGCTCATGTGGCGCAGAACCATCCTTTTTTCCTCGCTGTTGAAGAACGTTAGCCTTACATCGCTTGTTTTTCATTTTGTTCTCCAGATCATTCCATGCTTGCTGTCTTTTGGGAGGCATTCTGATTCTCGTTTTATAGTTTTTATAAATATTGTTTTGCGTTTGTTTAAACGGTATGACAAATAGCAAAGAGGAAGACCACGAGGCACGGAGGCTGAGGCTAGGGAAATTTACATAAAGCCGCGCCGATGTAATGAAACGGTCAGCGGTCGGTTTCTGCATACACGGTTGGTACTTCAACTGACACCCATTATAGTGTATCAGGGTTAGGATTAGGTTTAGGGTTGTTAGTTTAGGGTTATGTCCAGTCCGTTCTGCGCATGTGCAATGTGGAGTCTCCACATGTAAACATAGTCCTTTATATGCTCTATATGGTGGTGAAAAGAACAGATTCATCCTGAAATAATCTTTAACTACTAGCCTCCTCCATTATTCAACTATACTATGGCGATAACCTGTCAAGTGTTCAAAGACTTTGTTTACATCGAAAATGCATACGTCAGCAAAACGGACTGGACAGCACCTTTAAGTATAATGGGTGTCAGTTGAAGTACATACCGCATACACACTTCATGTTATGAAGTTTATAAATAAATACATGTTTGAAATTCCATTTTTCTTATGAGAACGACGGGTCATGGGATGGCCCATCGTTCTCAAAGTAAAATCCCATTCGATTTAATATGATTTTCAAACTCCATATTTCCAAACTTCGTATTTTCAAACTTTATATTTTATTATTTTTTAATTTCAAATTAATTTTTTATTTGTATAATTTTTAATTTTATCACTTATTTAATTTTATTATTTTTTTATGTTATATTTTTTCATAATTGTTTTTTATTTTAGTTTTTTTATGTTATATTTATTTCATAATTGTTTTTTATTTTAGTTTTTTCTAATTTTATTTTTTATTTCACATAAAATATTCTATTACATAAATATTTATAGTTAAATTCACTATGAGAACAATGGGCCACCATACATAGCGCCTTTGAGCAGTTTCTGGAATTGGCGCTTTATAAATGTTTTAAATTATTATTATTATGTATATGCAGGCATGTATAACTAGTTAGTTAGGTAACTAGTTAGTTACCTTGAATGTATGATCGGTGGAAATCCATTTCGCTGTTTCAACGCCATATGCTGAGTGTACATGTTCTACTTCCACAAAACCTTTCAGAAATACCTTGAAAATGAGCTTTTGCTGGATCAAAGGTTAGAAACTCTTGTGCAACTGTGTTATCATGCTTTCAATATCCATCAATGGTAGATCATTTGAATACTTGAGGAAATGAAATCATAGTTTTCTCGTTATCCATGATTTGTGAAAAAGTACAAGGGTGCACAGAAAAGGAAACTTGTTCTGTAACTGTGTAATAAGAGCAGCGTCATGTCCAATAACTTTGTGTTGATTTTCCACATAAATAAACACATGAAACAATCTAAACGTTTTTTGTAGACAGATAAGTGACCTTAGTTTCTCTTGCCAAAGAACCTTCTTTCCACCTCCATACCTTTCTTTAACTGTCTTTGGCGAAGAGGCCATTCAATACTCAAAAACGCATTGAATTTGATGAGCAGATTCCATGGAATAAGCGACAGAGTATAGACAGTGGCTGGACTATACTGATCTTAATTGGGAAAGGAAGCTATCGCCAGACTTGCAACATTTCCACTCGAGTCCTAACGCTATCCACTGTGCACGCAATTTTCAAATGCTTCAATAGCGCTTTTGATGTATTCGACCCAAGAAGGTGGAATGCTTTGGCTTTGACACATACAGAAATTATGGATATAAAAATGATGCGTTGAAACGTGGAAATTGCCTTGAACATTGTGAAAAGCGAGCAATCGTATAAAAATATAGTCAGTTAACTGACCAAAAATCCGTTAATGAAAATATGTTTGTGCAGTCATTCCATGCCCAGTTATTAGTCATCTGTTTAAATCTGAGTAGAGTAAGGGCGTGAAATAAAAAGGTGCATGTTCCAGTTAAATCTTTGATTATATTATGAAGAGCGATCTAACTTCATTACATTTGAAGTGGTTTTTTTATCATTCACTTCTTTTCGACAGGCGTGGCAGCGGAAGTGCTAAGCAAATTAGTCAAAATATGAAACAATTGCTCCAATGGTACGATGGCGCGCATTGGAATGAGACGAAAGGCAACACAAACAAAAGAATTGGAGTTCCCTCAGCAGCCATGGCCTTGTCTTGCTTCACTCAACCATAGCCATTGCCAAGATTGGTGGCTGATAGCAACAGACTGCTGCTTGATAGGTTTCTGATATGCCACCGATGACCCACCTGCCCATTAACGACAGAATAGAGTGCTGAAAAACAGTTGCCTCGTTTCATTTGATAAATTGTATGAAAGGATCTACGCCAAACATAATACTGCAGATAAAATAAAATACTGCCTAGAAGAAGCTCTTGATATCTATGTTAAACACACAAGACATGAGAACTCATCTCAACAAGAAACTTGCAGTGCGCCAGTGGTAAAGATGACAAGAATATCGTCAGGCTGGCAGCAGCCATTCACGTTCTATTTACCATGATAGATCAAGATATCTGCCCGAACATTTTGAAAAACAGAGTGATTCTAAGACAGGTAATACGTTTTAAATATTGATGATTTAATATCAGATGGCATGAATAAAGTACATTCACAAATTTACTACCATTTTTTCTGAACATATTTTATTATTAACCAATATTTTTTAGAGAATATACTATTTAATTGACAGCTGTGCATGGCTACAGTATATTCAGAAATCAAAGATTCACTAGAATATAATGGGGTTTTGGGTGCATATTTCTGGATTGAATTATTTTTTAAGTTGTTGGATTGAAATTGTTGCAAATGCGATAACTTTCTTTTGCTATATTACCAAATGAATACTGCCATGTAAATGTACCGATCAATTCGAAACATCACCATCCCCCCGGGCATACCCCAGGAATTTGACTCTAACCTGTGTCCGTAGAGCAGGGAATTTGAGGTCTTTTGCCGGGTGGCGAATTTGAACCGGAAGTCTAGAATTCGGGTGGAATTCCTGCTCGCAGTCAATCTCGTTCTCAGAGCCTTCGCCGGCTCGCGGTCTAACTAAAGCTTTGTCACGGCCACCATTTTCTTAACAATGGCGGCGAAATCCGTGGAAGGATTGTTATTGTTAGATTTTAAAGGGAAAGATTCTGCTTTCGTCAAGGACTGGTTTGTCAAATATGGAATGGAATTTCTGTACTTCCAGTTTCATAATTTGGCCATGGGGTTAGGCATTTGCCCGTTTAATTTCTTGCTAGAGTAGGGCATTTAACACTTTTTCGCCCAGGGGGATGGGAATTTGAACCAAATTTTAAAATTCCCGAGGGTAACAGGAGTAATAACTTAGTAATAATTTTGTCCTTTTTCTGCTCTTTATATAGTGTACTGCACTTGGAGAGGTCAAAGCTAGACCCAATGTTGAGCCAGATGAGATTCAGGAATCATCTTGAGACATACTGGTCCTTTTGTCACTGGATAAGGCCAGACAGTCACATTGTGAGATGAGAAATGAACAAGCTGCAAGAGATGGTTTTGGGGTCAGAGATCAAGTCGAATATTTTTACAAAGCACTTCCTGCTGCTGTCATGTCCGATGACCTGGTATAGTTTGGAATTTCTGTTGAAGAATATGCATCCATATTCAACAGGGTAGATCATGGTTTGACTGAACAACAGACTCTACGAGCAGAAACAACAGACTCTACGAGCAGAAACAACACCCAAATCAAGAAAGATTTGAAGAATACAGAGCATCACAAAATCCACAGCCAAATACGATTGAAACTAGACAAACTAGCTCCTATAAATGGCATAGTTCTATTACTGTATTTTATATTCTGTATCGCTTTATCACTAGCATTGTTATTTAAATCACGGTTAATGGAAGGGAGACTTGGTTAGGGAACCACAAAAAAATGTCACATGATGGTAGAGGCCATGGCCTTGTAAACAGATACTGTTACCTAACACGGTTAATAGTAATTTCATAGCGAAATGTTTATTGAGTGAGGTCTGTGATGGAGGCTGATATGGATGTAGATTGCGATGTGGATGAACAAGAATGTGAGAATAAACGTTATTGGAAGATGCCTGTGATTTGTATAACCGGTATAACTTCAACATTTCTATTGCCGTAACTGAAATGGATACTGAATTCGTTGACGCTCTAATCGAAATCGAAGGTAAGAAGTCGTTCCCTTGTGCTAAATGCAACAAAGTTTGCAAATCGAAGCACACAAATTCGAAACATTCCGAGGGCGTCCGAAGCTGTCGTCGTTGTATGGATCTGAGACCAATGCAGGTTTAGCAGATGTTTCTTCTAGCGATAATCAGGGTTGCCAGTTTGGCTTTTTTAAAGCCAAATTTCTCAAATTTGGCTTGTTTTTTTTACAAGGTTTGGCTTTGTACGAAGATATGGCCGGTCAAAAGAACTGTTATCCTTGATGAATCGACGGACGTTTCCTGTGGCAAACATCTTACAGCAAGTCAGAGAAGAGAGTCGTCACCTCGACTAATACCACAGCCTAATACCAGTTGTGAAAGCAACGGGTAAGGATTGGTTTGAAGCACTGAAGAGTTGCCTAGAACAGTCTGGCCTTAGTCTAACGAATGGCATCTGTTATGGTCGTCGGAGAGCATGTCGATGAGCATGTCGGTATGGTCGAGAATTAAAGCAGCGTCTCCAAATTGTATCCTGATCAAGTACATCTGTCATTCCTTGGCCCCCTCTGCATCAAACATGCATTCGAAAAAATCCTACCAATCTTGGTTTCATGCAAAGTGAAATACCGAAATGGTTTTCCAAAAGCGGAGTTCATCGCGACATCTACAAGGAACTGTTTCAAACTTTCGAAGGGTGCAGTGTAGAAAGTTCCACAATTCCTCTTCCCTTCCAGAAGTGCAATCTGACGAGGTGGTTGGTGCGAGGAAAAGTAATTTTCAATATACTAATGAATTGGGAGATATTGAAGACGTACTTTTCCCTGGCCGAATGTGAAGGAGAAGCGAATGTCCGTTATAAGGCACGACTCATCAAAGAAATGCTCTATGATCCAATCAACTACCTCTACTTCCATTTCTTGTTGCCCGTGGTGTCAGAGTTCGAGAGAGTGAATGCGTTTTTCAGGCAACTGATGCTGAAGCTAACGAGGCGGTCGAAGCTACTACAACAGTCTGAGAGGTCGGGTCTACAATTCGTCCAGTGTTGCCTTGCCAACTGACAGCGTTGACTACGGAACAAAATTTATCTTCGAGGCAGATGCATTAATTGGTAGGAAGAACAATGACGAAACGACAGTCAGGAGAGTTCGAGAAGCTTACGGCTGGTGCCATTCCTTGCTTTTAGAAGCAGCCGAACAGGTTAAAAAACGTCTGCCGCCCTCAAAGGATATTTTTAATGGCTTGTCCTATTTACACCCATCCCGTGTTCTAAGCCAGGTAGCACATGTTCCTTTAACTAGCCTTCCAATGCAGCACCTTATCCATGAGAAAATCCAAGAGATTGACAACCAATATCGGAGTATCCTGTATGTTGATTGGCAAGAGAGTGGAGTTTTTGAAGAGGGCATTCCAACTGATACTGTCAGCTTTTGGTCCAGTGTACTGGACTATCAACAGCACTTATGTTGATCTTGTGGTCTATGCCCTAGCCTGCCTTACTACACCAACAAGCAATTTGTGGTGGAACGGATCTTTTCCTATGTCACGGGAATCGAGATGAAATCATGAGTTCTTAGAAGCCATCGTTAGAATTCGCACCCATCTGTATTTTGAGGAGAAGTGCTACAAGGACTTTGTGGGCAAGAGGAGGGTGTAGGTAAAACATGGCCCTATCTATGGCCCACCTGTTTTCCCTTCAATTTTGTTGGTTTTATGTTTTCCACGTTTTCCATGAAGATATTGGGCTTGTTAGAATACATTTCACCATAAAAATCCATATAAGTATCCATATAATCCGTATAATCCGTATTCCATATAAGGAAGTGGCCTACGAACAAATACAAGGTATTGACGAAAAAATACATTGCCCTCGTACAAGCCCACTGGATGCGGGATTACTGAGTGCATGTGTCTAATCAACACAGTCTCTTCCTTAAATTAACTATTATCCTTAATTTACAAATCGCTCTGAAGCGCTCCGTCGAGATGACGTCAGTACCGATGTTTGTCCGCTTTTACCCATAATTCTTGCGGCCATAACAAAAGAAATAGCTCATTTGTGAGTCAAATTTGGTTTGTTTGTCCGCTTTTTGAGCTATTAATAGCAGCCAGACTCTACGCTATTAAGGATAATGGTTAATCTAATGTTAGAACCCAACCCCAACACAACAAAGATCCTAACCCTGCCACCTAATGAGTTTTCTTTCTAAGGGTTAGGACATTGGTTTCTTTGTGGTTGATTCTATTGTTTTATTGTTTTAATCAACCAAAGTAGTAATATATATATTATTATTATCAATGTGTACGGGACTGGACCGAGCTCTAAGCCAATCAGAATCAAGAATGATTTGAATTGACCAATCAGAGCACAGTCCAGTCCCATATTTCCAGGGGGGTTGAACATTTTTAAGGTGTGGTCACCCTGTAAAGAACGACCAGTCATCAAATCAGGGGGGATATGCACCTGGTCGTATACAAGAGGTTTTTTTGAATTTTGTATATATTTATCTCATGAAACCTGGTGTTATTGTACGACCAGTTTTTTTATTATCCTTGAGTTTTACGACCAGAGAGAGAGAAAGGTCAATCAAGGTGATCGTATTAATTTCATGAGATAGATATCAAAAAGTCAAAAAAAAACTTGAGTATAAATGACCATCATACCTCACCCGATGTGATTTATACTTACACGTGCCATCCAAAAAACTTCATATTATTTTTATTGGAAGAGTTGTAAGATGTTGAAATAAAAATAATCCCCAAATGTTTGCTTATAGAATTAATCATAGAAATTTCCGCCATGGAGCTCTTACCTCGACGCCATCTTATGGCCGAATGACTGATATTTCTTAGTTACGGTATTTTTAAAAAATGATCAAATTTGTAGACGACAATATCTCAAAAAATTATTTGGTGTTTTTAAATAGATGAAATATATTTAAAAAAAAATAGATGAAATGTACTTTAACACACAATCAAAAACTTTTTTTGAAAAACAAAATTCTCTTTTTATTTTTTTATTTAATCTAAATACATTTCTTTATTAATAGAACTAAGTATGGAATCATCAGTTATCATAATTGTTGTTATATATTTTTGCAGACTTTTCGTATCTACCGCTTCTAAATATAATTGATACATGGATAGCTTACTCGAGGGAGAGTATATACAGTTTCGTAAAATATATTTTTGATTTGGAAAATTCTGTCGAAGGGTATTAAGATCATAGTGGAAATATACTGGTTTTTTTTTGTTTAACATCTTTCTATTAAATACTTTTTCCTCCTTTACTTCGTCATCATCACTACCCATAAATGCTTTCAAACTATCATCACTATCAGAATCACCATTATCCTGAATGGGTTTGAAGGGTTTAAAGTCATCGAAATTAAACTCTTTGGACGTATCCGTATCCCGTACGCGTATCCTTCACCTTTATCGTTGTAGTCCAATATGAGAGGGGACCCATGTCTGAGGAATGGGTCTGAAGACCCAAATGAGAGGGGTTCTTCATGGGAAGCTTCGTTCGTTATTTCTTCTTTCGTAGCCTTTTTTTTTTTTTTTCTTAAACTTCTTAAGTTTGTAGATATGTTTGGACAATGTTTTATGTATAAGCACGTATTGTATAAATGAAAAAGAAAAAATAGTTTCAGCTTATTTATATAAAGTTTTTTGAGAAAATGTTTTTTCATTTGTAAAAAACCTAGAGTATAAAAAACGATATCATAAAAAAAATGTACAGTTATTTTGTTGAAGATGGGGTATATACCCTCGCGAAAGATTTGGTCATTTCAAATGAGTAATCCAGAAAATGCTGAAAAATTGATAGAGGCAGCGAAATTAATTCATACTCCACAGAATTGTCTTAAATTAAATGAAATATCGTTTTTTGAATGTAGTCGTGAAATTGTAAAAGATAAAGAAATTGGATATCTTCAAGGGGTTGTTTATCTCAAAGAAGCAAGAGATTATATTTTTGATATAATGGCTTCCATATGGAGGAGAAATCGTTCGTTCTTATGCTGATGATTTCTACCATTTTAAGGGTAGAATATATGATCCGTCCACGTTATATCGATATGGAAAACGTCAGGGTAAAATGGGAAAATTATGGGATAGTGAAAGAATCTATAAATTAGCTGATTATTAGAACAAGCATCGACAAAAACAAAAGGAAAAAAGAAAAAAACTTTTAGAGTAAAGAAAGAAATTCATGTAAAAAAAAATAACAATGATTCACATGTTTTATTATAAAAAATAAATTTATACAAGAGAAGGAATTATTATGTCCTTGTCAGTTTTTATAAACTTAACATTTTACGAATACGAAAACGACGACGTTCTAAAAAAATTCAAAAAGGAGGATGGAAAAAAGATCATCCGAATTATAATCATATTGGAAATGGTAGACGATGTATTTAAAAAAAATTTTATTAATCCAAATAAGTTTTTTTCCATCTTTGTATTCTATCATCACATTCACATAGATCAACTATTTTACTATAGATAAGTCGTCCGTAATTCTGTTTACAAGAATAACAATAATGATGGTTTACAAAGCATTCTTTACATCTGTAATGCATGAAAAAATGATAGAAGGAATTCACTTCACAACAACAGAAACTGCAATATACCATCTTGACAATATTTTTTTGGGCGTTTTGTGAAAATTTTATAGTTTGACAACCTACTTTTATAGATTTTGCGACTATAAAAGCAGGGTATCAAATATATTTTTCTATTATTTTCAACATGTGGTTGCGATCAATGATTGATTTTGGAGAATGTGAATCTCATGATTATCTTACATTTTATTATCATGCTGAACCGATACAATTAGTAAACTACGAACCTGTGATTCCCTCGTGTTTAAGATATGGATATTATTTATATCTGAAAGATTGTCAGGGACCTCGATATTTCAAATTGTTGATAGTAGACGCGTTTGGGGCTCCGGAGGATAATTTACAGAACCTCTTATCATCATTGAAGGGAAAATATATAAATATTAAAAATAATAATGTAGAATTAGCAAACTCAACACCTATATTAAACATTAAACCTTACAATTTCATTGACCATAGGGGTAGAGGGAAACAAATATTTTTTTCTTTGTAATGTTTTTAAAATAAAAAATTTTTGATTTGAAAGTTAGATTGAAAGTTAGAAAGTTAAAAAATATCGAGTTTTATTTTTTGTAAACATTTTTATTACAAGAAAAATAAATATTTTAAAAAATTAATTTGTTGTGGAATTATTGAGTAAACATTATTTATTAGTTTAATTTTTTTATACAAGAGATAAAAACACGAATTTTTAAAAAAAAGTTTTTATTGAGTATATGCTACAGCTTTCATCAAATTACTAGAATCTATTATTAGTTTAATTTCTTTTTGTAAAAGATCACAAGCATCATAGTCAACAATTGTTGTTATGTTTTCACCCAGACATGAACAATTCCATTCATCATTTTCATGTTCATGTTTCTTTTTAACTTCCAGAGCTAAGTTATATGCTTGAGGAGGTGTTGAGGGTATATCTTCAATACAATTGCAAAATGCCGTATATCGACATTTCTTTACAACATAGGTAAAGTGGGGTAATTCTTTTGCTAGAAAACGACTTGCATAATAGTTATCTCCTTCTTCAAAGTAGGGGTTAAAGTCGTCAGCAGTTATTCTTTGATATCTTTTTTGGTCATGTTCATCACAATCACGATATGGTACATGTGAATCTGACATCATTCACAATAACGTTTAACATGTGGGTAACGCGTTTATATATAATTTTTTATAAAAAAAAATATAAAAAGAAAAATCAAAATTAAAAAAGACAGATATTCTAAAATATATAAAAAAAAAATCAAAAAGAAATTTTATTAGGATATAAATAAAAATGTAAAAAAATGGTTTTACAAAAATATCATGGAAACCGTGGAAACAGTAGATGCACGATATAATAGATTATTCTATTCAAAATATCCCTGTGGACAATGTCTTAACGGAAATATGTGTGGGGAAGTGTGTACGAATTATACACCGTGGAAAGATCCAAAACAAAAACGTTGTTGTAGATTAAAGAGATGGTTGTTAAAGAAGATATGTTGTTAAAAGATTTAAAGAAGAAAATCCCATAAAAAATAAGAAACCGTATAAATAAGAGTAAAAAAAAATTGTTTTTATATTTGTTAGACAATGGAACGTATTGAAAAAGCAGATGAACGATTTGAAAGATTATATTATAACAAACATCCATGTGGAAGATGTATTAACAAACACCCGTGTGCGATTCATCCAGATGAATTAAAACTTTCTAGACTAAACAGTTTTAAACGTTGGGTGTTAAACAAGTTAAATATACGGTGGAAATATACAGTGATTGTTTCAGTGGAAATGGGTTACGACGAATAGAAGAAAAGACGTCGAAGTTTTTTTTAAAAGATTTAAATGGCTGTACAAGAGCGTGATTTTGATGAAATTCTTTACCCCGACATTCAATATTTATTACATGCTGAATTGTTTGAGATAAAAAAACACGAGATTCAACGTTTTATTTTTTGGAATGGAGAGAGCATCCCTATCAGTTTAGATGTGCTGATTATGATTATAAATATTTTAACATTTATGTGGAAGATAAAAATGAACAATCTATATTTCGGAAACGATATGGTGGAAAAAGATATTATAGATTTTTAATAACGGGTTTTAGCTGGACTATGTCATTTTATGATCAGTTAGTGGGAAAACATGTAGTATTTATTGATAGAGAACCGAGATTACCCATGTTAATTTCGACCCTTGATTGTTTTGAGATAAATAATATCCCATGTTATTCAAAAACGTTTTTGTATGGTAAATGTAAGGATTCAAGATTTAGATTAGTAAATTATCATTTTCGTGAAAATTTTGATGGTCAAGAGCTTGATTTAGTTCTTATTAAAGATGAAAATATATTATCTGTACTTAATGTGATTTATGGTACCAGTAATGGAAATTATATTGTAACATTAATAAATAAAATACATTTTGATAAATCTATGTTGCAACTACATGTATATTTAAATTCTTGTGGGGAATTATGTAATAATTTTAATGAATTAAATATTTGAAATAAACAGTTCAATAAATCGAGAAAAGCGTTTTTTATTTAAAAAAAAGCATTTATATACACTTTTTGATCTATGAAATTATGTATACCACAATCTCCTGCCACATATGTTGTTATATATTGTTTATAATTAAGCTTTTTATTTTCTGCATACTCCATAACTTCCAAATTTATATATAATCGATTCATAGGAAAGCATGGATTTAGGATTTGTTCACATTTACGTACAATAAATTTTTGATTTCGACAATTTTCTTTAAGATAGTGAAGATCATACTGTTTAGGTTTTGACATATTGCTTGCATGAGATTCAACTGAAGAATGAACCAGAAAACAAAATGTTTTTTATTTTATTTAGATTAATGTTTATTTAGCTTAATGAATTTGAAAGCTATATAAAGAGTAAAAAATATGACATTTCAAATCACAGCAATATGATTGAAACAATTTTAAGAGTTGTTCTTTATTTTCAATATTTTAACCAAGGAGAAATTGGATATTTATTTTGGTTATGTGGATTATTTGATTATTATCGTGGAAAATATGTCACATGTCCCATGATGAATTGTGAAAACATTCACCCACGTGAAGAAAGCTATATAGTCAATATGAAAAAACTCAAGGGAAACCGTGGAATGGAATCCTATTTTATTCTAGAAGATCGTTTCTCTAATATTCCTTAAAGAGATCATGGCTTGAACAACGTACTATACTAGTTGAATCAGACACGTTATGCTGTAGTTTTTTATCATTCCCCGATTGTTTTAAGGAATTATATATTGTATTACCCCTTGAAAGCCACGACTCAGATTTATTTCAATGTTTAAAAACCAATGATAAGTATCATTATACATATTTTGTACAAAATCTAACCTTTGAAAGAAAATACTTATCTTATACCCTGGGTTTTGGAAAAGAAAGTTTAGTAAGCAAATTTAAGCACATACATAGCCAGAAAGGTGATTTTGCTCTTTTTTTAAATATTTATTTGTTAATGGTAGCACCTAGTATTTTCAATTCTTATGCTTATTGTAGTTCAATTAAAAATCTTATGTTCACTTCATGTTTTATATTTTATTGTCGTGAACATAACCCTATAGGAAGTTTATTCAATAGACAAAAAAAAGGTCTTTCTGAAAAAAATATTAGATATGTTTTTTGGGATTTTATACATTATATAAAAAAGGGTAAAGTATCCTTTGATAAATGTCGGTATAAAAATTGTAAGAGTAAAAGTTATTTTTTTGAGTTTGATCCTTTGAAATTAAGTATTTTAAACAAAAGTAATTATGTTTTAAATGAAAATCACACCCAAGTTAATCATTCTGTGGGTGTTAAGCGAGATTATGGGGGAATTATAGGAGAATTTAAGTGTAAAGAGAAAATATTTGCAAATGTAATAATGCTTGAGGAAGATGTAATAGAATTATTTTATATGATAAAAAAATATATAAAAACAACATTGAATTATAATTTAGCTGCATACAATCCTATGTATGAAATGACTGAATCGAATGTTAATTGGGATAATTTTTATAAAAGTATTAGTGAACAAACGTGTATGTAAAAAAAAAAAAGGAAATAAAAGACTGTATAAAATTTAAAGTGTTTGCATATGATGTTATACGAATGGAATTAGACGAAGAAAATGAAAAATAATTTTGGATGAGATGTGGGAGATTTTGTTTTGCCCTTCGAAAATTTTATATGGAAAAAAATGAAAAATGGAAAATAAGTGAATGTTGTAAAACTATTCATTAAATATCTATGGTCCATTTAACGAATGCTGGACATTACAGTAAAAAAAAAAGATTTGTTGGATTTCATGAGGGGATTGATCGTTTATATATTCAACAATATATGGAACATTTAGATGAATTTTCCGTAAAAAACTCTAAAAGAATTCAAAAAATATATCAGTTTTGATTTATTTTATTTTTGAAACCATTCATCCTTTTTCCGATGGAAATGGAAGAATAGGGAAAGCACTTGTTGCATTTCTAGAAAATAAAATAGAATGTAAAATAAAAACTAAAAAACAACATAGAAAGTTATGTAAAATTTTAGGAGTTATGCAAAGCAAACAAAATAGTTTATTTGATATAAAATGTTGTAATCAATTATACACGTTATTAGTGTAATAAAATTTTTTTTTTAAATTGTGAGGAGGGTATAAAATAAGCACTGTCCCTACAGTGATTCATCATTTACCCTTCACTCGGGAACAGATTCAGAGTATAAAATAAGCACTGTCCCTACAGTGATTCATCATTTACCCTTCACTCGGGAACAGATTCAGAGATCGTGGAACTTTATGAGACAACAATATGACCATTTTTATAAAATGCAATCGTATACAGATTCGTCTGCAAAAATAATTGCACAAAAAAAATCAACGGTAATGCTATTCTCGCAAAAGTATATCCTACAAATAAAAGATGTGACAAGTACACATACAATAGCGCTGTTGAAGTAAAAAATGATCATATTCCTTCATTGTTGAATGTTCTTAATAAGATTAGCATTCAAGAGAAATTGGTGCAGATATTTTTTGAAGTGGTAAGATTTGAAAATTGGAAAAAGCAAACATGCCGTTTGGTTGTTCGTACAGATGCGTGGGGTGGTTTGGAAATTTGTTATCAACATCAAGATAACGAATTATCCGATGCAATGGAATTTGACGATGATCCAACACCGACAACCAGCAACAACAACAACAACGCACCGTCAAGTGAAATCGTATGGTCTGATGACTGGGGTAGTTTTCATATAAAAAAGAAAGATTCCTTGGATGAATATATTATTGCCCTAAGAAAGTATAATCATGCAACAGGTCATAAATCCCCACCTACCACAGTCAAAAAACGAGTATTGAAGAAAAAGAAACCCCCACTCAATTTTGACGACGACGTCGACGATGACGACGACAACGAAAAGATTAAGAAAATAAAAGTAGAAAGTGATGATGATGAGGTTTGTCACCGTTTAAGTCCAACAGTAATTTCAGAAATTTTTTATTATCGTTTTAGATGTTGTAAAAATATACAAGATACATTATGTTTGTACGGTAATACTATAAATAAAGAGTTAGCATGTAAAAATATAGAAGTTGATTTTATGGGGGATATTACGTGATAAAGAACTCGTTGATGAACTTGAAGAATACTATATTTATTTTATTTCTTTATTTTAGAAATGAATAAAAAGAAAAAAACTAAATTTTCTGCTGACTTTATTGAAAAAGCTTCAAGATTATTAAAAGGAGAGACATTAACTGATGAGGATTATTCTAATTATAGATTACATAGTAGTAGTAAAAAAATATATAGACGTTTGAAATATGCTGTTAATAAAAATAATGAACAATGGGAAATTGATTTAGCTGAAAATAAAGATTTAGCCCGATATAATAATCAATATCGTTATTGGTTGGTGTGTATTGATATTTTTTCAAGATTTTGTTGGGTAAAATTAATAAAAAAGAAAACGTCTAATAATGTTAAAAATAAATTTGAAAGTATTCTTATTGAAGAAGGAATAGCGCCTCTTAAAATTCAAAGTGATGAAGGAACAGAATTTCAAGATATACGTACGAAATTAAGTAAAAAGTATAATTTTGAAGTATTTCATACGTATAATAGAGAAATAAAAGCATCCCATGTGGAACGTGTAATTGGAACTTTAAAAACAATGGTTCGTCGTGTTTTAACAATGACTGGAGAATTTGACTATATTCAGTATTTACCCCTTATTGTTAATCGTTATAATAATTCCCCACATAAAGCATTAGCTGGTGCAACACCTTTTGAAATTTATCGCGAATAAAAAAAAGGAAAAATACGTAAAGTAAAAAATTAAATAGTACGTGATCATTTAAATTATCCTATTCCCACTCAAGATCTGATACAAGAAGGTACTCGTGTTGTGAGAGTAAAAAATAATATTTTTGAAAAAAGTAGTCTTCGACGATGGACTAATGAGATATTTTTTATTAAAAAAGTATTTATCACCGATCCCGTTACATATCAATTAGAAGACGAACAACGTGAAGAAATTAAAGGAATTTTTTATCGTGCTGAATTACAAGTTTTAAAAAAAAAAAGAATTTACACATTGCTAGTAATTCAATATCAAGAGGACTTCAAAATAATTTGATTAATGATTTTGAAATGAAAATTGCACAGCATGATGCTTTGAACAATGAATGTTTTTTAGAAGTTTTACAAGTTTGTTATCCCCAAACAACTAAAAATATTGTAGGTGATGAATGTTTTTTTTCATTTATCATAACCTATAAGAATTTTATACCTGAAGAAATTAATAATACGGTATACGCAAGCAGTGAGTTCGTTTTTACATCGGATAAATTTATTATACCCAACGGAATTTATGATTTATCTTCATTAATTATATTTTTAAATAATATCTTAGAAGGATTTGAAATTTTTTTTACCATCAGGTCAAATGGGAAAGTAATTATTAATGTTAATGTTGAGATTGAGTATTGGGTATATGAAAATGCGAGTAAAGCAGTCGATGGGCTACAGGTAAATGAATTTCGATTATCTAACAAGACTATGATAGAAAAAAGGGTATTCAATATGCTTCTTTTAATCAAAAGATTAATATATTATTTTCAAAAAAATTAGCTTTTATGCTAGGTTTAAAAAATGAAAAAGATCTTGAAATCGTACCTCTTGTTTGAAATAAAAAAAGATACCCCTACACCTCGAACCCTTTTTTCTAAACATTTTGATTACTTACCCGATGTATCCGACGGATTAAATAAAATGTTTATATATTGTGATGAAATAGAACTGGGGTTAGTTGGTGATAGTTGTGCCGAATTGTTAACAACAGTCCCCATTCAATGGAATCGACAAGGTGGTGGGGGGAATGGACAATTAATTTGTTATAAAAATCGTTGAGAGACATTATAAGAGAAATTCATATTAAAGTTAAAGATACTACAGGAAAATTAGTTTCTTTTGATTCAGGAACGCTTAGTATTGATTGTTTAATACATTCAACATAATGCTTTTGATTGTTCTTGAAGAAAAAAATGGGGAAATGATAATTAAAAAATATAAAATATTTTATCCTTTTTCTCTTTACATTTTAGTAAATAGTGGGAAAATTTTTTTAATGACAATTTTTACTAATAAAAATTATAGTTAATGGACGATACGAAGTATTTGCTGATCGTTATACAACATAATTCATTCGACAAAACAGAATGTAAAATTGCTTACTATTTCAAAGGAGTAATTTTTGTTCAAACAATACCCTGTCTTAACACAGACAGCTTTGACAGCATATAGAACAAAGCCGCAATATTCAGCTACTTTCTATCGACCACTATCTATTCATGATTGTTCACTGTCCATTGATAATGAACAATCACAACCTTAGTTATAATTATTCAGCCTTAAGCCAGAAACACATGTTACTAGTCATTCTTACAGGGAGTTTCAAACAGTAAAGGTCGTTTGACACTAAATCCCTACTGAGAGTTTTAAACAGCAAAGTTCGCTTGAAACTTACATTCTCATTGTCGTATACTCAGTCATCATCTGGCCATGCCTAAGACACAAACGCGCTCTTCCATTCGTCGCTCCAATGTTCAAAATACAAACACAGCCAGCCGTGAAGGCACTTCGACGACCATACCAGACGATCTGGAAAATCTAAGCACTCCAGAAATGCGGAATATTTGCCGTAAACTGAAGATTTCCAGTACAGGTAGTAGAACAGCGCTGAAGACACGCTTGACGAAGGTAAAACAGAAAGAAGGCCAAACTAGCCAAACGTCAGGCAACGCATCCGTCGAAGCTCGGCATTCCAATGTCACGCACGCGATGGCTCCAATGGCAGCGTCAACAACATTTAACGACGAGCAGGTTGCTCAAATAACCAACATTGTTCAGATTTCCCTCCAAAGCTTCTTCCAGGACCAGCCACATCGTTCCGACTTGGTTCCACCTTCCGTGACAGAACCGACCACCCAGCCTCAACAAACGCGTGATATTCTGAACGTCGTAAACCTCCCGTCTGCCTCTGGTCAACCTTCCACATCACAACCGACTCCTCTCCAAAGATTGGAACAACTTGGCCAGTCGCTTCCCTTTCTCACATCCACAGCACTACGATCAGTCGAACCGATCACGAGTCTAACATCGCCCACATTGGTAGATGGTGGTTTCACGCCAGAAATACCTGCAAAATTCATCCGTGACATCGAAAGTGGTGAGTTTTTTTAGTTATCTAAGCTATTGCCCAAGAATCTTAACCAGGCCTCACTCGGATCAGATAACATGAGCTTTACTGTTTCCGCTTCCGGGATCTTGTTGACACCCGAAAACCGCAGATTTTAACAAATGTACAAGATTGGACAACCGCTTTCAACACGTATATGTTAATTGTAGTGCACAAATTTCCCGTTCGTGCTACTGAATTGCTTCAATATATGGAAACCATTCGGCACGCCGCGAAGGCTCACGGCGGTCTAGGCTGGTGCGTCTACGATCACAAGTTTAGACACAAGGCCGCTAATAGCCGTACCCTCTCCTGGGCCGTAATAGATACACAACTATGGTTGCGAATATTCACTGCAAGCCCCTCTCAGCTTCGCGACGACTACTCTCTTTTTTCCAATGGACCCTCAAACAAAACAACTGGGGCAGCGAGGGACGCAACTTGCCACAGCTTCAATCGAGGTTGGCCCTGCCGCGACAAGATCAATTGTCCCTATGCACATAGATGCAACAAAATTGGATGCGGGGGAGACCATCCAGGATACCAATGCGCAAACCACTCACACCTACCAGACGAGAACCACAACAGCACTAGCTCAAGTTCAAAAAATAGAAACATTAGAAAGTAGTAATAGTAGTAGTAACATTGTTAATGTTCGTTACAATTCCGCTGTAGTTACTCCAATTTGTGTTAATGTTCTCGAAGATGTTCTTCGCGAACATCCAAACCGGTCATTTGTTTTGAAACTGTGCTCAGAATTGCGTTTCGGCGCCCGTTTAGGCTACGAAGGTCCCCGAATTTCGAAAGTTTCGAAGAATCTTAAAACTGCCGTTGAAAATCCAACTATCGTTTCGGACAACTTAGCCAAGGAAGTCGCTCTTGGCCGCACAGCAGGTCCTTTCACCAGTCCACCCTTCAAAAATTTCCAGGTTTCACCAATTGGTATTGTACCGAAAAAACATTCAAATAAATTTCGCACAATTTTTCATCTTTCCTTTCCCAAATCAGGAAACTCCATTAATTCCTTCATCGAAAAGGATGATTTCTCACTTCAATACATCAAAATCGACGACGCAATTTCCGCTTTAACTCGCCTTGGCACTGGTACCTTTCTAGCAAAAGCCGACATTGAATCCGCCTTTCGCCAGCCAATACCCGGTACATCCTGACGACTGGGAATTATTGGGCATGAGGTGGAGCAACCATTATTATTTCGATAAAGTCCTCCCCTTTGGTTTAAGGAGCGCGCCCTATTTGTTCAACCAATTATCGGACGCACTCGAGTGGATACTCGTTAACAAATGTAATATAAGCTATGTTGGACACATCCTAGACGATTTCCTCATTATGGAACCCCCTGCCAAAACGACGCCTTACTCTCAGCCATGTAAAGGCAGTCTGACCAGTATGCTGCTTACTTTCAGGGCGTTAGGGGTGCCAATTGCAGAGCACAAAACAGAAGGGCCCAGTCACGTTCTAGAGTTCCTTGGTATTCTTCTTGATTCTGTTAAAATGGAAGCTCGGCTTCCCGATGACAAGCTCTGTCGTCTAAAGTGCGACTTATCCTCCTGGGCCACTAAAAAGTCAACAACACTTAGAGAGCTACAGTCTATCATAGGCACCCTTAATTTCGCTTGCAAGGTTGTTCCTCCAGGTCGAGCATTCTTGCAACGGATGATACAACTCACTCGCGGTATCAAGAAACCACACCACCACATTCGTTTAAATCATAGTTTCCAACAGGATATCGCTATGTGGCAAACATTTCTTGACACATGGAACGGCACTAGTTTTTTCCTTAACTCGGGATGGGAAAACTCTAACACTCTCTCTCTCTCTACACAGACGCTTCAGGTACACGTGGTTTTGGGGGTATCTTTCAGAACCAGTGGTTTCAGGGCTCATGGTTACCCCATCAGACACTTAGCCATAAGGATATGAGTATAGACTGGCAAGAGTTGTATGCAATTGTTGCAGCAGCATACATTTGGGGTGAACAGTGGTCTCAAAAGAGAATTTTATTTTACTGCGACAACCAGACGGTTGTCACGATCATAAACGCAAAACGCTCTAAAATCCCAAGAATGATGGACCTGGTCCGGGCCCTTACCCTGCAAACACTTAAATGCAATTTCTATTTCAAAGCTGTACACATCCCTGGACACTGTAATGACATTGCTGATTCAATATCTCGTTTTCAGCTCACCCGTTTTCGCCGTCTGGCTCCTCACGTGGACCAGTATCCTCAAACCGTACCGGAAATCCTTTCCAATCTCTAGATGCCGACTTGCTACGTTACCAAGTTTCGTCCTTAGCCCAAGGTACCTCAAGAACATACAGCAGCGGAGAAAAACAATTCTTAAATTTCTGTTGCCAATTTAAACTGCACGAAATTGGTCCCATTCTTCCCACCACCGAAACCATTCTTATTTACTTCGCCGTATTTCTTGCTCAGTCTTTGAACCCAGGCACGATAAAAGTCTACCTAGCTGCGGTTCGTAACCTTCACTTAATCAACGGCTTTGATCTCCCTGTTAGTAAATTTCTGAGACTGCAATATATTCTAAGGGGCATCAAGCGAGTAAAAGGCGTGACTACTAGGGTCCGCCTACCCATAACTCTTATCCATCTCAAGTTATTCTACCGATTACTGCACTCCCGTGCAATGCCTTTACGCGATCATTGTATGCTATGGGCTGCAGTTTGTTTAGCCTTCTTCGGGTTTCTACGGATTGGTGAAATGACTTGCCAAAACAATTTCGATCCTGCTATACATTTATGTCATACCGACATCAAGTTTCACCCTAGTTTTGTCGGAAAAAGCCAATATATGTGTGTAACAATAAAAGCTTCAAAGACCGATCCATTTCGTTCCGCGGTTAAGATAACAGTCGGCGCCAATCATTCTAACCTTTGTCCCGTCGCGGCTATGAAAAACTACATGTCCAAACGCACTAATTCTTTGGGTCCACTATTTGAATATTCCAACGGTATAGCACTGTCGCGTACACAATTCACTAACGAACTGCGTTCACTTCTGTCCATTGGCGGATACACCAGTTCACTTTTTTCCGGACACAGCTTCAGAATAGGAGCGGCTACCACAGCGGCCTCCCGCAGTTTACCTCACTGGCTAATTCAGACCCTCGGTCGTTGGTCTTCCGATTGCTATTTGAGGTACATACGTACTCCTGTGCATATTCTGGCACATGTTTCAAAACAACTTGTCACCGATGTAGAAAAGTGTTAGTGTTATGATAATTTGCTATATAGTTAATTCACAATTATAGTTAATATTATATAGCCTGTACACTTTATTTAGTGGTCTATGGGGATCACACAGGTGTGATTGTGGCGGCAATTGCTCCAGTTAAGAGGTCACAATTGACCCATAGACCTCGATTTCGTATGGTGATGTACATGCACGATAAGAGAAAATCACCCTAGAGCCTATTGTGTTATCGCAAATCACTCTAGGGCCTATTTCTCAATGTATACATGCATGATAAGAGAAAATCACCCTAGAGCCTATTCTGTTATCGTAAATCACTCTAGGGCCTATTTTGCAATGTATACATGATAAGAGAAAATCACCCTAGAGCCTATTGTGTTATCGCAAATCACTCTAGGGCCTATTTCTCAAATCGTTCCATATATGAGTTTTCCCCTGACCAATTTTATCTCAGGGCCCAGCTCCGAACGATCTTTACTCAGTACATATCACTGGAGCGGTTGTCCCACACTTCCATAACCCCATACGACTCTAGTCAAATGTATTCCTTCGGTTCATTGCATATAGAGTATAGGACATTAAATGACAATTTTTACTAATAAAAATTATAGTTAATGATCGATACGAAGTATTTGCTGATCGTTATACAACATAATTCATTCGACAAAACAGAATGTAAAATTGCTTACTATTTCAAAGGAGTAATTTTTGTTCAAACAATACCCTGTCTTAACACAGACAGCTTTGACAGCATATAGAACAAAGCCGCAATATTCAGCTACTTTCTATCGACCACTATCTATTCATGATTGTTCACTGTCCATTGATAATGAACAATCACAACCTTAGTTATAATTATTCAGCCTTAAGCCAGAAACACATGTTACTAGTCATTCTTACAGGGAGTTTCAAACAGTAAAGGTCGTTTGACACTAAACCCACCCACCTTCCCATAAAACCAGAGCTTATCAGAAACAAATGAAAAATAAATCATTTAAAAGTATAATAATGTATACTAATTATGTAACCTTATGTTCTTCCACTAGCGCCTGTATAGTTGCTGCTAAAGCACATTGCGCTAAATAAACTGTAATAATTAACGAAAAAGGCACACCCCTATATGTGACTTTTGAACATCTTACAGTTGTTAACCATACTTCCGAACTTTTTATGTAGTCTAGCTTTTATGAACAGTTATACTATTTGTACTAATTATCATTACATGCTTCGTATAATCACAATAAAGTGACGAAGTGCTGGCGGCAATTGCTCCAGTTAAGAGGTCACAATTGACCCATAGACCTCGATTTCGTATGGTGATGTACATGCACAGTCTTTCCTTATAGTCCATTGCGAAAAGTTATCCAAAATCACTTTAGGGCTAATTGGAAAATGGATACATGCATGATAAGAGAAAATCACCCTAGAGCCTATTGTGTTATCGCAAATCACTCTAGGGCCTATTTCTCAATGTATACATGCATGATAAGAGAAAATCACCCTAGAGCCTATTCTGTTATCGTAAATCACTCTAGGGCCTATTTTGCAATGTATACATGATAAGAGAAAATCACCCTAGAGCCTATTGTGTTATCGCAAATCACTCTAGGGCCTATTTCTCAATGTATACATGCATGATAAGAGAAAATCACCCTAGAGCCTATTCTGTTATCGTAAATCACTCTAGGGCCTATTTTGCAATGTATACATGATAAGAGAAAATCACCCTAGAGCCTATTGTGTTATCGCAAATCACTCTAGGGCCTATTTCTCAAATCGTTCCATATATGAGTTTTCCCCTGACCAATTTTATCTCAGGGCCCAGCTCCGAACGATCTTTACTCAGTACATATCACTGGAGCGGTTGTCCCACACTTCCATAACCCCATACGACTCTAGTCAAATGTATTCCTTCGGTTCATTGCATATAGAGTATAGGACATTAATGGAATTTAAATTCGATTGAATATAAAAATATCAAAAATTCATTTCGAATTACGTGTGCAAAAAAAAAGGATTTCAGTGCAATAACACAATCAAAAAAAAAAAAATAATGGAACGATTTCAGTTTCTTCATCGACTATTATTTCTAATGCAACACAACGTTTTATATATACTATAAAAGAATTATTTTATATTGACGAAAAAAATCCTTATACATCATTAAATGATGAAAAAAAAAATTCCCCTATTTTTTATTTATGAGTGATAAAGAGGCTAAACAATCACTACAGTTCTTTATTAACTATGAGAATAACGTACCGTTAAAAGGTGAAGAAATTAAGATATATATATAAATTTATTTGAAGAAAAAAATGACTGAAAAAATAAATGAACTATCCGTAGAAGATTATACTGAATTGTTAAATGGTAGAAATCGTGGAAAAAATTATTCATCATATTTTGTTGTGAAAAGAAAAAATAAAGAAAATCCAACTAAGAAAGAAATTTTATTAAATGAGGGTGTGGGATTACCCTCAAATTTAAATTTAGATACTTATTATACAAGTGATAATAAAAAAAGAGAAAAAAAATAGATCCAAATGTAATACGTTTTTTACAAAATAGATAAACTGTAAAAAAAAGTATAAATAAAAAAAATGTTATATAAAAAAATCATGTTGTGGATATTATTGTTGTTTTTAAAAAATAAAATAAATGACTCGTAAAAAATATATAAAAAAAAAGAGGAATAAGGAAGCGTAGAAAAAAAATACAAAAAGGAGGATTTGGAGGAGCATTGGCACTGGGTATGTTTCTTCCTCAAGTGTTGGGAACACTTTCAAATATTCTTAAAATTAACGTTTAAAAAAAAAATTGAGTAAAAAAATTGAAGATGTGGAAAAAAATTACATTATTTAGTGAACCTTTACAATTTTTTACTTCGTCACCCTATAATGATACGTTTACTGAATGTCGTGAAACTGAAATTATTGCGACGCCTGTCGATAATCAATCGTCAGTATACACGTTTACAAGGCATGGGAACGCCGTTGGATTAATGAAAACAAGTGATGCTAAAATAATGGCTAGAGTATCAATTAGAAATGCTGCTGGAGTTATATCACCTGCAGCATCGGGGTTTTCGATGATTACATTACCCCTTCGTACAATGTGGAAAACAAAAGAATTAAAAATAAATGAAAATTTAATTACGCCATCAGATAATTTTGCACATTTTGCATCATGGATAGAATTTATAATGCGTCAAACACCGTCGGGATATAAAGATTCTAAAGAGCTTAATTTAGCATATTTAGATACAGCCGAACATATGAGCGATATCGCGGGTTTTACTGATAATACTAATGTCGTAAATGCAGGAGGGAGACAAAAAGTACTTGCATTTCAAAATCAATCACAGTATTTGATAGATGAGATTGATTGTTCATTATTTAGCGAAGGTGGTGCTGAAATATATATTCCTACAGCGTATAAAGTTGAATTACGTTTAACGCGGGCATTAAATACAATTGTAATGATGGGTGCCGATCATGCTAATATAGCCGTTGCTGATACTATAATTACCCTAGACGATTTTAAAATAAAAATTCCTGTATTTAAACCCAAAAAACAATTATCAAATGCAATTAATATAGGGATGATGACCCATAATAAAGAAACATTATATTATACAACCAATTATCGTTGTATTACTGAATCATTAGCTGCAGGACGAAATTCACATCAAGTAATCGATGTGTTTAATGGTAGCGTTCCTACACGTTTATATATTGTATTTTCTCCATTAGCAAATTGGAACGGATCATATACTCATAATATTTTTGAGTTTAACTGGCCTAATTATGATAATGTTGAAGTGTCGGTAAATAACGCTGTTTCCGGGAGAATAGAAAATCATGCTGAAGCTTACTCAAAATTACGCTCGGTATTAAATCGCAACTATTCAGAAATGCCCATGACTTATAATGACTTTAAAAACGGGTATTGTATATTAGCATTTGATTTAACAGATAATAGAGACTCTCATCTTGCAGTATTACCCATAAGACCGTCGGGAAATGTTAATGTGGATTTTCATTTTTCTCAAAATACAGAGGCAGGTGCGTTAATATTTGTTGGTGAATTTCGAAATGAAATTAGAGTAGGATTAAATACCCCTGCAAGATTATTACACAGCATTTAATTATCAACATTTGTAACAAGGGGATGTACAAAAAAATATGAAGAACACAAAACCCATTACAACAAAGAATAGAATAAAAAAAACAAAAATAAAAAACCGTAAGAGTTATTAACAAAATACCACTAAATCGTGAACATATTCTTGTATTTCCACCGTTTTCAGTTTACGCATAAAAAAAATGAATGAAGAAAAAATGATGAATTAAAAAAAGAAGAGGAAAAAAAATGATAATTCAAGAGATGATGATGTGATGAAGTTGATAGTGAAAATGATAGCGATGTTGTTAGCGATGATGTTAGTGATGAAATGGATAGTGAACGTTCAATTACTTCTTCTTCATCAAGTTGCGAAGATGATTTAAAATTTTTAGAAACATTAGTTCAATTAAATAAAATAAAGAAAAAAGCTTTTGAAAAAAAAAAAAAAGGATTTTTTACCATCGTTAAAAAAATATCTTAAAGCAGATATTGATAAAAAAAATACGTTGTTAGATTCTCAATTAATTAATAAATTACAATACATTGCTAAAAATATTTTAAATAAAAAAATTTCTATCCAACTTTCCAGTGATAATAAATATATTTTGAATAAGTTTTCTAAGAACAAAATAAAAGAAAAAGATTTAAAAATATTATTATCTGAGGATTTTCGACATATATCAAAAAGCATACAAATTACTTAACCAACAAATTAAAAAAATGACCGAAGTAAATAAAATGCAATTAATTAATCCGAGTAAATTAAATGAAATTTTAGATTTAATCAAAACCGATCATGAAAACGAAAAATTATTGCAGGGAATTAACAACAAAAATAATTTCGAACTTATTGAAAGTAAAAATAAAATGAAAGAAGAAATGAAAAAAGTTAGTAATGATCAACGTGTCGCAGAGAGTATGGTTAGTTTTTTAAAAAGACAACAAAAGATGAAAAGAAAAAGTAATGAACTTGAAAATGAGGTGAACAATGATGAATCACCCGAGATAAGGAAAACACCGACTGTGACAAGTGGTCAACAAATAAAAGAATTTCTTGAAAGGAAAAAAATTAAAATTGCGGGTACAGATATAATAAAATTAAACGGTGTTGGAATAAACCATCATGATTTATTATACGATTTAACGCATAATGTCAGCAAACAAAACATGTTCAATCTTACACAACATAAGCAGATGGTAGCTTTAAAAGAATTGAAAAAATTACATATGCCCGCTTATTATATACGTAATATAAAATTACGACAACGTAATATAAATTTGGGAAAAACAACTTCGGGTCTTTCGAGTAACGAAGAACCATCTACATCACTCACCACCCACATTCCTACACCTTCAACAACACCCTATTCAACACGAAGAAAATGGCGACGAAAAAATCAATGAATTTACATTGTTTTTTAACCCAATTTTTATTTACGAACGAGATTAATAAAATTTCAAAAATAAATAAGTTTTTAAATAAATATTATTTGGGTACATTTCTTGCAAATATTTTTCCTAAAAAAATTTTTTATCCCTCGTGTTGGATTTGGAATATGGATGAAGCAGATCAAAACGGTCAACATTGGGTTGCTATATGGGTGGATAAAGAAAAACATATGTATTTTTTTGATAGTTTTGCTAAAGATGTATCGTTTTATAAACGTGAATATTGGTATGATTATAGTGTAAAAAAAGGACTAACATTTCAATATATTCAAAGTAAACAATTACAATCCAAAAATACTGCCGTGTGTGGAAATTGGAGTTTATTATATTTATACAATCAATGTCGTAATGAAATCGAAAATAATAATAAACAAAAAATATTTAAAAATGAACGTATTAAAATAAAAAATGATATTAAATTTTAAAAAAAAATAGAAACAATTTTGGGTAGTTTGGAATATATATAATAAAAAATGTAAAAAAAATTGTAAGAGTAATAACAATCAGTCATGTTGTAGTTTTAATAATGCCAATTTTTAATTAAACAAAAAATTAACTATTTACAGTGATTTTTTATTTTTATTTTAACCAGCTGGGGTATGGGTCAAAACCGCTAAAATCATAACCTCCTTTTTGTTTTCTTTTTCGAATACCCCCTTTTTGTTTTCTTTTTCTTTTTCGAATACCGAATCCCAATTGACTTCCAATTATCGTTCCAATAGGTCCCAAAAAATCTAGAAAACTACTACCCCATTTTTGTTTGTTTTTTCTAAGGATAATTCCCCTCCTGCTTCTATATCTTCTTCTTGCCATGTTTTTAAAAAAAAATCATACACAATATACACCCTATACTATATATACTTTAAAAAAAACGATTTTTCAAACAACTCTTTTATTTTTTTTTAAAAACTTTAATTTTTCTTTTTACATTTATTTACAAATCATAGATTATCGTTGATTCATGTGGAAATACATTGGTTCTAATTCTACAATTTTCATACCCTTTTCTACAATTATCAAATAACCATAGGGTTTCTCATTAATTTCACTTAATACTTTATTAAATCTATTTCTATTAATTTTTTTATTATCACATATCGTATACATATTATTATAATCACTTAAATTTTTAAACATAACATAATATTGACTATTGACACGTAAATTTCGCAATTGACCATTACGATATGTTAAATTTTGACATGTAAAAATAACACTAATATTACGATGATGGACATCTTGAGTTGCAATATTATCTATTCTTTCAAGATTTTCTTTTGATGATGTTGCAACTAACATGAGATCATCTAATATTATTAAAGTATTTTCACGGGTATTCGTTTGTATATCGGTAATGCGGGGAATACCCTTTTGACAATCGATAAATTCAACACTAATATCTGTTTTTTCCGCAAGAACTTTTTCCATTTCAGCGTACAGAGGTTGATAAATTGAATATAAATAAACAATTTTAACAATTGCGGGTGTAATCATAATGTTAATATTTTTCAATAATTGTAATATCCAATGTGTTTTCCCACTTTGACTGGGACCACATAACGTTAACATAAAAGGGTGTTGAAATGGTAATGAGACATTGTTCATTTCAGTTATCTAAAAATCCAAACGGAATCGTATTAAAATTATTTTTAACAACACGTTTATTAAATGTAAATGAAAATTTTTTTATTTCATCCTCAATAAAAATATGATTAAGTTTATCTTTACATATTTTATTGTGATATTTAATTTCGATGATCTGATCTTGATTTTTAACACATTGTGTCAAGGATAAAAAATTCAATTTTTCTTTTATTGTTTCATTTTTTAAAGTAAAACCTTTCACATGAATACATTCCTGATTTAAATTAGTTATATACGCGTAACATTTTGGACCCGTTGAACAAAAATTTGTTATCCATTCATTTTCATTTAATTCATTCGTTAAATCTCCTAAATAATTTCCCGTTTTAACATCAGTATAATTATTTTCATCAGATATATAAATAACAGAATCTGTATCAAAATATAAAACGCGATCGTCTAATTTATCGAGTAACTCGTATAATTTCAAACGTGCATATGCAGTAACAAAACATGCAATGATTACATTTCCCGTTTTTAGAGGTGTTGTTGCATCATCAATTTTTTCATATGTACAACGTAATGTTTCGTTTATAAATTCCATCGATGTTAATTTTTTACTTTTATCATTGGCGATATTTAATAATTCTTCATAATCGTTTAAAAAACACACTTGTGTATTATTTTCGTTTTGGGCAAATTTTCCCCATAACGAATTTAAAAATGTTTTGGCAATAGTTCTTAATCCGGGATTTTTCTCTATTTTGTCTTTATCTAAAAAAACATTTTCATTTTTTAAATAATCATTACAATACTGTTTAATTTTATCATCATTTTTACTTCCATCTGCGTTCAAACAATCCGTAGGAATTCCTGAAGATTCTTGTTTGATTTTTAAAAATTGATTTACGTATTGTGAAAAAAATTTTCTTTGCATTCAAAATGATATATTTCGTAAAGAGCTATTATTTTATATCCCTTATCTATAGCAACATTAATCTCAACACTAGTCCAAGTACCCGTTAAGTATCGATCGCTTTCATTATGTTCACATTTATTACATTTATTCACAGCACATTTATAACATAATGGAAATAATAATTTCCCATCTATTCTAACAGGTAAAACAGGAAAGTAAATATTTCGAGGAGGTGAAATACAACATTTTACTAAACCAAATATGTCCTTGATTTTTATTTTATTACAATCTTCCCCCAGTAAAATAGTAGGATGACCCACAGGAAAATCATAATTTTTTTATACATAAGGGTATAGCGATGTAAAATCTACATAACTTATTCGTTCGTTGGGTTTTGTTTCTTTAAATAAACATACGGGGAAGTTCGTCCACCATATAATGCGTCACGTGGTGTTAAAGGAGTAAACGGATAAAATTTTCTTTTCTTTTCAATTAATTGTTTCTGTGTATATTTTTTTCTTCTAAATAATCACATTCCCACATCTCGAAGAAAAACGTTGCGTATTTGCATATAAATTACTAAATTTTTCGTTTGTAAGAACGTTTAATGCATAGGGGTCAAAACATTTGGGACATCCGTGGTAAAAACAACCATGAAATTGATATATTGTATCATTATAAAAACCATCGACAAAACGTCCTAGAATTTTTTCTCACCATTTTGTGAACAGATATATTCTAAATTTCCTCCTAATTCTCGATTAATTTCATCTAACCAATCAATAGCAATTAAACTCTGTTTTACACATCCCCTATACCCCGAAGCAGGAATAATTCCTACACAATTTTGTTTTTAAAAATTAAGTCTATACACTTTCAAAGCTAAACTAGCAATCGTAATACAATTCTTTGCATAAAAGGGTGTAATATGACCTATGGCACCTATCATTGTAGAAAATTTAACACACCCCTTTCTTAAAATATCTACATCGCCACAACAATAATAATAAATCTCTTTACGAAATATATATTTCTTTCTTTTTTTCTAAATACCATTTTTCAAATTCATTAAGTGTTGCTGTATTCATATGTTTCGTATCAAAAAATTTCCGATCTACAATTTCACCCTCATAAGTTAAATCGTAAAATTCATAAGGATGAAATCCCTTACATTCCCCTTGAAGGTCCATTGCTTTTGGAATATCTGCTAATTTCATACTAAAAAACAAATAACTATTGAGGATTCTAATATTTTGTTCTTTAATTATTAAACTCATTATTTTAGTACCGTTCATTATAGTATTCGGTATTATCTGTTTTATTTCTAAAAAATATTTTAAAATAAAAATAGTATCAAATCTACCCCGTTATGAGCTATCCAAACGGAATTTGTTTGTTCAAACATAAATTCACATAAAGTTTCAATAACATTGTTATCAAAAATAAATTGTCTATTCCCACAACAACTAACTTTTTCAATAGTATTATCGATAATTTCTTGATCCTTTTTTTCAAAAATTTTTGTTTTTTTAAATTCAATATGTTGACATTTTTTACATACCTTTTGGACGATACAATAAAAAGGTACGAGCAATTTAGTTTTGTTTACTTTTGTTTCAAAATCAAAAAAAAATTAAGTGGCTTCACTTTCGTTACCCTTGTTATATTCAAATGAAAGGGGTTTCACATAACAAAAATGAGGTTGTTTCATGTATTTATCACAATGAAAACAAAATCGTTTGCTACAATCATGTTTAACTGTTTTATTAGAAAAAATGAAAAAGAATCGAGGACAAATTTTGTTACAGGTTTTACAAAAAAAATAATATTGACAAGGTGTTAAACGGCTATAATTACTATGCGAAGGTTTAAAACATTTATTTGTTAAATGATTTGTAAAACAATTTTCATCATAAAAAATTATATCACAACTGCTACAAATAAGTTTATTATTTTTATCTTTACAATTATTCGGATATTTATAACATCGTAAACAAGTTAAGTTATTTGTAGTACATTGGTGGTTATCGATATATTCATGTCGTGTAAAATAACTCATACATTTAACACAAAAAGAACTGGTGTTAAGTTTAGAAAATTCCTTTATGCTTAAAACTACATCGTAATGATTATTATTTAACCATAAACATACAATTTCATTAGTCAATTTAATAAGATTACCTTCACTATCAGTTCGTGAATAATAAATTATATTATCGGAATGAGTGTCAGCATACACTAACAAATCAACACCCTGTTTTTTTAAATAATTATTATATACTAACTCAAACTGTGTGGCATCAACATTACCCTCGGGTATCCCACATTCCCGATATACATTTCGAATTTCTTCACACGTATATAAATCATCCACGGGTTTATTGGGTTTTCTTTTCATTATAAAATATTTAGCGTCTTGTTTTAAAAATGATAAACCCACTAATATTGCCAAAGCAAAACAGCAATCTTTCACTGTACGAAATAATACATGGCTAAGAATATAAAATACACCCGTGCGAAATTTACGGCCATATTTTTTTACATACATATTACTTTTCACACCGCCTTTATCTGTAGCATTTCCCTTATTCAAACTATTATAAATACTTTTTTTCCTTAATACACTTTTTTTTTTTATTTGTACTTATTCCCGCGGGAAAAGTTTGAACTATTACCTTACTATTCCAACCATTAGCTATTATTTCTTTATTACTCTGCATAAATTTTTCCATAATATTTAAGAAATATTTAACGTCAAAGTCTTTCACGGGTAAAACGGCTGTAGAGAAAAAACTTTTTGGCGCATTACTAAAGATAAATCTAACATAATCGTCATCACTTTTTACATTTGCCCTCGCAATGTTAATTAAATAAGAAAAAACCAACGATAACGATTGAATAAAACTAATAAAATAAACCGTTTTTTCCCGTGAAACATCCAAAGAAAAATGTTGTTCAGTGACTTTAAATTTTTCTCTACTAATAGTTTCTATATGATTAACAGAAAAATAATCGTCTATTTTTTCATTTTTCTTACTAAATAAACTTACAATTTTATCTATATCTTTTTGACTATATTTTAATTTTTTCTGATCATCATTCATCTTCTTTTTTTTTTCTAAAACAAGAAAAACACGCCGTTTTATTTTTATTTATGTTTTCGTCTTCTCCATCAACACGATCAATAGTAACATCGTATGAATCCTGTATATTAATACACGTCAACGTAACTATAGGAGGGATTTTTTTTGATAATAAAGAACCCATTTAAAAAAAACTAAAACAAAACAAAGAGAGTAAAAAAAATATGAGTGAAATTGTTTATATTGAAATTTATTTACAATCGTCTAATTTACCTTATATCGGATATGAAATTCAAGATAATGATCCTTCAATATTATTTACGCCGTATCTTTTAAGGGAATGTTTACTAAATTTTACAGAAGATAAAGAAAAGATAATACCCATATCATCAAAGATTTTAAAACAAAGAATAACAGAATTAAAAAAAGACATATATAACTGCCCCGAAGATATTATCTATAAAGTAGATTGTTTGGTAAAATTTATTCAGAGACATGAAAAAAATAATGATTATTTAGGAATAAAAACTATATTTTAAAACAAAATGGTAAGAGTTAAGTTACCTCGAAAAAAAAGACGCAATGATAAATCTCAAAGTATACGTCACGTTCTTCAATGTAGAAGTAAAACCTTAAAAAAAATAAGATGTCGTAAACGAACAGCAAAAACAAAAAAATGTTGGATTCATTTAGCAAAACAAAATAACTTACGTATCAAGAAATCAACGATCCCCAATGCGGGTGAAGGATTATTTGCTTGGAAAAAACCTTTTAAACCCGATCGTAATATTTCTTATTACACGGGTCAAAAAACAACACAGGTCAAATTGGCTCGTAAATATGGTAAAAACACTAATGCTGTATATAGTATTTGTAACGATGCAAACACTTGTATCGATGCTTATTTGACAACTCACGCCGCAGCACGTTATGCGAATAATGGGAAAACCGGCTCTATATATAAAAATAATTCCGATTTTGTTTACGACCCCAATAATAAAAAAATGTATTTAGAAAGTATAAAACATATAAAAGCCCATGAAGAAATTTTTGCAGACTATGGTGATAACTATTGGCAGAGAAAACAACCTTCATAACAATGGTAGGAAGAATAAGAGATTTAAGGGGGAAAAAAGGCAACGTGGAGGAAATAAAACAGTCAATAAATACGGCTAACTTTTTATAAACGATTTTAAAAAAGAGCTTAAAAAAAAAGCTAATGTAGTAAAAATTATTGCAAAACTAGGAACGAAAAAAATCAAAAGACATTTTCAAGAAGGAGCACTTGTATATCATAAACCCAGAAACCATGTTGAAAAGTTTTTAATGTATTAATTTTTTTTAAATAAAAACATACATTCAGTGTATTATTTCGTTACATAAGAGGTTATTGTCCATTGAATATTTTTCTACATTATAAGCTCTTATTTCATTAAAATTTACACTGATGAAATTAGGGTAATCCACATTACATTCGCATTCCCCTTTACATTTTTTACAAGTGTATTTTATAGTTTTATTATAAACAAAAAAATCATAATATAATGCTATAATACTCCTAAAGCACTCATAACTAAAACAATGTTTTCTATCATAATCTAGTATCTTTAAATATTCTCCAATTCTTTTGTCGTTGATACATGGGGATAGGTCATCATTCCATGCTTCACATATTTTACGAAGAAATTCACAACATTCTTCTGGAATGTCGTGTTCCTCTTGATGTATAATATACATTTTGGGATTTTTTGAACATTCTACTTCCAGTATAAATTTATACCGTAAATATGTTTCATAATCAGCAATAGATATTAGTAGATGATATCTTGATATTTCAATTTCCACACTTACTACTAAATGCCAAAAAAAAACGGATTCCACATAACTATATTGTGTTAAATCATGATAAATCTTATATCCCTCTTGATTTTGTACTCGCTGAAAAATAGCCATGACACGTACCCCTCTTTGATAAAACGATCTTTATATATACCCCTATCTACGTATATCCATCAGAATAAACAATAGAAATATCGTAATCATTATAGGGTTTATCCGCCTCGCCAATTTTAATACCATATTTTATAAAAAAATGATCATCTATAAATTGAATGTTTTGAATCAAAATAAAATCTTCGTTAGCAGGTAAATTATAAGCTAAATCTACAAAACGTTGATCATCGTTAAAGAAATTTTTCTCAGGATCAATAAACAATTGATTAGAGGCAAAATAATATTTACTGAGTTGGCCAATATTTGATCCCCAATCACCCTCTTCGAATATCTCTTTTTTAACTTGAACAATACTCCATCCTATTGCATCGTTATATTTTTCTCCAATATTATTTTTAAGTTTTACATCAATACTATGAATTATTTTTCGTTTATACCAATTTTTTTTTCTTGCTTCTAATTCTCCCGTACGATAATTCTGTTTATCTGTTTGAAATTTTCTATTGTCACTAAATGTCAATGAAAAATCAGTAAATGGACCTGAAGCTCGACTATTTATTTTAATTTTAAAACCGTCAAGAAAACTCGTGGGTATTACACCACGTTGCCAAGGAACTTCTTAAAACTCATATAAATTTGCTGCTGATTTTAAAGCAACTGTCGCGCTTTTTCTTGGATTCGTAAGCCAAAAATGTTCACTGTGATGGATGATTTTTTTCTGACTCATTTTAATTCCAATACGAGAAAAAATTAAGAACGTTTTATTTATACTATACGTACAATGATATCATTTTTTATATATTTAAATGTACAAAGAGTTGCTAAGATCATCTTAATTTTTTTAAAACTTCTCTCTCCTATTTTAACAAAAATAGTATTTTTGATAACATGTACATCTTTAACAAAATAATACCGTTCTAATGTACGTTTTATTTTTAAAATATAAACAGTTGTCAAATGTACTTTTGATAATTTTTTAAACAATCTTTGTGTTTCTAAAAATAAAAGGAAAATACATTCAATATTTTTTTGATTTTTTTAAAAATCAAAAGACAAGTGTATTTTTTTTATTTAGGAAAAATGTTCAGGAGAGAATAAATTTTAAAAATTAAATTCCTTATCATACATAGCTAGTACCGATCATTCATTATCCCCATCTTCTAATTTACGAAACAAACATGCAGCAAATAAAAGACATTCAAACAAACTACAATGATACAATAAACATGTGGGTTCACTAGTATGATACCAACAATTTCTTGGCTTAAGATTATAAAACGAAAGTAAATAATCGTACTTCTCAATTCCAAAATATTCAAGATTAACACAATGTAAAATAGTTTTTTCTTGAAGTGTTTTAACTAACGACGATTCTTTATCACCACCTTTATACCCGATAATAGCATTCGGGGGAAAAACATTGCGAAATAACTTAATCTATTTATAAGTTCACTTTGACTAAAATAATCTCTTGATTTTTTTTCAGATAAATAGTCTAATCCATGACATCGATATTGATAGTAGACAGTAGACCGTTCCCTTCGAGTTAGTTCTTTGTAGGGTTTTAACTTCCCATCATAACAATGATAAATAAAATACTTGTTCGTTTGAAGTTCGAGAAGAGTTACTTCACGATAACTGGGTCTCTCTCCCTTAAACTGGTAAGATTCACAATCCATTATATGTGTGATACGCGATAAAAATAATTTCTGTCGTTCTTGGGATATTTCTTCTTTACATTTGTTTAATGCACAATTATATTTACCCGCATACAACTCTTCGATAGTCATCCCTTCAGATTCTTCCTGGGGGTTTGTCTCTAACGGGATGTAGTCATCTACTTCTTTAATTTCGCTGCTCTTCTTCTCAAATATTTTTGCCATCTCTCTCTCTCCTACACTCAGACTGATATTAATTATTTTCGACATCGGGTTTTATAATAGCATCCTGCGTAACTATGTGTTACTGTGGGTAGATTAGTTTGACCAATCAGAGTTCGTTGATTAAAGCTTTCATGTCATCCCGATGATTTGTGATACTCATGTACAATGAATGAGTGTTGTGGGAATTAGAGACGCGACGTTCTACTTAGCGAATTTCTTCTCAACAAATACTTGCGGATTAGTTGCCGCAATGCTATGTTGTGGGATTAACGACACGAATCCCTAATTTTGTTCTAAAACACATACACGTCAAATCAGTTTATATATTATATAGTCGTGGGATTAGTTTATACATACAATAATACTTTTTTCAAATTTTGATCAAAATCGTGTTAAATTCTACATGTAGAAATATATATTATAAGAATGGGAAAATAGTATATATACAAGTCGATTTATTTAACAAACGCGTTCCATCATTCGTTTTTGAGAATGTCGTTAAACATTAGTGATAAAAGAAGCTATGCAGAAGCTAATGACCACGGTCCCAATATTAAGACGATATTGAAAATTGTTTATTATATACAACATTTTCGTAACCGATACATTGGATTATTATTTGCCGTCTGTGACTTATGTGACTATTACTATGGGGGAATTATCGAATGTATGGAAATTGAATCGAGACAAATTGGTCGGGGGTATGGAGACTACACCTATATTGAAAAAATGAAACCTGAAATGCCTCAAGATGAATGCAAGGATTGGCGAATCTTAACAGATAAACAACACTATATAATACCCGTTGTTCATACACAACGAAAATATTATATTTATGGTGAAAAACTCTGTGGGCGTTATCACAAATTACAATTAATACCCGCTCAAACATTAATGAAATCTATTTTTCATTTGAATGATAATCATTCTGATAATTTTTTTATTGAAATTCAAACAAGTTGTTACCCAAGAAATGATGTTTACCACTTTATTTCTATTACTATTAATGATGAGCAAACTACAATTCCTAAAGCGATAGGGTATGGAGGATCTTATCTTTGTAATACATTACATAGACTTAATCGTTGTTTTAGTCATGAATTTACATATTGCTGTATTTATTTATAATTTATAGATCCGTTTTATTTGAAGGCTACTTTTTTTATCTACATAGGTTAGATACTTTTGAGAAAATAGTGTATCAACTTGCATGTTGTTTTATTTTCTTTTGCGAAAATCATAACCCTATATCAAAACTTAAAACTAGTAACGATAGGGTTTATACTTTTAATCTCGATAAGATTGTTAAGCTTATGATAACGAAACCCCCACCCAGTACCTGTTGTTATAAAAATTGTCAGAATTACTCTTATTGGTTTAAATTATTTTATAAGACAAGTAAACCCTATAAGTTTAAAGTCAGTTTATTTTCAGATATAGTTAAAAATAATAGTATTATACAAAATAATAGACCCATTAGTTTACAATATTACCCCCCGCATTTGGATATAATATATAATTATTCTATAAGGATAAGGATTACATCTAATAATACTACATCATCTACTTTTATTATTAAGAGTATTATAGAATCATATAATATTAACTTTGAAGATCCTGACATTATAATACAGAGTATTGAAAAATTGTATTTAGACTAATTTAAAAAATTCAAAGAATATATTCCACAACCAACACCACGTGTGTTTTTTATCATGGGGATATAAAATGAATTTAAGATGCGAATTTCTAAAATCTAAAATTGTTTGACGTACAAATACTTTTATATAATATTCCTCATTATCAATGTGTATATATCTAAAAAAACACAGGATTAAAGCAAAAAATGCTATTATTTGTCCAATTTCATGGCGATCCATGCGATTATAGACATCCAAAAGTTCACGTGGAAATTTTAAATGGATAATATTATTTTTAAATGGATAATAATATTTTTAAATGGATAATATTTTTAAATAAATTCTCATGTTCGTCAAGACATTTCCACACACTTTGTTCCATATTTTTATTGATTTTTATTTCAAAACGGGCCAGTTCTTTTACCATAATATTCCACACCTCCACTATTTTTATTTACAACACTCTCATTTTATACATTTGGGTTTCCTTTTTTTTAAATCATTCTTTCTTTTTTGTATTTCCTTATTATTATCCATTACATAGCGTTTTTCCATCAAATCGCTCGTAAATTTCTTAGAACGCCATTGCAAATATTGTTTATTTATATATAGTTTCTCAATATAGAGACCCTCTAACTCACGATATTTATCGCGTTGTGTACAAATAATATCTTGATTATAATTCGAATAGATTGTCATTCGTTTTTCTTCATGATGTTCATCGCCTTTTTTTTCACGTTTCATATAAATTAAAGACCGTTTGAAGCATCTTTTCTTCAATGGTGGATCGTTCGAAACTTCTCGATCGTCGTCATCTTCCTCTTCTTCTTCGTCCTCTTCTTCACACCGTGGAAATAATGGATGGGGTGATGTAGCCATAGGGGGTGGTGGAATAGGCGATAATGTTGGGAGAAGAGCGTTTGCTGCTTCGTCCACAATTTGTATTAATTGGGGAACGGGTATCATTTCATCACACATTCGTATTAAATTCGAAGGTGAAGGAATAGGGATTTGTCCAAAGAAATCAATGGGCATTTCGTGTATGTAATTATCTAATTCACCTTCTTGCCCCGGTATTTCATATACCTCTGGCGGCGAAATCGTTTGCGGTGGAATAGGAGATAAATTATACCTTGCTTGCGGTGTTTGAAGAGGTCTATTATACTGTTCTTGCGATAATAGAGGTGGTGGGTGGTTTACTTGCTGGGGTAGAGACGGTAGCTTTGCTTGCCGTGGTGAATTTACTTGCGGGAGTAGAAAGGATAGCTTTGCTTGCCGTGGCGACGTCTTCGCTTGCAGAGCGCATATGTGACTGGACGGTGTTATCGGTACAGCAAAATGTAATGGCAACTGTGCAATGTCTTTAGTTGTTCGATGGTTGACGTTCTTTTTTCTTGTGATTTCTTGACTGTATGCTTGTTCATCATCTGAAATATTCCGTCCCATTTGACGATATTCTTGTTGCTGTTGACGGCGTTGTTTTAACATTTTGGGAATATCTTTTCCCCTACTTTCAACCCGTGCAATGTTTTTTCCGCTTTCCAAATTTTTATGAGTCTGTTTCACATGGGCCATGCTGAGATTGTGCCTAAAAATTTAGAAACAAACGCTTATAATAAACACGGTAAAAAAAATAGGGTAACCTGATTGGTTGAACTTAGTTCCCTAATAAAAATCGGGGTATTCTCATTGGTTGAATGATAAAATCAATATTATAAGACGATTACCGACGAATACTAATACATGTAAATCTTTTTAATCTTTTTGTGGACTTAATAATGCAAGTACACATTGCTTAAAAATATTTATCGCTAAAAACGTTGTAGGAAAAGATATAAAAACACATGTTAGAAGTCATATTTTTTTTAGAACACTTTCAAAATGATTGCAGGTACTAAAGAAAATCCTCTGTTGGTAATACTGACCGATTTAGCAAAGTATTTTTCACATATTGAATATCAAGTGCTTGAATGTCGTAAAGTGGATATGTTACCAAACAATGCACGTGCCGATAGAATAATACATAAGATACTATTGTTATGGGATGAGAAATATATATATACCTACTCATCGGACGATTTTACACATTTGATCGGGAAGTTTGTGAATGTACAAATCGATGAACCTCCACCCTATGAATCAAGCAACATTTATAGATACAATATCTATCAAGAATCTATCTCGTGAACGAAATCTACAGTTAATTGGTTCAAGACCCATACCCAAACCCGCTGGCGAACCGACACAGATGTATGACCTTTTCTTTAACGATGAATATAACAATTACTTTAAAATAGAATTCGATTCACCCCAGCACGATAAGATTGGTAAAAGTGTGTATCTTACCAATCATTATATATTCATTGTAAAAGATTAATCCTTTGTATATATAGACATCTCTCTACCTAAAAACATTTTTATTATTAGACAAAACTCATCATGACAACAAGTATAGATATAAACGAAATTAAACTTGATAACGTGAAGTTATACACTTCTGAATTTCTATATACAATGTGCAAGGACTCTGATTTTTATGTGGTTGACTTCATGAAGGAGGATAAAATTTGGCAAGATAACCGGTGCGGTATAATATTAAAAGATTTTAAGCTCACCTCGCATCTTAATACCCGAATGGGCGTTCAAGCTGGAATTATTGTTGCTGTGGTTCATCGAAACGAAAACCAAAAAGATCTCGTTGGCAAGCACATCTTCTTTGCAAACGCGTACACAATGTGTTGTGCCAATCCAGAATTTGTACGTTAAACATACGTTATTAAAAACCATTTATCATCTATTTTGACATATATGAATTAATGAACTCTCTCCCAAATACTTATATTATCGAGCAAAATAGTTTAATGGGGATATAAAAATATATACTAAATTGTGTGAAAAGTGTAAAATAAAGTATCAAAAAGCATAAAAATATGTTTAAATAAATGTAAAAATGCTTAAATATCTAGAAATAGACGTATTTAAACATATACCGCTACGGAAATATATATTTCACAGGGACTAACCCCCCCAAAATGGCCGCTAATCCCTACAAGTAATTAATACATCAACTGAATTGACTGGTTAGAACTCATTAAAAAATCGTAGCTCCAAAGTACACAAACAAAATGGCCGCTAATCCCAACATGTAAATTCATTGTCCCTACCCATATTATTAATCAAACTGTTTTGACATAAGGGTAGGAAATAGAACAAGACGCTTATTATATATTCGCGTCCCTAAGCGTTTAACAAGACGTATTGTTCCTACCCATAATAATTCAATTGTTTTGACATGAAGGCTTTAATGAACGAGCTCTGATTGGATAGATACGGGGGAGGGTTTGATTATAGAAACTCTGATTGGTTAACGCCGCAAAACCATTGTAATAGTTCGCAGATCGTGATTATAAAATAAGCACGTAGGCGCGTCTCAAACCAAAACGATTTCAAAAGCTTTTGCAAGAAGGAAAAAGAAAACTATACAATGAATAACAAAGAAAGCTCCACCAACGCCATCAACAAGACACGTACCCCAAGAAAAGAAGGAAGAAAATGTAAGATAGCAATAATAATGTTTTTACTGTCTGTAAAATCGACATGTATTTATTATGTTTTTATATTTCTCTTAGAAAGAAACCATCCCTCCACCCCCTATCGAAGACACAATCGAAGAGACAGTACCGGGGGTACTACTGGTATCAGATGGGGAGAGCGAGTGGGCGTTCCGAGTGCAACCGGACTCGGAATACTCATTCGACGAGTACGACCCGTCAGAAGCCGAAGACGATGACCCTCGCGTGTGGGGGTACGTGGACACTCGGGGTGAGGCTTTTATGTATTACCAAAGTACCAAAACAATGGTTAAAATGAAAAAATGATATTTATATTTTAATTTGTAGGGGTGATATATCGAGGGGTGTTATACCACACAAGAAAACCACTAAAAGATATAACCAACTTGTTCGTTTAAAAAAATTTATTGTTTCTTGTGTGTAAAAATATATATTCATCCAACTTCTCCATCGTGTGTGTGTTTTTACTATAGCTAACTCTTTCATCATATGCTAACGAACAACCCTGGCGTAAAATAAGCAATTCATTGAATAAGGGATGACCAGTATTTTCGCTATGGACCTGAGTCAATCTCATTCGAATCGCAAATTCGACTACGGGTGAACGCGCACCAATGCAGTTTAATAAAAAAACAGAACATTGGAAGATGTCAGAGTCTTGTACCGAAGCACAACTTACAAGCGAGCAAAACACACACAACTGATAAAATATGAAACAACATCTGCTTATATACTCTACAATTCTCTTAAAATTTATTTGGGGTTTTCCTCCAAATTTATTTAAACACTTTTACGATAACTTTTTTCACTAATATTTTTATTGGAGAATATTTCATCTAAAATTATTTTGAGGTTTTTTCAACTATAACCCTCAAACTTTTTGGAAGAAAAACATCCAAATAATTTTTATGAGATATATCATCTTAAAATATTTTGAGGAAATATCATTTTTAAAAATACAGTAACTAGGGAATATCAGTCATTCAGCCATAAGATGGCGTCGAGGTAAGAGCTCCATGATGGAAATTTCTATGATTAATTCAAAATGTGTGTTTATTTCAATAAACATTGCTTCGAGTAAAAATAAGACAGTTTTTCCAAAAACTGTTTATTTTTATTTTCAAAAAACATTACAAGTCTTCAATTAAAAATATGGAATTGGTCGTGCACGTAAGTATAAATCACATCGGGTGAGGTATGATGGTTATCTATAATAGAATTTTTTGTATTTCTTTTTTTTCAAAACAAGGTGTGCGTGTATATCAGTATATATATCACAGTGTGAATGATGATTTGACTAAGTGCTGGCACGGATGCTATATGGGGTTGAAAGCAGTGATGAACAAGGAACAGGATATTTTAGTCGTAGAATTTCGTGTTCCGATTAATTGATGATCAGTGTGGGAAAGTTTACCAAGAAACCCAACATGTCTAAAGTAAAACTGTTTACATTAGACATGTTTGGTTTCTCGGTGAACTTTTCCACACTGATCATCAGTTGGTCAGAACACTAAATTCTACGACTAAAACATCCTGTTCCTTGTTCGTCAATGCTTTCAACCCCGTATAGCAAATGACGTCAGTACTTGCTTAACACTATTCACCTTGAATGACCTTCAATCTCTGGTCGTTAAACTCAGGATTAAAAAAAACTGGTCGTACAACAACACGAGCAATGTGATATATATATACTCTTGACCGCGACCACCTTATTTTGAATAATTTTAATACAAAAAACCTCTTGTATACGACCAGGTGCATATCCCCCCTGATTTGATGGCTGGTCGTTCTTAACAGGGTGACCACACCTTAAAACTATTCAACCCCCCTGGAAATTTTGGACTGGCTGTGCTCTGATTGGTCCATTCAAATCAATTCTTGATTCTGATTGGCTTAGAGCTCGGTCCAGTCCCAAACACATTGATATATATATATATATATATATATATTACTACTTTGTTTGACGTGGAAGGAATCCTCCCTCCGCCTAATTGTTCACCCCAAACAAATTTGTCACGTTCAAGCTCTTAACTTTAAATATCAACGGCTTGAACGATAAGACAAAGCGAATTACCTTCATACATTGGCTTCGATGTGTGAAGGCTGATATTTTGTGTTTACAAGAAACGCATGCTAGTTCGCATGCCACCTTGCGTGCTTGGTTTTCCTCTTCTGGCTACGCGGTTGCCTCCTCGTCCATCTCCAATAAACGGGTGGGCACCGCTATTCTCGTCCACTCTCGTCATCACCTGGAACAGGTACGACGCGATGAAGGTCGCTTTGTTCAAGCTGAGGTAACAATGGATGATCAGAGGGTGCGGTTTGCCTCATTATATGCTCCTAGTAGGAACCCGGCCAGGAACAAATTCTTGGCGTCCTTGCCGGACTTTATTGACCTTGCGCTGCCCACATTTTTGTGCGGGGATTTTAATTCTGTACTGGGATTTTAATTCTGTACTGGACCCGACTCTCGACCGGCGCCACCCGCCGTCGTATCAGCGGGCATCCCCAAATTTAGGTGCCGAGAGTGTTACGGCTCTGCAGTCGCTCCTCTCAGCTACCAACACCTTCCCAGTGTGGCGGACGCAGCATCCTAACGTGCGTTCATTTTCGTGGGACCACGCTTCCGGTGAGTGTTCCTCCCGTATCGATATGGTGTGGGCACCCATCAGCTTCCAAGAAAGTATCCAAGATAGTGATTACTATCCCTCTTTTTTCACGGACCATCGGTACTTACTGGTCACCTTTTCTCTTCCATCTTCTACGGGCCTCGGACCTGGGTACTGGAAGTTAAACACTTCACTACTCAAGGATCCTGTATTTTGTCAGCTCGTCAGATCCTTCTGGACATTCTGGAAAACACAAGCTAAGGATTTTCTGAGCCCACTTGATTGGTGGGACATGGGGAAATTCTACTTGCGGGAGGTAACCAGAAGTTATTGTAAGGCCCAGGCCTTATCCGCTTCTGCATTGAAGCGTGATCTAATTCGTAAACTGCAGGCATTACAACACCTTTTTGATGCCGGTGATTCTTCTGTTTTTGCGGAGATATGCGCAGTTCAGGAGGAACTACGCTCTTACGAACTTCGAGAGGCAAAGGCAGCGCAAGTTCGTGCTCGCTGTCAATGGGCCGAAGAAGGCGAAACATCTTCCTCCTATTTCTTTTCTCTTGCGCAGAAGCATCAGCGCAAAACATTTATGACTGCCATAAAGGACCCAATCACCAACATTGTTCATCATGATTCTCTCGCCATTCTTAAGGTATGGCAGGCCTATTACGCTAATCTGTTCACTGCGGATCCATGTGATATAGCTGTGCAAGAGAGATTACTTTCGAAACTGGTAAAAAAGCTTTCCGAAATGGACCAGGCTCGGTGCGAAGGCATTCTTACCCCGGAGGAATGTGAGGCAGCGGCATGGCCACTGGTAAGACACCAGGTCTGGATGGATTCCCCATCGAATTCTACTGGACTTTCTGGGATATTCTCGGCTCAGACCTGGTATACGTGATCAACTTCGCTTATTCGGAGGGACGATTATCTACCTCACAACGCAGAGGTCTTATTATAATTTTATATAAAAAGGGCGATCGATTAGAGACAAAAAATTGGCGCCCTATCAGTTTGCTTAATGCTGATTATAAGATCGCTACGCGTGCTATCGCTGGCCGACTCCTCGGTGTGATTTCGTCTGTTGTGTCACCTGACCAGACATGTGGCATTCCAGGAAGAACCATTTCGGAAAATTTAAGTATTCTGAGGGACGTCATTGACTATGCCGATGTTAATCATTTACCTGTGGCCTTTCTTTCCTTGGATCAAGAGAAAGCGTTTGATCGAGTAGATTGGGGTTTTCTTTCGCGGACGTTAACCGTTATGGGCTTTGGGCCTAGTTTTCGTCGCTGGATTCAGCTTTTTTATACGGATGTGGAATCTGCTGTGATAATAAATGGCTGGACTTCACCTTTTTTTAGCCCTTCTCGTGGTGTGCGGCAGGGCTGTCCACTATCACCCCTCTTGTATGTCCTGTGCGCGGAGGTGCTCGCCTGCAACTTGCGCACTGCCCCTGGTATCTCTGGCCTCAGATTACCAGGTTCCATGCAAGAGCTGCGTGTTTCATGTTACGCCGATGACACTACCGTTATTGTTACCTCGGACGATTCGCTTCCTGTTGTGTTTCAAGTTTACGCCCAGTATGAGCTTGGAACTGGCGCAAAACTTAACCGAGGGAAGTCGAAGGGTTTGTGGCTAGGAGCCTGGAAGGACCGGAATGATACTCCCCATAGTTTAACATGGGTGAAAGAATTGCCAATACTCGGCGCTGTGGTAAGTGCCTCGGATTACAGTACGGCAACTTGGGAAAACCGGGTGACCAAGGTGGAGAAAAGACTGTCGTCTTGGAAAGGCCGTTCTCTTTCATACCAGGGACGGGCATTGATAATAAACGCTCTCGCCCTCTCTCAAATTTGGCACTTGTGCGCAGTCTTTGTTATGCCGGGATGGGTGGCGTCCCGACTTGACAAAGCCATCTGGCCTTTATTTTGGGGAGGTAAACGTGACTTAGTTGCCCGCCGTACCGTCACTACTCCGCAATCTGTGGGTGGATTCAGTGTTGTCGACTTTCGCCTGAAAGCTGACGCACTGCGGCTACAATGGTTCAAGCGCTTTTATTCCGATTCTTGCGCTAAATGGAAGGACCTTTTTTCTCATACTTTTGTTAGCGCTTTTAGTTTACGCCTTGATACTATTTTAAGACTGAGGTCGACATTTAACAGAGTGTCGATGGAATGTCTACCGGTATTCTACCGTCAGACCTTGACGGCATGGCGAAAATTTCAGGGCGGCTCCGATGGAGTCAAACTCGCGTTAGCGATTTCGCGGGATGTGCCCCTGGAAATCTCTCAATTTTCCACTCAGAAAGTGTACAGAGTAGGTTCAAATTTACGATCTACACCTCCACACTGTACGGAAAAATTCCGTCCTGTATATGGTGACCTATACTGGCCTGATACATGGCGGCAGTTGCATGTTGTTACACTGGAACGTGGTGCTGTCGACCTTAACTGGAAGGTGGCACATGGTGTGCTCTATACCGCGGTTAGGCTTGTCCGTTCGTTTGGCTACCGCAATATGGATATTATGTGTTTCTGCGGATCTGACGAGGAAACACTAGAACACCTTTTTTTCAACTGTTCCTTTGCTCAGATTTTGATAAACTGGGTCTTCTTCCAACTCACCCGTTCGGTGCCTGACGCAACACCTTTCACTGTCAAAGAGCTCCTCTTTGGGTTCACTGGTGCACGGAAGCTTTCTATGCCAAAAATAATCATGTGGATGTTGCAGATGGTGAAACATCGCGTCTGGATCGCCCGCTGTGACTTCCGCTTCCGTGACATCTCGCCCGATGAGCATAATTGCCTCAAGGTGGTCATTGCGCGTATCAAATTCCTGCTTTGTCTGCACGCCAAAAAATATTCTTCGCCAATCCGTCGAGCCATTTTTGAAAAAGAATGGCTTGCTGGGGGGTCCTTGGGTGTTTTTAATGGGGAGAAGCTTGACTTCTCTTTTCAACCTTTTATCCTTTTTAACTTAAACCTCCCTTCGCCTTGGCGTTAGGATAAAATAGTTAATGTAGGATATTAAATTTAACTCCTTCCCTGGTCTCTCCTTAATTGGTCTGTGCTGGGTGAAGTAAAATTTGTCTCTCTTTTTAACCTTTTATCCTTTTTAGCTTAAACCTCCCTTCGCCTCGGCGTTGGGATAAATTAGTTAATGTAGGATATTAAATTTAATTCCTTCCCTGGTCTCTCCTTAATTGGTCTGTACTGGGTGATGTAAACATCCTTTTTCCTTCTTTCTTTATCTAGGATCATTGTTTCCTCTCGCGTCTCAAGGATTCTAGGTTTCCGTCTTTGGGGGTGAGAGTCATGCTCTCAACACAGTTAGCAGCTTTGTAGGCTCCCCCTGTTTAGAATATTCTTTGCACGTACGTCCTCGGAATGTACGAATATTCTTTTCAAAATAAAACTTACCTGACGCGAGAGGCACTCTGATCACATAGGGAGTCCTCTCAGGATGAGGCCCTCTCATTGCACTTCGACTGGGTTGACTCCTGCGATTGCCCCAAATGTGGGCAACTCGAGCGTATAATTTCTGGTAGTGGGGACCTGCGTTCGCGCTCGTCCCCTTCATTCCCAAAACAAAACACTCAGACCAAATCCAACAAGCTACGCAAAGTTCACGGTCTCGCCGAATCAACATTCGATCGACACCCAGCAGCACCGAGCAAGCAACACATGCATATGTCGAACAGAATCCATCCCATCCGTTCTCCATCTCCTTTCACAACAATCCGAAAACTACTGACGACGACAAAAAAACTACAATCACAGACACCGATCATCAACAACACCTCGATCTATCGAATATCACATCCCGTCGTTCAACTCGTCGGCAGCGATCGCAACAAAACCAACGCCTGCAACTTCGAGCTGGCACTTCTGCCACCCTCCATCCAACTCTCGCACCCTGCATCCTTTATGCGGCACGTTCACAAAAAAACATTCCCTCGCACATCTTCACTGACGAATTCATGAATACTGCACTCCCACGTCCGATTGATTTACATATACGAACTCGGCGCCAATGCGAATTCGTCTCCCACAACACTTCGCATTTCGACGTAGAAAATGTCTACGACCACACCACCAGGAAAACACCGGTTCTCGTCCGATCACCGCAGTCAAGTCTGGTCGGGCGGAGTTAGTACTTGGATGGGTGACCGCCTGGGAATACTCCGTGTTGTAGACCAACCGCCTTTTGGTTTGAACACGCTCAAATAGCGCCCGCGCTCGCCAAGTGACGGCCAGCGGAACCGCTTGTTTTTGCACACCGTTTTTCGCGTTTAAACTTTCAAAATAAGGGTCGGTATCGCTTCTCGGCCTTTTGGCTAAGATCAAGTGTAGTGACTGGAACGGTTGCTGCACTGATCGTCAAAGGTCGTGAAGGTTCCAGTTCTCGTAGGCTGGTTCTGAGTTGTTTGCGCAACTCGGATTCCTGGTTTCCAGGACTTACATTGAACTGCGCATGTCTGGAAAGCATGCACCGCGGTCTAACCCTCAGGGTGGCCAAGGGCCTGGTTCTCTTAAGAACCCATCTGCCCGGTCCAAGGCTCCTGGGGGGGACGACTCGGTCGCCTCTACCTCCTCTGGTCCACGTGGGACCCCTCTGCAGTTGGGCGGGGGGTCGGCTACTCCGAGTAGCACCTTCGCCGCACCGCCGCCTCCTCCTGGTGGATACAGTGTGGCCTGTCGGATACCCGTGGAGACCAAGAGTTTGGTCTGCCCTGTGTGTCTGACCAAGTCCTTCAGCAGCACCACCCAGCTGAAGGCCCACGCCAGAAGAGTGCACCACCTCCACGAGCTCCGCACCCCCACCACCTGCTCCAAATGTAATCGCCACTTCGAGCATTACAAGAATGCCTCCCACCATTACCGTACGTGCACCGCACCACCGAAGCCGTACCCCGCCGTCAAGGAAGAGACCGCTGACTACCCACCAATAGACATCCCGTCTCCCGCCACCAAGCCACGATCCAGCCTCAAAACCTTGGTCCTACCCACCACCCACCGCCAACCTACCACCACCCCACCAGACACCCCACCAACCACCTCCGACCGTGTCCCGATGGATACCGACGACCGCCCGACCGACCCCGACCACTTCGAGTTGGCCCACGAAGACTTCCCGACCTTACCCGATGACCTTCCGACCACACCCGACCACTTCCGACCACCATCCGACCTCTTCCGAAGTTGCTCCGGCCACTTCCGAAGTCGTCCCGACACTTTCCGAAGTTGTTCCGACAGCTTCCGAGGGTGTTCCGACGGCTTCCGAAGATGGCCCGAGCTCTTCCGAAGTTGGCCCGACCCCTGACGAAGACGTTCCGACCATCCACAAGCTACCACCGATGCCCGATCACCTTCCCGTATCACTCCCCGACTCGAAGTTCTCCTTCCGACCCGTCTCCCCGTCGCCCGCCGACCCAGATTGTGAAGTTAGCGACAGCTTCATCCTCCACACCGGTCAGAATGACCAATCCGTCTGGGAACCACGTCTACCTTCTCCCACCGAAGCACCATCTCCCACCTTCTGCACCCGCGAGAGCGAGGCCGACCCCTTGGAACGCTTCCTCTCCGAGACCGATCCAGATCTGGACTCCACCCAGCCCAGTATTGCCTCCCACCGTGGTACCTTCCACTTGGACGCCCTTCCAGCTTCACCTCCACCTTCCCAATTTATCCACGAGCTTCTTCAAGATACACCAACACCCTCCTCCACCCACACGACACAGGTACCTGATAACCGTGCCGATATACCTACCCCTCAACCACCGCTCCTGCGACCTCAGACCCAACATCCTCGAGCCATCGCAAGCGATTACTTTGGACCAACACCCCAGATCCCTCCACCGCAGCGTCGCAACCGCGAGCCGCGTCCTACATCACCCGAACCGCGACCACCCGAACCGCAACCTCCCGCTGATTTGGAATCGCCCTCCGATATGGAGACCGCAGAGACCATCCAGCGGCCGCTCGCTGATGAGCCTTACCCAGATACCCCACCAACCACCGACGGTGCCCATAACACCAACCAGCGGAAGGAGTTCCACGAACACTGGGTGGCCCAGTTTGACCAAGAGCTGTCGTGGGAGGTGTTCTCTGACCTTTGTTTAGAGTTCGCCGAACGCGGCCGCGAACTGGGTCAGTCTCTCCACCGCAAGAACTCCACGAGACCACAATCTCGCCGCCAAGACCGTCCTTCGGCACGCCCTCCGCATGGCAACTTCCGCCCTCGATTCAACAGAGCCGACGCCCAAAGAATCCAGATCTTATATAAGAATGCGAAGAAGAGAGCTGCCCGCCAGATCATACAACCCAACAGCCCCTTCTACACCGGCCCCACACAGAACGCGGAAGACTTCTTCACACAAGTCTTCGCGCGAAAAGAATGCGACACCACTGCATTGAAACGTGCCCTCGCCGCGCACGTCCCGACCGCTCCACTCGACGAAAGCCTCTTCGCTGTTCCAAAACCCGAAGAAATCCGCGCCAAGATCCGCTCCTGTGCCAACACCTCCCCCGGTCCAGACAGAATCGAATACCGGCACCTAAAGTCAATTCACCCCACCTGCGAGATCCTGGCCCTAATCTACCAGCACTGCCTGGCCCACCGAGACGTTCCCGATGCCTGGAAATCAGCGATCACCGTCCTGATCCACAAGAAGGACAGCACTGATGACCCGTCCAATTTCCGACCCATTGCCCTCATGTCCTGCATATACAAGGTGCTCATGGGGGTTTTGGCGAAGCGATTGACGCGGTGGTCCATTGAAAATGGCATCCTCTCGCCCGAACAGAAGAGCGCCCGTCCCGCCGAAGGCTGCTATGAGCACACGTTCCTGTTGCAGTCCCTCGTTGGTGACGTCCGCAGGAACCAGAAGAACATCTTCCTTGCCTGGCTCGACCTACGGAATGCCTTCGGCAGCATCCCCCACGATGCTCTTACCACCACTCTAACCCACATTGGTGCCCCACCGGACCTCGTCCAGTTCATATCGAACATGTACACCAATTCCTTCACCCAAATCCGTGCTGGATCAGACCTTACCGACCACATCCCCCTGCTTGCTGGTGTGAAGCAGGGATGCCCACTAAGCCCAATCCTTTTCAATTTATCCATCGAACTCATCCTCCGGTATGCCAAAAACACTGCTACCGCGTCTGGTCCAGCACTCCACCACGAGATCCCGTTGTCCGTCCTCGCCTATGCCGATGATCTCGTGGTCATTTCCCGCCACAAAGACCGCCTTCAGAAGATCCTGGACTCCATTTCTGAAGCCGCCAACACCATTGGGCTCTCCTTCCGCCCAGACAAATCCGCTGCCCTCTCCTTCACCAACTCCAACAAAACCTCGAGATTCCCGGACCGAATCGAACACAACGTATTCAACGTCCAAGGCCAACCTATGCCCATCATGGAGGAGGAGGACCACTACCGCTACCTCGGCGTCCCCATAGGCGTCATCCACAACTACAACAACGTCGAGGATATGATTCAACCCCTAATAGACGACCTTGAGAAGATTCAGGAATCCCTCCTCGCACCTTGGCAGAAGCTGGACATGATTCGAACGTTCATTCAGCCCAGCCTCACATTCGCCATCCGAGCTGGTTTCCCGCTAAAGAAGACCCTGGACGCACTCCGTACCAAGCTAGTCTCCACAGTTAAGAAGATATGCAACCTCCCCAACCGCGCCACCACCCACTATATCTTCGCCCATAAGAGAGCAGGTGGCCTTGGCCTGCAAGACCCAACAGCAGAAGTTGATGTCCAAACCGTCGTCCAGGCCATCAAAATGCTCTCTTCCCAAGACCACGCCGTCTCCTCCATCGCCCGCGCCGAACTGCTCCAGACTGTCCGCCATGCCTCTAGCAGTAACCCGACCCCGGCACTGGTTTCCAACTTCCTGTCCTCCGCCCAAGACAGCCGACTGGACAACATGCGCTACCGCGCCTCCTCTGTTTGGACACGTGCCCGCCAAAGCTGCAAAAGACTTGGCATAAAGTTCTGCTATTCCGACACCAACCCTCCCACCATTGAGGATGCTGACACCGAGCCCGTTCAAGCCGTCCAAGCATGCAAATACCTCCACGCCCACGTGCAGAACAGCAATGCCAACGATCTGATGGCCCTCCCAGATCAAGGAAAGGTTGCCCGCGCACTCTCTGCTGACCTCTACGCAAATGGATCCGCCTGGCAGTTCACTGGTCTGAACATCACCTTCAAGGACTGGAGGTTCATTCACCGCGCCAGACATAGATAGATAGATAGATATTTATTGCTTGTTCCCCAAAGGGCTTTTCAACAACCATTACAATGAAATTATTAAAAACGAGCTAAAAACTAGATATAAAAATCAGGATAATGTACAATAATATGTTAAAACTAGACTGGATAAAGTTCATTAATTAAACGAGATTTAAGATTAAATTTAAAAATAGAAAAGTTACTTATTTTTTTAAGATCTTGGTCCAAGTCGTTCCATAGTTTGACTGCTCTGTAGTGGAATGTTCTTTGTCCTGTTGCTGTTTTTAATAGAGGAATGTTACTATGGTTACAGTTACGGGTTTTCAGATTGTGAATAGACGTGCGCTTGATAAACTTATCGCTCAGGTAGGCTGGTGCTAGGTTATTTATACATTTAAATGTCATTAAGGTATCTCTATAATGTAACAGTTCTTTTATGGGTAGCCATCTAAGTTCTCGTAAAGCTGGCGAAATGTGATCATATTTCCTGGTGTAACTGCATCCCGCTCAACAGTCCCAAAAGCCGCTGGTCCGCTTGCTCACCCACTTGCCGCCACTGCGCTGACCCTGAAACGCTGCCTCACGCCTTAAACCACTGCCCAAGGAACTTGCAGGTAGCAATAACTCAACGCCATAACACCATCGTGGACCGCCTCACAACTGCCGTAAGGTTTGGAACCGTCACCACCGACAGCTGCGTTCCCGACTCCGACAGCAGACTTCGCCCAGACATTGTCATTGAAGAGGAGAATCGAGTCACCATAATTGACGTCACGTGCCCCTTCGACAACGACCAAGACGCCCTCGCCGACGCTGGACTCAGAAAACTCAACAAATACGAGCCGCTCCGTCAGCACTTCCTCAGTCTTGGAAAGGATTGCTCAGTCAATGCATTTGTCATCGGATCCCTTGGAACCTGGTTCCCCCCCAACGAAATGGTACTCCGTCGACTTGGTATGACCCGGTATTACAAGAAACTCTTTCGCAAACTCTGCTGCACCGACGCCATCCAGGGATCCACTCTCATTTACCGCCAGCACCTCGGTCTCGACAATGTCGATCACCTCCGAGCGGCTGCTGAAGTCTGAACTTGTTCCTGAATAACACTCGTGAACTATTAATTATTAATTATTAAAACGTTGCATGCTATAGTTGATTTTCTTCTTTCTACCTTCTTTCGCAGTCACAAAAGAATGACTTAATAATCTAAGCCTGAGATAAAGGCAACTTACCTTTCTTCCTTTCTTGTACCCACCTTCGGCCTTCGGCATATACCTCTGTAAATATGTAAATAACTTACCTTTCTCCTTATAAGCTCATGTAAATAGTCCCATCATTTTAGAACGAAATAAAAAACTTCAAATCTGTTCTTATCAGCTTAATCTTTTTGGTTAAAGCTTACACTTGATCTATCACCAATTTTCTAGGTTGGAGAATCGTTCACGTGTGTTGGTTGTGGTGGATCCATGCTCAAGGTTGCTAACCTAGTAACACTGCTTGAACACGCACTCTGCTGTCTGCCAAGACAAGCACATCTCGGTTTCTTGAGGAACCCTTGTTGAGTTGCTGTTTGTCGAAGCTGCGAAAGCCGGGGTCTCGTATTATACGAGTAACTGTCCCCGTGTCTAGCACCAGCGTTCGCTAACCCGTTCGCGCGTTTATTTTGGCTTGACGGACATATCTCCGGTTCACTCAGAACCCTTGCGTGATTTACGTCCTAAGTAAGCCAGTCTTTTCCTTCAGTTAGGCCTTATCTTCCTTTTAGCAGCTTATACAATTATACCGTGTAAGCTGTTCCTATTTTATTTTGATATTATATTATTATTTCCGACTGGCGAAGACTTTAGCTGCTACAGGCGAAGTACCGAACCAGTCGAACGCTTTCTTTCGATTAAGTTTCCCAGTATTTATAGTCGCTAGCCCGTGTTTGGCTAGTAGACTCCTTGTGTATATTGTTCTATATATATAATTATTATTAATACTTTATAGTCTTCAGCTTGTTTGGCTGTTTGACTCGGATTGTTTGCATCCGTTATTATATTCGTAAATATTATAATTCCCGTGCCGTACATTCCCATACGCACGTTTATATTTTGGCTTTGTGACATATTCTCCTGTCTATATGTCATAAGAAAGCCCATCTGTTTTCTTAAATAAGTCTTATCTTCCTTTTCGCGGCGAGCACGATTATACTGTGGTCGTCGTTCTCATTATTATTTACATTTTACAACCGTTAATTTTCGCTTCGGGGAAGAGTCTGACCAGAAAAATCCGGCCGGCTACCAATCCAAGTGACGCTTTACTAGTCTAGTCTTTTATATTTTATGTTTGATATCGTCGAACACAAGTTGTCGACGGTATATTAAAGTAATTTACCCTCGCAATAGCATTCCATTCTTCGTCTTGATGCTATTTCTCCTTTTCTAAAGACCGTAATTGTGAATACGGCGGCGAACCGCGCGAATCCCACCTCGTCCCACAACAGTTTTCACGGGCGCCCGCCATGAAAACCAAACCTGCGGATCCGTTATCCGAGCCTACTGAAAAGCGCCTCACGATGGACTGTGTTGTCCCTTTTCCCACCAGTGGCCTCCCATGCCCCGAGTGCGGCAAACAACAACGAACAACATCGGCGTTCAAGGAACATACAAGGAACGTCCATAAAACGTCGAACGTCGCTACTCCGACGACGTGCTCGGCATGCGGTCAAATCCTTTCAGTCGGGATCCTCGCATTACGCGAGATGTAATGTGCGCTGGGCGAAAGAAAGAGTCTCCAACTTCCCACATATTGAGTCGTCGCAGTCATCCGCCACAACCGCCACCTCGCAGACCACTTCCACGCCAGAAGCCGCGGTTAAAACCACCTACGTGCTCCCAAGCCAGTGCCCAGCGGAAGCCCACCTTACCGACGAGCCTGAAACCACCCAGACTCCACCATCTCGCAACCGTCGACGCCGAACAAACCGGCCAGCCTCTCCATCTCCCGCGGCCTCACCAATTCCGACCACGCCATTCCGCCTGTTCCTAGAGGACAGTGTCGCCACCCCTGTGAATCCTTCTCCCGAAGTTACCGAGCCGCCAACTGCATCCAGTTGTCCGACTGTATCACCATCCTCCCAACTTATCCTGTCCCCAACAGCGACACCCACATTCATCACCCAAGATAGTGCCTCCGACGACGCACTCACAAACTTCATGACCGAGTGCGAATCATCCCCGATACGACCGCTCATTCCACGACCCTCTCCAGTCTCCTCGCCAAATGAGACTTCATCGGCTGAAGACACCACCTCCTCCACAGCTCCACGCCTCCCCGAAGTTGCTCCAAGGTCTATGCAACGCCTACGTAGACGACCAGGTGGCGCCGACTTTTTCGACGATAGTCCGCCTCCACCACCTCCACCAATACAGCATGAGTCCACGGTCGGAGACGACCTCCTGAACCGCATTCGCGACAACCTTCTCCCAATGGTCGACCCCGATACCTCACCCATCCACCCATCACAGACCTCAGCAATCTACACGCCACTATCCGAACAGACCACAAATCCCCACTCTCAATCATCAGTTAAAGAGCAGCGTTCAGAACGAAATGGTCGTCAACCTTCTCGCAGGACCTAGCATGGGACGACTTCTGCGATCTCTGCGCCGAATATGCCACTGAGTGACGCGCACTGGCCCTCGAACTCTCCGCAATGACCTACACCAGACGGCCACATCTCCGCCCAGCCAATCGACCAACGGGCAGCCGCCCCGCCTTCCGCCGAAGACCACAGCTGTTCGATCGGTCTGAAGCCCAACGCCTGCAGACCCTCTACCGCCACTCAAAAAAGAAAGCAACCCCGACCCGACCGAGTCGAATACCGACACCTGAAGTCCGTGGACTCCTGTAAAATCCTAGCGCTAATCTTCTCCCACTGCTTCACCAAACTTGATGTCCCTCCAGCATGGAAAGCGGCATCCACAGTCTTGATCCATAAAAAAGACTCGACGGAAGATGCGGCAAACTTCCGCCCTATAGCACTTATCTCGTGCCTATACAAGCTGCTGACCGGGGTCATCGCAAAGAGGATCTCCACCTGGGCCCTCGCCCACGACCTCCTCTCCAACGAACAGAAATGCGCTCGCCCATCCGAGGGATGTTACGAGCACACCTTCCTCCTACAGTCGCTCGTAGGAGACGCCTGCCGTAACCAGAAAAACGTTTATATGGCCTGTTATACTTACGCAACGCTTTCGGAAGCCTACCACACTCCGCCATCGAAGCAACACTCCTCCACATGGGCGTCCCACCACCTCTTGTCCAGTTCATCATGAACTTTTACACCGGTGCTTCCACCCAGATCCGTACATCCAACGGACTCACCAACGCAATCCCTGTAAACGCAGGAGTAAAACAAGGATGCCCGCTCAGCCCTATTTTGTTTAATCTGACCATTGAACTGGTGCTACGATCTATTAAAGCCAAAGCCTCGTCCATTGGTCCAGCGCAACACCACACATCACCACTCTCCGTTCTGGCCTACGCCGACGACCTGGTTCTCATCACCAGACAGAAAGCAAAGCTGCAAAAGCTCCTAGATGCTGCATCATCATCCGCCAACCTGCTTGGTCTTAACTTCAGACCTGACAAATGCGCCACCATGAGCCTAACATGCTCCAAACGTAATCCGCTTCCATTCGAGCTCAATGATTACAATGTCCAGCAACAACCCATCCCTCCCTTAGACAGCGAAGACCACTACAAGTATCTAGGCGTACCGATCGGCATCATTCACAACCCAAACAACCTAGACGACTTGGTACAAAACCTCTCGCGAGACCTCAAGCGAATCGACCAGTCTCCACTCGCCCCGTGGCAAAAACTTTATATGATTCGGAGCTTCATCCAACCTTCGCTGACTTTCGCTCTCCGTGCTGGCTACCCGCAGAAGCAGCACCTAACCGAATACCGTTCGCTCCTTGTTCGCATCGTCAAAGGTATCTGCTCACTGCCAAATCAAGCCACATCAAACTACATCTTTGCCCACAAGCGCGCTGGTGGTCTTGGACTCCTCAACCCGATCACAGAAGTCGACATCCAGACCATCATCCACGCCATCAAGACCCTCTCATCATCTGACCCCACTGTAGCTAACATTGCGAAAGCTGAACTTCTACAAACCGTCAGACACGCTTCTCGTTCAAACCCGACCCCAGCGCTCGTGTCCAACTACCTCTCCGCACTCCAAGATGACCGCCTGAACAACATGCGCTACCGTGTACAGTCCCTGTGGACGAGAGCACGCAAGGCCTGCCGCAATCTCCGCACCACCTTCAACTTCGCCGCCGATGGTACCCCGACCATCTCCACCTCAGAGTCCGGACCCTCAAAAGCGAAAGAGGCCAGCCGCTTTCTACATTTTGAAACACAAAACCGTGCTGCCTCCCAGCTCGCTGCGCTCCCAGACCAAGGGAAAGTCGCCAAAACCCTCATGATGGACACCTTCGCAAATGGCTCGACATGGATCTTCAACGGACTAAACATCAGATTCAAAGACTGGAGATTCATCCACCGTGCCCGCCTCAACTGCCTGCCCCTGAACAGCATCAAAAGCCGATGGTCCAACACCGACCCAACCTGCCGCCAATGCCAATCGATCGAAACCCTGCCACACGTCATCTGCCACTGCCGCAAAAATTTCGTAGCCAACCGCAATCGCCACAACCGAATCGTCGAACGCCTCACCACATCAGTCCGCTTCGGAGAAATCACAACCGATCAACGTGTTCCCGACGCAAACTCCCGCCTCCGTCCAGACATCATTGTTGAGGAAGCCAACAAAGTCTACATTATCGACGTTTGCTGCCCCTTTGACAACGAACCGGAAGCCCTACGCGATGCCGAGCAAAGAAAATTAACGAAATACGAAGGTCTAAAACAACATTTTCTTGCTGAAGGCAAACAATGCGAAGTCTTTGGTTTCGTCGTCGGAGCCCTTGGTACTTGGTACCCACCCAACGAAGCCGTCCTCCGCCGACTTGGCATGACGAGGACCTACCGCTCCCTATTCCGGAAGCTGTGCTGTACAGATGCCATCCAGGGGTCAACAACGATCTACCGAAATCACCTCGGCATCCCAGACGAACAGATCAACACCGTTCCAGACGAAGAGAACAACGCCATCCCAGACGAAGAGATCAACGCCATTCCAGACGAAGAGATCAACGCCATTCCAGACGAAGAGATCAACGCCATTCCAGACGAAGTGATCAACGCCATTCCAGACGAAGAGATCAACGCCATTCCAGAGGAAGAGATGAACACCATTCCAGACGAAGATACCAACGCCATTCCAGCTAATTAATCTACTATATATATCAATTTGTAAATATTTAAAATTCCTTCCTCTTTTTCTTCTATCTTATTCCTTCAAATAAACACGCATAAACCCAAATAAGGGTGCCTTATAGTCTACATAGTATAGGAAACACCATAAATGGCACTTTTTGTCATCAGTTAGGAACTTAATTAGGTCCCATCACCTTTGTAAATTTGATATAATAAATAGGTCTGTTCTTATCAGCTTAATATCTGGTATGCTAGGCATTGCCTAGCTCATATATTAAACTGATTTTTGGACCTCGGCCATGGGATTGTGAAGCTTGCTTCGCCCTGGCCACGGGTTGTCTCGGTATCGCACTACCTCCGAGTACGGCCCACACATCACAATGAAAATAAAAATAACGAAATGATTCCACTGATTCATATTTCTTATTACTTCCAACAGATGCAGCATCCACCAAGCCAGTTTCATCCGGTCCCAACACCAAAGTACAGAGATGCAAATCCACAACAAACACATAACCAACAATCGACAGTTCGGGGTCGATTCTACGACCGATGACCACAAAGTAAGTAGCTTCAAGAATAACCACATCGCAATCACGTAAAATCAGCAAGTCCAGCAGCACCACCAATACATGCCGCTCGCCATGCTAGAACTCACTGTTTGCCCACATGCCCGATAATCCTATTAACCAATCAAATTCAAACAGCCGTCGCTGGGAAAACTCATACTTACCTGACGCGAGAGGCACTCTGATCACATAGGGAGTCCTCTCAGGATGAGGCCCTCTCATTGCACTTCGACTGGGTTGACTCCTGCGATTGCCCCAAATGTGGGCAACTCGAGCGTATAATTTCTGGTAGTGAGGACCTGCGTTCGCGCTCGTCCCCTTCATTCCCAAAACAAAACACTCAGACCAAATCCAACAAGCTTCGCGAAGTTCACGGTCTCGCCGAATCAACATTCGATCGACACCCAGCAGCACCGAGCAAGCAACACATGCATATGTCGAACAGAATCCATCCCATCCGTTCTCCATCTCCTTTCACAACAATCCGAAAACTACTGACGACGACAAAAAAACTACAATCACAGACACCGATCATCAACAACACCTCGATCTATCGAATATCACATCCCGTCGTTCAACTCGTCGGCAGCGATCGCAACAAAACCAACGCCTGCAACTTCGAGCTGGCACTTCTGCCACCCTCCATCCAACTCTCGCACCCTGCATCCTTTATGCGGCACGTTCACAAAAAAACATTCCCTCGCACATCTTCACTGACGAATTCATGAATACTGCACTCCCACGTCCGATTGATTTACATATACGAACTCGGCGCCAATGCGAATTCGTCTCCCACAACACTTCGCATTTCGACGTAGAAAATGTCTACGACCACACCACCAGGAAAACACCGGTTCTCGTCCGATCACCGCAGTCAAGTCTGGTAGGGCGGAGTTAGTACTTGGATGGTTGACCGCCTGGGAATACTCCGTGTTGTAGACCAACCGCCTTTTGGTTTGAACGCGCTCAAATAGCGCCCGCGCTCGCCAAGTGACGGCCAGCGGAACCGCTTGTTTTTGCACACCGTTTTTCGCGTTTAAACTTTCAAAATAAGGGTCGGTATCGCTTCTCGGCCTTGTTGGCTAAGAAGGCAGTAAGTGAGGTCTAGAAGAAGACTGTGTGGTGAATTCGGCGGATCCATGCTGAGGAGTTGCTAACCCTCTAACGCTTATACACCACTCCTCGTTTCTATCAACACTTGGTCCTCCTTCCGCTTGTGGTTTGGGCGCTTGGTCAGCGCTTTTTGTTCGTGGGAGGTGATCCTGCGCTTGCCTGTGTTTGCCGTCCAGTGGTTTCGCTGGTCGGTGGTGTGTGCCCTTGACTGGTGTCAAGGGCTTGGTTCGTACGTTTGTTTTGTTTATTGTGTGTGGGAATGGCTACTCCATTTTCAAACAGGAAAGCCATTGGGGTTTTTCCGGCGCTGGCTCTGGTTAACAGGCCACGCGTTACTTTCAAGGAATTGGCAGGTGAGCTGAAACGTCAGCTCCCTGCAAACTATCTGCAGACGTTTGACTGCGTCGACTTGTTCGCCGTGAACAAGGTCTGCCTGACGTTCTCCCCGGGCAATGTGCTCGAGGATGTCATTCGTTCGGGTTTGTCATTGCGGGGTCACCCGATGACTCTCACGCCTATTTCATCGAAGAAATGGGTTACAGTGGCTCGACTTCCGTATGGTGTCGCCACTGACCTCGTCCGGGCTTTATTGTCAGCTTACGGCGAGGTCTTCAAAATTCAGTATGAGACCCATTTGGTTCTTCGGTCCGCCGTGCGCCAGGTATTAATGGACATCAAGAGGCCTATTCCATCTCGCCTCCGGGTGCAGGGTTTCCCCTGTAACATTTTTTATAGGGGTCAGACTCGCACCTGTTTTGGCTGTGGCGGACCTGGGCATGAGTTCGTGAACTGCCCATCTCGCCATCGTCCAGTTTCGGGGACTGGTACGGTCCCCGATGTTGCAGCCAATCTGGAACCTATGCCCAATGCTCCACTGCCGTTGTTGGCGGAGGAGTTACAACGTAATCAGTACCGCGCGGCTGAGGCCGCTATTACCGCTGACCTTCGGTTGGTGGATGACCTGGTGTTGTCATCTGACGATGACGAGGGGTTGCATCTCCCGTTGCCTCCCGCCCCTGGGGCCGGCGCGTGGTCTGTGGTCCCCGGCCATCGATCGCCCTTGATCACTGTTTCACCCCTCATCGCCCCTGCTGTCACGTCCAACTCGTTTGGGTGTTTGGACCTTGGCAGTCAGGTGGTGGAGCCCTTGGGGGCCGATGATTTAGGCTCGGTCATTCTGATCGAGGGCTCGTTTACTAATAAGTCCTGTGACCATCGTGAGCGCTCTCCGCGCAGTCGTGCGCGGAAAACTGCCCCTCTGGGTGGGGGATTTTCCATCTCTGTCCCCCCCGTGGTGGTGGGTGTGGGTTCGGTTGAGCTCTCCGGGGTCTCCACGGTGTTGTCTGCCGTGGTGGACTCTGTCGAGAGTTCCCTCCTGACCGCTGAAGATCGCGTCCGGTCTCCCCTCCGCACCACCCCCGTCCTTAATGCCGTCTTGTTCAGTCCCTCTTGCTGGTGGGGGTGTTCCATCTGTGGCGGTTGAACTCTCCGTGGTCCCTGGGTTGTCTATTGCCCCGGTGGACTCCGTTGAGAGTTCCCTCCTGGCCCCTACTGTTTCCTTGTCGGCCTCAGTTCCCCCTGTTTGTGGGACCGACCCGGTTGCGGAGGTTGAACTCTGCGTGGTCCCCGGGTTGTCTATTGCCCCGGTGGACTCCTTTGAGAGTTCCCTCCTGGCCCCTACTGTTTCCTTGTCAGCCTCAGTTCCCCCTGTTTGTGGGACCGACCCGGTTGCGGAGGTTGAACTCTCCGTGGTCCCTGGGTTGTCATTTGCCCCGGTGGACTCCGTAGAGAGTTCCCTCCCTGTTCCATCTACTGTTTCCCTGTCGGCCCCAGTCCCCCCTGTTGGCGGGACTGACCAAGTTCCGGAGGTGGATCTCTCCGTGGTCACCGGGTTGTCCTTTGCCCCGGTGGACTCCGTCGACAGTTCCCTCCCTGTTGATTCTGATTCTGAGTCGGCCTCCCTCAACCCTCCTTTGATTAAGGGTGTGCCCATGTATCGGCGGCTAAGTCGTCCGTGGTTCCCAAAAAAGGAAAAAGTTGCTCGCCCCCCCTGTCTCCTTCGTTGACTCTTCCCCCTGTGGTGGATCCCGGGTCCTCGGACCCTATTCCCCCTGGGGAGGTGGTGGTCTTGGGGGTACCTTCGCCCACTTTGGTTCCTTTGCCTGCGACTAAGAGAGAGAGATTGCGTGGAAAATGACACACAGGGTCCTGACGACGAAAGCCTATCTTTCACGATGGGGGATGCAGACGGGCACCGTGTGCCCTTTTTGCGGCCAAACGGAGGACATGAACCACGCCCTGCTCACATGTCGCCGAGCACAAGAGCTATGGAAAGAAGTGTGCCCTCATGCTCCCCATTGACGACTTCGAGACAAACATGGAAACCCTGGTTTTTTCAAAAAAACCTCCCAAACGACAGATATCGCAAAGCGCTGATTCGGTACACCATAAACTTGACAATCGCCATTTTGTGGCAAACCCGAAATGAAAAAGTCCTGGGAAGACCGACGGAAAGCGTCAACCTATTTGACAATTTCACAAAACGATTAAGAAACAGAATTCTATCTGACAAAGCGAACAACAAATTATCGAACTTGTCACTTATATGGTCGATTGATGATGTAATATGTAAATATAATCAAGAAAAGCTATTGTTCAACATATGAAAAACTAATTAAGCATTACATTAGAAAGACATAGAGAGATAGATAAACCAAGTTGAAACCAGTGAACCAGAGTAGAGTGACGAAATGATTGTAAATAAGTTCTCCGTAATAAAACGTTTTTTAAAGATAAAAAAAAAGTATCTGTTCTTATCAGCTTAATATCTGGTATGCTAGGCATTGCCTAGCTCATATATTAAACTGATTTTTGGACCTCGGCCATGGGATTGTGAAGCTTGCTTCGCCCTGGCCACGGGTTGTCTCGGTATCGCACTACCTCCGAGTACGGCCCACACATCACAATGAAAATAACAACAACAAAATAACGAAATGATTCCACTGATTCATATTTCTTATTACTTCCAACAGATGCAGCATCCACCAAGCCAGTTTCATCCGGTCCCAACACCAAACTCGAAACATGGAAGTACAGAGATGCAAATCCACAACAAACACATAACCAACAATCGACAGTTCGGGGTCGATTCTACGACCGACGACCACAAAGTAAGTAGCTAGCTTCAAGAATAACCACATCGCAATCACGTAAAATCAGCAAGTCCAGCAGCACCACCAATACATGCCGCTCGCCATGCTAGAACTCACTGTTTGCCCACATGCCCGATAATCCTATTAACCAATCAAATTCAAACAGCCGTCGCTGGGAAAACTCACTTACCTGACGCGAGAGTTACGCTCGAGTGTTGGATAGGTATCGAAGTTGCAGTTTTGAGGGATCCACGCTAGTTCCTTGCTAAGGGCTTAACCTAAAAACTCGCAAATACGAGCTATCGCTGTCGATAGACAACTTTCTTTTTTCGGGCGCTCTTCGTGCGACCCTTTCTTCATCTTTTTTATCTGTAGTTAAGTAGTTAGGCAGGCTTAACCTGCGAACCTTCGGGTTCTTGGCGAGCAGGCGCCTATTTCCTGCTGGGTGGTTTGGGGGGTGTTTGTCCCTGACGAGCAGGCGTCCTCCCTCCTTGCTGGGTTTTCCCTTGCGTACAGGCGCGTAGTACCTGTTTGTGTGTGGGGGCTTTTGTTCCCGGCGTTTTTTCGTTGCGTGCAGACGCTTTCTTTCTTTCTTTCTTCCTTGTATATTTAATATAATTATATTAAATATTATATACTCATAACTACACTATATTATTATATTACTATATAATATATATTTATATATATTATTGTATTATTCATTATATTACTATATAGAATATACATATATTGTTGTATCACTATATGATATATTCTGTGAGATATATTATATACTATACTAAACTGTATATTCTGCTAAATTATATTTGTAAATACCTTTGAATATAATCCTTCATTATGTCATATAATGATTTGGATTATTGTGTTTGGAATAGCACGACCTCGGTCGTGACTCTGCCTAAAAAAATCGTTGGATCGGACCAACTTAAAGTGGTGCGCACTGAATTTTTAAAGGTGCTCGGCCCAGAAAAACTACTGGGCATCCAGATCCTGCCTCAGTTGCAACTCAGAGTGCAATTCAAGGACAATGAGTTGCGTCGTACCTTCGACATCCAAGGTATTGATTTTCGGGGTGTTCATCTAACCCCTGCTCCAGCTTATGAAAATCTGACGCCTGTTTTTGTGGAACAAGCTCCATTACAGTTCCCAAACAAGGATTTCTCTGAAGCCTTAGAGCAATATGGTCGCGTGGCTACGGTCAAGCACCTGCCAGTAAAGGGCTTCCCCAACATTCAGTCGGGCACACGAATGATTATGATGCATATCCATAGGCACATCCCGACTTTTATTCGGATTGCAGGGTTCAGGTGCCACATCAATTATAAAGATCAGCCCACTTCTTGCTACGGATGTGGCCAAGTGGGCCATATGGTACATCGGTGACCGCAACGCTCCTACGCCGCCAAGGCTGCTGCTCCTCCTCCCAGGACAGCTACTCCTCCAAGTATCACTACCAGTCCTTCTCCCAGAACGACCAATGTGTTATCAACTACCCTTGCTCGAGTGGCGGCTTTGGATGATGTTACGCCCAGTCTAACGCCATCTACATCATCACCGCTTACCCCGCGCACTTTACTACTACCACTACCTCCACCACCACTACCTCCACCACCACCACCTCCTCTTCCTCCTCCAATTCCTGATCGGACTTCCACTATTGTTGGATCGACAATAATTGTAACTGTCAATGCCACTCCTCCCGCTCTCCCACCTTGCAATTCTTGCAATGAGAGCACTTTAGAAGAGATGGCTCCAAAGGGCACTAAACGCCTTTTGGACTCTACCAGTGACACTAGTGACGAAGATCAATCCAAGCGTCCTTTGTTGGATGACTTGTCGGACCATGATTCTATCCCGGATACGACAATTTGTGTTCCTATCGATCCGGACGGAGCTACGAGGGAACATTTTGAGAGCGTTGTTGTTCCCACAACAGACGCTGAGGAGGACCCTTTGAACCACACCACTCCGGCTGATCCATCTACCGTCGTTGAGTCCAATTGTCCTCCTTTAATTGCGGTTGCGACGAAAATACCGCCAGTACCAAACACTGAAATGTCGCCAGTACTTTTCCCTTCGCAACTTAGCGAAGAAGACTCTGCCGCGCTTGTGACACCAACGCAGCAGTGCCAATCTGATTCTGGGGTTGTGCCTCCAACTCCCCTCCACGTTAGGAGGGTAAAAAAGAAATCTTATGGAGGTTACCAGTCCACTGATCTTACCGCTTCCTCTGACTCCGAGCCGTCGTTCCATCTGCAGTTATCGCTTGAGTCACGAGCTCTCTCACTCCCAACAAGCGAGGTCATCGGGTCTGAGGGATTTGAGCTTGACATCCCAGGTCACGAACCCTGGGTGAATGACGGGTGCAGTAGCCCTAATGGTTAATTAGCGAACACGGATGCTACTGACGATACCCCTCCTGGTTCTCCAGTGCGGGAAACTCACCCTGAGAAGTCGACTTACCTAGCGAGGACACCGAAACGTGCCAAGCTGATTATGAAGCCTCTCTGCATCGTGTAGCAGAAATTGCTTCTGATTCTCTCGACGTGGAAAGGGACCATCCTTCCACCTAATTTTTCACCCCAACAATTTGTTTACGTTCAAGCTCCTCACGCTAAATATAAACGGCCTGAATGATAGAACGAAACGCATTACCTTCATCCATTGGCTGCAATGTGTGAAGGCAGATATTGTGTGCCTCCAAGAGACACATGCGAGTTCACATGCAACTTTGCGTGCATGGTTTTCCACTTCCGGCTACGCAGTGGCCTCCTCTTCCATCTCTAATAAACGGGTGGGTACCGCCATTCTCGTTCATTCTCGCCATCGGCTTGAGCAAGTGCGGCGTGATGACGCAGGCCGCTTCGTCCAGGCGGAGGTGACCATGGAAGACGAGAAGGTGCGTTTTGTTTCCTTGTACGCTCCTAACCGGAACCCGGACAGGAATAAGTTTTTTTCTTCCCTGCCCGATTTTATAGATCTTTCTTTACCTACCTTTTTGTGTGGTGATTTTAATGCTGTTTTAAACCCGACTCTCGACCGGCGCCACCCGCCGTCGTATCAGCGGGCATCCCCCAACTTAGTTGCAGAAAGTGTTACAGCCTTGCAGTCTCTTCTCTCGGCTACAAACACTTTCCCTGTCTGGCGGACGCACCATCCGGATGTCCTTTCATATTCTTGGGACCACGCTTCTGGTGAGTGTTCCTCCCGGATAGACATGGTGTGGGCACCCATCAGCATCCAGGAACACATTACACATAGCGACTACTATCCCTCCTTTTTTACAGACCACCGATACTTAATGGTCACCTTTTCTTTGCCATCATCTATGGGCGTCGGACCTGGTTACTGGAAGTTGAACACTTCGGTTCTAAAGGATCCGGTATTGTGTCAGCTTGTGCGTTCCTTCTGGAAATTCTGGAAAACGCAAGCAAATGATTTCTCGAACCCTCTTGACTGGTGGGACATGGGGAAGTTTTACTTGCAAGAAATCACAAGAACCCACTGTAAAACTTTAGCTTTATCTGCCTCTGCACTGAAGCGTACTTTAACTCGTCGCCTGCTGGCCTTGCAGCACCTATTCGACTCTGGTGACTCCTCTGTTTTTGCTGAGATATGCATCGTTCAAGAGGAACTGCGTTCCTATGAACTCCGGGAAGCTAGGGCAGCACAAGTGCGCGCTCGCTGTCAATGGGTCGAAGAGGGGGAAGTATCTTCCTCTTACTTCTTTTCCCTTGTACAGAAACACCAGCGCAAAAAATATATGTCGGCTATTAAGGATCCGATCACTAGCATCGTCCACCACGATTCCCTTGCCATTCTCAAGGTTTGGCAGGCATACTACGCTACTCTGTTTACTGCGGATCGATGTAATCCAGCTGTACAGGATAGGCTTCTCTTGAAATTAGTAAAGAAGCTCTCCGTAGTTGATCAGGCCCGATGTGAAGGCTTTCTTACTCCTGATGAATGTGAGGCAGCTGCCTTAGGCATGGCCAATGGCAAGACACCAGGTCTGGACGGGTTCCCCATTGAATTTTATCGGACTTTCTGGGATATCCTCGGCTCTGACCTGGTCAATGTGCTAAATTTCGCTCATTCTAATGGGCGTTTATCCACATCTCAACGCCGCGGTCTTATCATCATTCTTTATAAAAAGGGTGACCGTTTAGAGACAAAGAACTGGCGGCCAATCAGTCTTCTAAACGCTGATTACAAGATTGCTACGCGTGCTATAGCAGGCCGGCTCCTTAGTGTAATCTCATCCGTAGTGTCACCGGACCAAACATGTGGCATTCCGGGAAGAACCATTTCCGAAAATTTGAGTGTGTTACGGGATGTCATCGATTACGCCGATACCAATCATTTCCCTGTGGCACTTCTTTCTCTGGATCAGGAGAAAGCGTTTGATCGCGTGGATTGGGGTTTCTTGTTGCGGACATTGTCCACAATGGGCTTCGGGCCTAGTTTTTGTAGCTGGGTCCAGCTCTTTTATACAGACGTCGAATCTGCGATAATGATCAATGGCTGGACATCGCCGTTTTTTAGTCCCTCTCGTGGGGTAAGGCAGGGCTGTCCACTATCACCCCTGTTGTATGTCTTGTGCGCGGAGGTACTGGCTTGTAACTTGCGGACTGCCCCTGGTATCTCTGGTCTCAGACTGCCGGGCTCCATGCAAGAACTGCGCGTTTCCTGTTATGCAGACGACACCACTGTTGTTGTTACCTCGGACGCTTCGCTGCCAGCGGTCTTCCACGTGTATGCTGAATATGAGGTTGGCACTGGTGCGAAACTTAACAGAGGCAAATCTAAGGGTTTGTGGCTTGGTGCCTGGAAGGACCGGACAGATACACCCCATGGTCTCACGTGGGTGCAAGAACTTCCGATACTCGGTGCTGTTGTCAGTGCCTCTGACTACAGCAAGTTAACATGGGAAAACCGAGTTATCAAAGTTGAGAAAAGGATATCGTCTTGGAAGGGGCGTTCTCTTTCTTACCAGGGACGGGCGTTGATTATCAATACTCTCGCCCTTTCGCAAATTTGGCACTTGTGCACTGTATTTGTCATGCCGGCATGGGTGGCGTCCCGTCTGGACAAAGCCATTTGGCCTTTCTTTTGGGGAGGTAAGCGTGACTTGGTTGCACGCCGCACCGTCACTACTCCTCAGTCCGTGGGTGGTTTCAGTGTTGTCAACTTCCGCTTAAAAGCAGACGCACTACGGCTACAGTGGTTTCGTAGATTCTTTTCCGACTCTTGCGCAAAATGGAAGGATCTTTTTTATCACACTTTTGTTCGCGCCTTTAATCTACGCCTGGACGCCATTTTAAGACTACGGTCTACCTTTGATAGAGTGTCAATGCAAAGTCTTCCTCTTTTTTATCGGCAACTCTTAACGGCGTGGCGCCAATTTCAGGGCGGCTCCAATGGTGCCAACCTTGCGATAGCCACTTCCCAGGACGTACCCCTGGATGTCTCTGAATTTTCAACCCAGAAAGTGTATCGAGTTGGGTCCAACTTACGCTACACACCTCCACACTGTGTGGAGAAATTCCGGCCCGTGTATGGTGCCCTTTACTGGTCGGATACATGGCGGCAGCTACATGCGACAACTTTAGAACGTGGTGCTGTTGACCTGAGCTGGAAGGTTGCACATGGCATTCTTTATACCGCGGTTAGGCTTGTCCGTTCTTTCGGCAACCGCCGCATTGATATCATGTGTTTTTGTGGTACTGATGAAGAAACATTAGAGCATCTTTTCTTCCACTGTTCATTTGCTCAGATACTCATCAACTGGGTTTACTTTCAGTTAACCCGTTCTGTGCCTAATGCCACACCTTTTACCGTAACAGAGCTTCTCTTTGGGTTTACTGGTGCACGAAAGCAGGCAACGCCTAAAGTTATCATATGGATGCTCCTTATCATAAAACATCGCATCTGGCTTGCACGATGTGACTTTTGCTTTCGTGAGATTCCACCAGATGAAAGTAAATATCTGAAAACGGCTATTGCGCGAATTCAATTCTTGCTGCATCTGCACGCCAAAAAGCACTCTTCGCCACGCCAGCGGGCTATTTTTGAAAAAGAATGGCTCGCGGGGGGGTCCTTGGGTGTTTTTAATGGGGAGAAGCTTGACTTCTCTTTTTAACCTTTTTAACCTTTTATCCTTTTTAGCTTAAACCTCGCTTCGCCTTGGCGTTGGGATAACATAGTTAATGTAGGGTAAATTTAACTCCTTGCCTGGTTCTCTCCTTAATTGGTCTGCACTGGGTGAAGTAAACATTGTCTTTTTAACCTTTTATCGTTTTTAACTTAATCCTCCCTTCGCCTCGGCGTTGGGATAATATAGTTAATGTAGGATATTAAATTTAATTCCTTCCCTGGTCTCTCCTTAATTGGTCTGCACTGGGCGAAGTAAACATCCTTTTTTCCTTCTTTCTTTATCTAGGATCATTGTTGCCTCTCGCATCTCAAGGATTCTAGGTTTCCATCTTTGGGGGTGAGAGTCATGCTCTCAGCACAGTTAGCAGCTTTGTAGGCTCCCCCTGTTTAGAATATTCCTTGCACGTGTACATCTTCGGAATGTACGAATATTCTTTTCAAAATAAAACTTACCTGATGCGAGAGGCACTCTGATCACATAGGGAGTCCTCTCAGGATGAGGCCCTCTCATTGCACTTCGACTGGGTTGACTCCTGCGATTGCCCCAAATGTGGGCAACTCGAGCGTATAATTTCTGGTAGTGGGGACCTGCGTTCGCGCTCGTCCCCTTCATTCCCAAAACAAAACACTCAAACCAAATCCAACGAACAACGTGAAGTTCACACGTGTCGCCGAATCAACATTCGATCGACAGATAGTAGAACCGAGCAACAAATGCATACGTCGAACAGAATCTAGCCCACCCATCCTTTGTCCAACTCCTTTCACAAGAATCTGAAATCTACCAACGACGACCAAAAAGATACAATCACGAACACAGACACCGGTCATCAACAACACCTCGATCTATCGAATATCACATCCCGTCGTTCAACTCCTCTGCAGCGATCGCAACAAAACTACCGCCAACTTCGAGCTGCCACTTCTGCCACCCTGCATCCAACTCTCTGCATCCTTTATGCGGCACGTGCACAAAACAACATTCCCTCACACATCTTCGCTCACGAATTCATGAATAACTGCACTCCTACGTCCGATTGATTTACATATACCAACTCGGCGCCAATGCGAATTCGTCTCCCACAACACTTCGCATTTCGACGTAGAAAATGTCTACGACCACACCACCAGGAAAACACCGGTTCTCGTCCGATCACCGCAGTCAAGTCTGGTCGGGCGGAGTTAGTACTTGGATGGGTGACCGCCTGGGAATACTCCGTGTTGTAGACCAACCGCCTTTTCGTTTGGCAACGCGCACAAATAGCGCCCGCGTTCGCCAAGTGACGGCCAGCGGAACCGCTTGTTTTTGCACACCGTTTTTCGCGTTTATACTTTCAAAATAAGGGTCGGTATCGCTTCTCGGCCTTCTGGCTAAGTTAGTCAAAAGGTTTGTGTGTACGAGCGATCAGGTAAATAAGGTTCTTGTGGTGGATCCATGCTTTCGGCGCTGCCGATTAACACTGCTTAACCTCTTCGAGACTTCGCAACGTCCAGTGGTTGGCTTCCTATTCGTAGCGCCTCGTCAGGCGCCCTGGTTGGCTGGTTGTTTTTGCCTGGCCTTCCGTCCTCCTGGCTTGGTTTGTGGCTTGAGTGGTCGTTTGCTGCTGTTGGTCTCTTTTTTGCCTGGTCTTGGTGGTGACCTTGTATTTTTTTCTTTGCTCGTGGCGGGCCAGTCTCTTGTGTTGGTAACCGTGAGTGTATTTGTCGGGTATTTTTGCATGATTTTTCTCGCAGGCCCGTGTTGCTTTCTTTTAAGCAACTATACTTTTGGTGTGTTTTATTAGTAGGGACTTGATCCTACTACCCCATCTCTTGTATTTTAGGTAGTTTATACCTAATTATACCATACTTTTGTTCTATTTATCTATTTATCTTAATCTATGAATTAAACTTATTATATACATTGTATTATTTTACATTGTATTATATTCTATATATTTCATTAACTTGTATTATACAATTGATTTAACTTATATTAGCATGTCATCTCCGTACGCTAATCGTACTGTTGTGGCAATTTTGCCGGAGTTGGCACTTGCTAGTAAACCTGCCTGGAATCTGCAAGAGGTTCAGGCCGATTTTAAAAAGGTGATCAAAACCCCCTTAGGAGGTACTTTCCAGTGCATCCAGCGTTATAGACGTAAAGAGTTACGCTTAACGTTTGTGGATGCGTATGAAATGGAGAGCACGTTATTTGTTGGTTTACAGTTTCGGGGCCATCCTATGACGCTTAAACCGTTATTAGCAAAAAAATGGGTTTCTGTCACCCGTTTGCCGTATGGCATTCCGGGCGAGGCTGTCGAACTAGCCTTGCGCCGTTATGGCCCCACCACTAAGTGGAAAACTGAATCTGTGAATGGTATAAGTAATGGCAACATTTCGGTTCTCATGGACATTCTCGAACCTATGCCATCACAAATACACGTGCAGAAGTTTACCGGTAACGTTTGGTATCGTGGCCAGGTGCGCACGTGCTTTCGGTGCGGGGTGCCAGGCCATCAGGCCGATAAGTGCCCGCGTTTAACTGCTACCTTGCCATCAACTGTCATGTGGGCAGGTCCACAACTCCAGGGAGTTGCGACTGATCCAGGGTATGACGGGCCCGTTGACCCGCCTCCAATAAATATACCTGTCACAGTTCCCTTGGAAGTTCCTCCCTCTATTGAACATCTTGAACCTATCATGCCGGGTATAGATTTGTTCCCACCGCTCCCCCCTGCTTCATTGGAAGCGGGTACAACATCTGAGTCGGTTGTGGAACCACTTAAAGATCTCCCTCTTGGGGATCCATTGCCTGAAGCAATAGATCAAACATTGGATCATGATGCTAATACCTCAGCTGATCCTTAAGAGGATACTTCCCCTTCTGTTAAGAAAATAAAACTTTCGGAAGTTATTATTCCGGAAATGCCTTCTGCCAAGCCTGTCAACAATCCTTTGTTGACACCATTACCACCTTCCCCTGACCGCGATTCTGATGCGCATCAGGATGACTTGTCTATGGAATTAGAAGGTGCATCAAATATTCCGGAGGGCTCTGTGCCTCTTGATGCTCTAGTTGTCCGCCGTTCTGTAGGGCGGAGTAAGGTACCCCCTCACTCTCCACCTATTAAATCCTGGCAATCGGTGCGCGATCGTTCGCCCATCTTGTCAGGTGATATGTTTTCGAGAAAGCGTACTGCGCCTAATCTCCCCCCGAATCCCACACGTATTAAGAATCGTTTTGATCGCTTGGCTATGCTTCCTGATAGCGATCTTTCCGATAATGATAATGACTCTTCGTCATCTGATAGTTCTCCGCTGCTTAATTTAGAAACGGGCAGTCTTTTAGACCAGGAACCTTTTCTTCCTGTTGTGCAGCATCCAAATCCCCCCTTTGAGGGGTCGCAGGATGATGTATAAACTTCTTACACTGAATGTTCAGGGACTGCGTTCCCTGGTCAGTCGCCAAACCTTGATGGCTTGGCTTAATTGTTTTAGTATTGATATCGTTTGCTTACAGGAAACTCATTCCACCTCTGATCAGGAATTGTTGGACTGGTTTTCACCTACTAATGCAGATATCATAAATACTAAGAAGTTTAAATGTATTTCTTCTCCTGGTACAGCCCGAAGCAGTGGAGTTGCTATTTTATTTAATCCACTTTTGACTTTAGTTAATCAGTGGCGTGATGCTGTCGGCCGTTTGATCATCGCTGAGTTTTCCCGTGGAAACTTTAACTTTCAGGTTGCATGTTTGTACGGGCCCAATAATCGGAAGGATGGTGAGATCTTTTTTCAGTCCTTCTATCAGGCCATTGACCCCCACTTACCAGTGTTGATGTGCGGAGACTACAACACGGTAGTCGATCCATATCTCGACCGCTTTGGATGTAATCCAAAGTCGCCCTGGGCGTACAATTGGTCGTCTACCCTGAGTGACCTTATGGACACTTATGAGCTCTGCGACGTCTGGCGTGCTAAGCACCCAGATGAAACAGAGTTCAGTTGGAGAAGACCAAACGGGGCTCAGGGGTCACGTCTTGACATGATTTGGTTACCATCCAGGTATTTGGGTTTGGTCTCGTCAGTAGGGATTTTCCCCTTTTTTCGATCTGATCACGCTTATGTGTATCTCGAAATTGACCTACCATCCGAGGTCCCGCGAGGCCAAGGTCTATGGAAATTTAACACTTCCCATCTTAAGGACGAGGCCTTCTGTGACGAAATCGAACGATTTTGGGCAGATTGGCGTTCTGAGCGTGATCGTTTTCATGCTCTCTCGACCTGGTGGGACGCTGGCAAAGCCCGGCTGAAAAGGTTGATCTGTCGCTTGTCACGTGCATCGTCCCATGCCAAGCGATGTAAAATCGATATGTTAAATACTAATATCACCGTCCTTCATAAGCAGATGGTACAAGGGGTGGCGCCCCCGGCTCGTTTACAGGAGGCTAGGGCAGAGTTGGCCACTGAGTTGCGTACTGTAGCTCAGGGGGCGCAATTGCGTGCCAATGTCCAATGGGCGGAGGAAGGTGAATCTTCAATAGCTTACTTTCTTCGCCAAGAGAAGATCCAAGGACAACGACGGCTTATCTGTGGGGTCCGTCGTATTGACGGTACTCTGGCAACATCGAAGGCAGATATGCTTGCCGTCTGGCGTGACTTTTATTATAACCTCTTTTCTAAACAGCCTTTAGAGATAGCCGAGCAAGATATTTTCATCTCCTCGCTTGAGCGTAAACTTTCCTCGGTTGATGCGGACTTCTGCGAAGGGGCATTAACATCAGATGAATGTCTGTGTGCCTTAAAGCTGTTGCCATTATGTAAATCTCCAGGCATTGATGGCCTCCCCGCCGAGTTCTATTTGCGTTTTTTGGGATACTTTGGGTACGGATCTTGTATCCGTGTTTAATTCTTGCTTCGAATTGGGTAATTTGTCCTTAACCCAGCGCTCTGGTGCCATAACGCTTTTGTACAAGAAAGGTGATATCTTGGACACAGGAAACTGGCGTCCTATCACCCTATTGTGCGCGGACTATAAGATCGTCGCTAAAGCGTTATGTAATCGCCTCCTTCGAGTGATCGACTCGGTGGTGTCACCGGACCAGTCTTGTGGCATTCCGGGTCGGTTCATGGGAGAGAACATACGTCTTCTCCGTGACGTTGTTGATTACGCTCGTTCTGAGAAGGTGCCTGCAGCTATTCTTTCTCTTGACCAGGAAAAAGCTTTCGATCGGGTGGAATGGGTTTTTCTGGAACGTGTCCTGGTTAAGATGGGTTTTCGACCATCGTTTCGGAAGTGGGTGTCTCTTTTGTACAATTCTGTCAACTCAGCGGTGATTGTTAACGGGTTTCTTACTGAGGCCTTTCCTGTAAGTAGAGGAGTTCGACAGGGATGTCCTTTGTCCCCCCTTCTCTACGTATTAGTGGCTGAAGCTCTTGCTTGCCAAGTCAGGGCTGACGTCAATATTGACGGATTTCCTTTGCCCTGCTCGCGGAAACGTGCTAAAATATCCCAGTATGCCGATGATACGACTTTGCTCGTCACCTCCGATTCTTCCATCATAGCGGTGTTTGATCTTTTCGCCAGATACGAGGGCGCATCTGGTGCGCGGTTAAACCTTACAAAATGCCATGGTTTGTTATTGGGTCCATGGCAAACCCGCTCTTTTACCGATCTTCCTGTCCAACTGCGTTGGTCAGCGACTGCCATCGAAGTCCTCGGAAGCCGTATCGGTAATGATGGCAAAGAATCTTGGGGCAAAGTTATTGGAAAATTGGAATCGGTAATTTCCGCATGGAAAAAGCGTAAACTTTCTTTTCGTGGGCGAGCATTAATCATTAATTCTTTAGGTCTCAGTCCTTTTTGGTATCTCGCTACTGTTAATAATTTAAGTAAGGGATTAATATCTCAAATAAATAAATTAATTTTTCCATTCGTGTGGCAAAAGAAGAGGGAATGGCTCAGTCGTTCTTCAGTGATACAGCCCCTGCGTACTGGTGGTCTTGGGGTTGTTGATCTATCTTTGAAATTATCTTCTTTATGGCTTCTCTGGGTGAAGCGATTTTTATGCGGACCCGATCATTGCTGGAAGTATTTCTTCCGCTTTTTTTTACGCCGAGCTTTATTAGCAGAGCCAGTTGAACGAATATTTCATTTTACTACAATTGGTACAGCCACTTTAAATAAACTTATTATTTTATCGTGGTGTTATAACGTCTTGGATTGCAGCTAAACCTATGTCCGTTAAAGGAAAATGGTTGCTCTCCAGAAATAAAGTGCCATGCATTCCGTTGGAGACTCTAACAGCGAGGATTGCTTATTGCAGTCTTCGTGACGCTGAAGTTACAGTACATCGTTGCGTACAGCGTTCTCCCACCGTTGAATGGTCCACCGTGTGGAATAATCTGGCCTTGCTGAAGTATGATCGTTCCGCTTTAGACACGTCGTGGTTGGTAGCTCATGGAGTTCTGCCAACTGCAGATCGATTGATCCGTTTTGGAATCACTGGCGTACATCCCAATTGTCATTGTGGGAACCCAGAAACATTGGAACATCTTTTTTTCGCTTGCCATTTCGCAGCTAAGTTGATCACTTGGTTCTGGGAGTTGTTTTTTGCGGGCACGTCCTACGCTCCCGCGCCCATCTTCACGGAACCTCTTGTTCACCTATCCACGTTTAGACCAAGTGCCAGCCGGTTTGGTTGCGCTTCTTGGTCTTCTTAGACATCAAATGTGGCTAGCACGAAATCGCTTTCGCTTTGATGGGATAGCACCGGACTTCTCCTATTCTCTGGAACGCGTTAAGTCTTCGTTCCGTTTTCTTACGAGAATACAACAGCGCCACTGTCGTCTAACCTATTTTGAGACGGAGTGGTTGGCTGATGGGGTGCTCGGTTCTGTCTGTTCTGATGACAGTCAATTTTTTGCGACTGAGCTGCATTCCCTGTGTAGTAAACAAAAAAAAAAGGTAGTTAAAGCGTAGTTTTTAGTGTAGATTTTAGAAATTTTTAACAATTTTAACCAGATTATACCCAGCTTTGTTTTGTTTTTAGAGGTCTCGACTGTCGGGAAAGTCCAACTTCATAGGAACCGACCGTCACACTTCGTGTGGCGGTAACGGTGCGGTCGAGATAACCCCATACTTTGGTTTGGGATCTTTTAAGTCTTTCTTTTCCTGGTAGGATTAACTAAATAACCAGTTTTTTCTTTGAGACAGAGCAAGTGAGCCTTCCTTTTTGGAAGGTAGATAATCTTGTAGTCTCTCAATAGTTTTAGCAATATTCTCGATTCAGGCTCTTCCGCCTAGTAGAATTAGGATGAACAAGAAAGAAGCCGGGCACGCCTTCATTGCACGCGAGCGTTCATTTTAATGGCACGCGGAGCGAAGGCATAATCCCAAAATGAGATCAAGTGTAGTATCTGTTCTTATCAGCTTAATATCTGGTATGCTAGGCATTGCCTATATATTAAACTGATTTTTGGACCTCGGCCATGGGATTGTGAAGCTTGCTTCGCCCTGGCCACGGGTTGTCTCGGTATCGCACTACCACCGAGTACGGCCCACACATCACAATGAAAATAACGAAATGATTCCACTGATTCATATTTCTTATTACTTCCAACAGATGCAGCATCCACCAAGCCAGTTTCATCCGGTCCCAACACCAAACTCGAAACATGGAAGTACAGAGATGCAAATCCACAACAAACACATAACCAAGAATCGACAGTTCGGGGTCGATTCTACGACCAACGACCACAAAGTAAGTAGCTAGCTTCAAGAATAACCACATCGCAATCACGTAAAATCAGCAAGTCCAGCAGCACCACCAATACATGCCGCTCGCCATGCTAGAACTCACTGTTTGCCCACATGCCCGATAATCCTATTAACCAATCAAATTCAAACAGCCGTCGCTGGGAAAACTCATACTTACCTGACGCGAGAGTTACGCTCGAGTGTTGGATAGGTATCGAAGTTGCAGTTTTGAGGGATCCATGCTAGTTCCTTGCTAAGGGCTTAACCTAAAAACTCGCAAATACGAGCTATCGCTGTCGATAGACAACTTTCTTTTTTCGGGCGCTCTTCGTGCGACCCTTTCTTCATCTTTTTTATCTGTAGTTAAGTAGTTAGGCAGGCTTAACCTGCGAACCTTCGGGTTCTTGGCGAGCAGGCGCCTATTTCCTGCTGGGTGGTTTGGGGGGTGTTTGTCCCTGACAAGCAGGCGTCCTCCCTCCTTGCTGGGTTTTCCCTTGCGTACAGGCGCGTAGTACCTGTTTGTGTGTGGGGGCTTTTGTTCCCGGCGTTTTTTCGTCGCGTGCAGACGCTTTCTTTCTTTCTTTCTTCCTTGTATATTTAATATAATTATATTAAATATTATATACTCATAACTACACTATATTATTATATTACTATATAATATATATTTATATATATTATTGTATTATTCATTATATTACTATATAGAATATACATATATTGTTGTATTACTATATGATATATTCTGTGAGATATATTATATACTGTACTAAACTGTATATTCTGCTAAATTATATTTGTAAATACCTTTCAATATAATCCTTCATTATGGCTCACCAGTCATATAATGATTTGGATTATTGTGTTTGGAATAGCACGACCGAGGTCGTGACTCTCCCTAAAAAAATCGTTGGAGCGGACCAACTTAAAGTGGTGCGCACTGAATTTTTAAAGGTGCTCGGCCCAGAAAAACTACTGGGCATCCAGATCCTGCCTCAGTTGCAACTCAGGGTGCAATTCAAGGACAATGAGTTGCGTCGTACCTTCGACATCCAAGGTATTGATTTTCGGGGTGTTCATCTAACCCCTGCTCCAGCCTATGAAAATCTGACGCCTGTTTTTGTGGAACAAGCTCCATTACAGTTCCCAAACAAGGATTTCTCTGAAGCCTTAGAGCAATATGGTCGCGTGGCTACGGTCAAGCACCTGCCAGCAAAGGGCTTCCCCAACATTCAGTCGGGCACACGAATGATCATGATGCATATCCATAGGCACATCCCGACTTTTATTCGGATTGCAGGGTTCAGGTGCCACATCAATTATAAAGATCAGCCCACTTCTTGCTACGGATGTGGCCAAGTGGGCCATATGGTACATCGGTGTCCGCAACGCTCCTACGCCGCCAAGGCTGCTGCTCCTCCTCGCAGGACAGCTACTCCTCCAAGTATCACTACTAGTCCTTCTCCCAGAACGAGCAATGATGTGTTATCAACTACCCTTGCTCGAGTGGCGGCTTTGGATGATGTTACGCCCAGTCTAACGCCATCTACATCATCACCGCTTACCCCGCGCACTTTACTACCTCCACCACCACCACCACCACCTCCTCTTCCTCCTCTAATTCCTGATCGGACTTCCACTATTGTTGGATCGACAATAATTGTAACTGTCGATGCCACTCCTCCCGCTCTCCCACCTTGCAATTCTTGCAATGAGAGCACTTTAGAAAAGATGGCTCCAAAGGGCACTAAACGCCTTTTGGACTCTACCAGTGACACTAGTGACGAAGATCAATCCAAGCGTCCTTTGTTGGATGACTTGTCGGACCAGGATTCTATCCCGGATACGACAATTTTTGTTCCTATCGATCCGGACGGAGCTACGAGGGAACATTTTGAGAGCGTTGTTGTTCCCACAACAGACGCTGAGGAGGACCCTTTGAACCACACCACTCCGGCTGATCCATCTACCGTCGTTGAGTCCAATTGTCCTCCTTTAATTGCGGTTGCGACGAAAATACCGCCAGTACCAAACACTGAAATGTCGCCAGTACTTTTCCCTTCGCAACTTAGCGAAGAAGACTCTGCCGCGCTTGTGACACCAACGCAGCAGTGCCAATCTGATTCTGGGGTTGTGCCTCCAACTCCCCTCCACGTTAGGAGGGTAAAAAAGAAATCTTATGGAGGTTGCCAGTCCACTGATCTTACCGCTTCCTCTGACTCCGAGCCGTCGTTCCATCTGCAGTTATCGCTTGAGTCACAAGCTCTCTCACTCCCAACAAGCGAGGTCGTCGGGTCTGAGGGATTTGAGCTTGACATCCCAGGTCACGAACCCTGGGTGAATGACGGGTGCAGTAGCCCTAATGGTTCATTAGCGAACCCGGATGCTACTGACGATACCCCTCCTGGTTCTCCAGTGCGGGGAAACTCAACCTGAGAATGTCGACTTACCTAGCGAGGACACCGAAACGTGCCAAGCTGATTATGAAGCCTCTCTGCATCGTGTAGCAGAAATTGCTTCTGATTCTCTCGACGTGGAAAGGGACCATCCTTCCACCTAATTTTTCACCCCAACAATTTGTTTACGTTCAAGCTCCTCACGCTAAATATAAACGGCCTGAATGATAGAACGAAACGCATTACCTTCATCCATTGGCTGCAATGTGTGAAGGCAGATATTGTGTGCCTCCAAGAGACACATGCGAGTTCACATGCCACTTTGCGTGCATGGTTTTCCACTTCCGGCTACGCAGTGGCCTCCTCTTCCATCTCAAATAAATGGGTGGGTACCGCCATTCTCGTTCATTCTCGCCATCGGCTTGAGCAAGTGCGGCGTGATGACGCAGGCCGCTTCGTCCAGGCGGAGGTGACCATGGAAGACGAGAAGGTGCGTTTTGTTTCGTTGTACGCTCCTAACCGGAACCCGGACAGGAACAAGTTTTTTGCTTCCCTGCCCGATTTTATAGATCTTGCTTTACCTACCTTTTTGTGTGGTGATTTTAATGCTGTTTTAAACCAGACTCTCGACCGGCGCCACCCGCCGTCGTATCAGCGGGCATCCCCTAACTTAGTTGCAGAAAGTGTTACAGCCTTGCAGTCTCTTCTCTCGGCTACAAACACTTTCCCTGTCTGGCGGACGCACCATCCGGATGTCCTTTCATATTCTTGGGACCACGCTTCTGGTGAGTGTTCCTCCCGGATAGACATGGTGTGGGCACCCATCAGCCTCCAGGAACACATTACACATAGCGACTACTAACGCTCCTTTTTTACAGACCATCGATACTTAATGGTCACCTTTTCTTTGCCGTCATCTATGGGCGTCGGACCTGGTCACTGGAAGTTGAACACTTCAGTTCTAAAGGATCCGGTATTGTGTCAGCTTGTGCGTTCCTTCTGGAAATTCTGGAAAACGCAAGCAAATGATTTCTCGAACCCTCTTGACTGGTGGGACATGGGGAAGTTCTACTTGCGAGAAATCACAAGAACCCACTGTAAAACTTTAGCTTTATCTGCCTCTGCACTGAAGCGTACTTTAACTCGTCGCCTGCTGGCCTTGCAGCACCTATTCGACTCTGGTGACTCCTCTGTTTTTGCTGAGATATGCATCGTTCAAGAGGAACTGCGTTCCTATGAACTCCGGGAAGCTAGGGCAGCACAAGTGCGCGCTCGCTGTCAATGGGTCGAAGAGGGGGAAGTATCTTCCTCCTACTTCTTTTCCCTTGTACAGAAACACCAGCGCAAAAAATATATGTCGGCTATTAAGGATCCGATTACTAACATCGTCCACCATGATTCCCTTGCCATTCTCAAGGTTTGGCAGGCATACTACGCTAATCTGTTCACTGCGGATCGGTGTGATCCAGCTGTACAAGAAAGGCTTCTCTTGAAATTAGTAAAGAAGCTCTCCGTAGTTGATCAGGCCCGATGTGAAGGCTTTCTTACTCCTGATGAATGTGAGGCAGCTGCCTTAGGCATGGCTAATGGCAAGACACCAGGTCTGCATGGGTTCCCCATTGAATTTTATCGGACTTTCTGGGATATCCTCGGCTCTGACCTGGTCAATGTGCTCAATTTCGCTCATTCTAATGGGCGCTTATCCACATCACAACGCCGCGGTCTTATCATCATTCTTTATAAAAAGGGTGACCGTTTAGAGACAAAGAACTGGCGGCCAATCAGTCTTCTAAACGCTGATTACAAGATTGCTACGCGTGCTATAGCAGGCCGGCTCCTTAGTGTAATCTCATCCGTAGTGTCACCGGACCAAACATGTGGCATTCCGGGAAGAACCATTTCCGAAAATTTGAGTGTGTTACGGGATGTCATCGATTACGCCGATACCAATCATTTCCCTGTGGCACTTCTTTCTCTGGATCAGGAGAAAGCGTTTGATCGCGTGGATTGGGGTTTCTTGTTGCGGACATTGTCCACAATGGGCTTCGGGCCTTGTTTTTGTAGCTGGGTCCAGCTCTTTTATACAGACGTCGAATCTGCGATAATGATCAATGGCTGGACATCGCCGTTTTTTAGTCCCTCTCGTGGGGTAAGGCAGGGCTGTCCACTATCACCCCTGTTGTATGTCTTGTGCGCGGAGGTACTGGCTTGTAACTTGCGGACTGCCCCTGGTATCTCTGGTCTCAGACTGCCGGGCTCCATGCAAGAACTGCGCGTTTCCTGTTATGCAGACGACACCACTGTTGTTGTTACCTCGGACGCTTCGCTGCCAGCGGTCTTCCACGTGTATGCTGAATATGAGGTCGGCACTGGTGCGAAACTTAACAGAGGCAAATCTAAGGGTTTGTGGCTTGGTGCCTGGAAGGACCGGACAGATACACCCCATGGTCTCACGTGGGTGCAAGAACTTCCGATACTCGGTGCTGTTGTCAGTGCCTCTGACTACAGCAAGTTAACGTGGGAAAACCGAGTTATCAAAGTTGAGAAAAGGATATCGTCTTGGAAGGGGCGTTCTCTTTCTTACCAGGGACGGGCGTTGATTATCAATACTCTCGCCCTTTCGCAAATTTGGCACTTGTGCACTGTATTTGTCATGCCGGCATGGGTGGCGTCCCGTCTGGACAAAGCCATTTGGCCTTTCTTTTGGGGAGGTAAGCGTGACTTGGTTGCACGCCGCACCGTCACTACTCCTCAGTCCGTGGGTGGTTTCAGTGTTGTCAACTTCCGCTTAAAAGCAGACGCACTACGGCTACAGTGGTTTCGTAGATTCTTTTCCGACTCTTGCGCAAAATGGAAGGATCTTTTTTATCACACTTTTGTTCGCGCCTTTAATCTACGCCTGGACGCCATTTTAAGACTACGGTCTACCTTTGATAGAGTGTCAATGCAAAGTCTTCCTCTTTTTTATCGGCAACTCTTAACGGCGTGGCGCCAATTTCAGGGCGGCTCCAATGGTGCCAACCTTGCGATAGCCACTTCCCAGGATGTACCCCTGGATGTCTCTGAATTTTCAACCCAGAAAGTGTATCGAGTTGGGTCCAACTTACGCTACACACCTCCACACTGTGTGGAGAAATTCCGGCCCGTGTATGGTGCCCTTTACTGGTCGGATACATGGCGGCAGCTACATGCGACAACTTTAGAACGTGGTGCTGTTGACCTGAGCTGGAAGGTTGCACATGGCATTCTTTATACCGCGGTTAGGCTTGTCCGTTCTTTCGGCAACCGCCGCATTGATATCATGTGTTTTTGTGGTACTGATGAAGAAACATTAGAGCATCTTTTCTTCCACTGTTCATTTGCTCAGATACTCATCAACTGGGTTTACTTTCAGTTAACCCGTTCTGTGCCTAATGCCACACCTTTTACCGTAACAGAGCTCCTTTTTGGGTTTACTGGTGCACGAAAGCAGGCAACGCCTAAAGTTATCATATGGATGCTCCTTATCATAAAACATCGCATCTGGCTTGCACGATGTGACTTTCGCCCCTGGAGCCCTTGGGGGCGGACGAGTCAGCCTCGGTCATTCTGATCGAGCGCTCGTTTACAGAGAAGTCCTGCGACCATCGTGATCGCTCTCCGCGCAGTTGTGCGCGGAAAATTGCCTCCCTGGGTGGGGGCGTTTCCATCTCTGTCCCACCCGTGGTGGTGGGTGTGGGTTCGGTTGAGCTCTCCGAGGTCGCCACGTTGTTATCTGCCGTGGTGGCCTCTGTTGAGAGTTCCCTCCTGGTCCCAGTAGTTCCCTCTGTGGGTGTGAGATCGGCGGAGGTTGAGCTCTCCGAGGTCGCCACGTTGTTGTCTGCCGTGGTGGACTCCGTTGAGAGTTCCCTCCTGACCGCTGAAGATCGCGACCGGTCTCCCCTTCGTTCGACCCCCCCGTCCTTATTGCCGTCTCCTCCAGTCCCCCCCTGTTGGTGGGATTGACCAAGCTCCAGAGGTTGAGCTCTCCGTAGTCCCCGGGTTGTCTTTTGCCCCGGTGGACTCCGTTGAGAGTTCCCTCCCTGATCCATCATTGTCTCCTTTGTTGTCTCCTCCCCCTGTGGTGGATCCCGGGTCCTCGGACCCAATCCCCCCTGGGGAAGTGGTTGACCAGACTGTGGTGGTTGAGCTCTCCGTGGTGCCCGAGTTGTCTTCTGCCTCGGTGGACTCCGTTGAGAGCTCCCATCCGACCATCAACGTCCTGACTTCCGGTGCTTTGTCATCTCGCCCGGTTGGTCAGCGGCCGTTACGTAGTCTGGTCTCGGGGCTACCCTCGCCCACTCCGGTTCCTCCGCCTGCGCCTGATGTGGGTTCCGCTGACCCTCGCTCGGGGCCTGTGCATCAGGTGGTTACAGTGCTTTCATCTTTTTGTGAGCCAGAGATCACTGACGTATCGGTCCTTTACCACGACATGGACGAGGAAGAGGCTGCAGCAATGGCGGCGTTCGACCGGTCGCAAATGTTGGACGGGTTACACACCCTCCAGCCCCCCAACCCTGACCCGACTAACCTCACCTTCCTCTACCGCGACTTCCCCGACTCCGATGAGCTGGGCATGCTTGTGTGCCAATTCGATACCCCCATTTCCCCTACTCCTCCTTCCTCACCAGCGGGTGACCCTCGCCCAATCCCTCTCGGCCACCCACGGGAGGATCTCGCATTCTTGGACTCTGCCACCGGTTCTTCCCGTGGCAGTTTCGACGGTCGTTCTCCCCCTGCACTGGTCCGTCAAGACAGTGCAGATGTTCCATCCGGGGTTGAGAATGACTTCCCGCCTCTGGTTTCCACGTCAAAGAAGGGTCCATCTCCACCGCGAGGTCCCGCACCGAAAAGGCGTCTTCCTCCTCCCAAGAATGGACCCAGTGGGAAGAAAAAGGGGAAGAAGAAAAAAAATGGAACACACCACCTGTGAACCGTCCGTAGCAGCATAGGCTTAGAGGCCTCGGTCGCCTGGAAAGCACGACATCTTAGCTACCAGCTTCTGCCCTCCGGTGGAGGCTTGGTGCGGCCTGAGGTAACCCCATACTTCGGTTTGGGTTCTTTGAGCTTTATCTGCCCCTGTATCTCGTTTGTTTTGTTTTAAAAAACATATAAGAGCTCAAAGACATCAAATAATGGTACGTTACCAGGCGGTTCAACATCATGATCAAGATCAACTGTGGTAGGAGTATTTCCGATGTCCATTTCAGAGCGGATGCGGGAAATTTTTAGCACGAAAAAGCTACCAAGATCATTGACAAGCGCTGTCTTATCTTAGCCAGGGAAAGATAATACATCCTTTTCTACCAATAGTTTTTTAATAGCTCTTTAGTAAGCTCCGGAATATTACTGTTAATATTTTTATTAACATTTTTATCGATCTGTATGACACTGTTTTCCTCGACAAGGATGGTTTTGAGGTTATGAGCTCAAACAAAATCGTTGAGTGATCAGAGAGATAGCGATCCGGTTTAGGAGCGGATTCCAAAACGAAATCAGTATCTCTAGTAATAACTAAATCCAAAGTGTTGCCAGATACATGAGTAGGAAAGTCTATATGTTGTTGCAAACCCATAGATTGAAGTAGATCCAGAAACTTCAGACTGTTATTATTAGACTGTAAATTAACATGAATGTTAAAGTCACCTGTAATAAGGAGTGGATCAGTTGACATAATAATAGATTCCAAGTACTGAGAAAACTCAGCAAGAAATACATTCTCAGTAACTGGATGATTAGGCGAATATGGTGGTCCGTAAATAACAACAAGGCGTAAGCGAAATGATCCAGAGATGACACTCCATTCAGAATATTCAAATGAATTTAAATCATTTGCCGCAAGTTTTTTTACTTGAAGGGTATCACGAAATACGATACCAGTTCCACCTCCGGTCCTGTTTCGACGTGGATGATCCAATAACTTATATCCAACTGGTGTAGCCTCAATTTTCGCAGCAGAGTCCATGGTTGTAAACCAAGTTTCAGTCACAGCAACAACATCCGGTTTACAATCATGCATATAATCGACAAAATCAGCAGATTTACTTCGCAGCGACTGAGCATTCAAAACACAACACTTCATTAATTGTTTCCTATTGTTGTGGCTAATAGGTGAAGCAGTTAGTGGCACATAAATAAGATTGTAATAATTGCGTGCAAAAACAGCATCATATTTATAAATGCATTATTTTGTGAACCAGTTCTAGGTGTCTGAGCCAATCGGTTTGAGGATGCAGCCGAAAAACCTCCTGTCTATGCATCGGTTTATTCTTTAACCCTTTCTTGTACTTTCCACAGGCTCTGGGTGAAATACGGCAGGTAATAAGTGTAGGAATACGTTGAGCTTGATTTTGACCTTGTTGTTGTAGATTACTACGCTGTGAATCTACATCTGTTCGTACAGCAGGCTTAGTCTTAATTGGTGGGTTCAGATCAATTCTGTCTGCGCATTGATCTTCATGTTGAACAAATTGTTCTTGATCTTTCTGGTTTAATGATAATGGCACATCTCTCTTGAGCAATTCATTGTCCGTTAATTCGACGATTTCAATGGATGTCTGAAGAGGGATTTTTTCAACAATGGCATGTTGACGATATTCACCTTGTTGTTGTTGTAGATTACTACGCCGTGAATTGTAAACAATTCGTTTTCTTTCAATATCCTCCCCTGGGACAAGGACTTGACTGACATTGTGGCTTTCATCGTTTTGGCTTTTCATTAAGTCAACATTTAAATTTAAATTTTTACAAGATGTTTGGAAATTTGCATTAGACAACTCTTCAACCCGCTTTTTCAAACCATACTGTTCTTTCCGCAATTCAAGCATTTCATCGCAAAGTTTATTAATACACTGTAAACTTGACTGAGATTCCTTGTTGAGTTCGGCTTCCATTATCACCATGTCCAGCTTTAATCCCTCGACATCAGTACATACTTCTTTACATGCACATGGACATGGGGAATTAGTATGATTTTTTACACTGATTTCCGTTGGCACTGTAGTCTCACTGTTCTGGTCACTGCGTATTATTGAGCAGAACTTAATCTTGATAGACTGCACTTCAATACCTTGGAAGTTGAGATATTTCTTATTTCTCCACCACGAAATTGTAGTGCTTCCATCACTGAATGTCTTCTTCTCACCGCCAGGAGAACTCCAGGTGCCGTTAAGATTCATACCTTCAGCAACGAATAGCTTCAAAGAACAAAAATCTCCAGTCCACGAAAGTTTTAACTTCTCGCTTAGTAAGGGAAAATGTCCCTCTATTATATTCAAGATCTGAGTTAGACAACATAATCACACTTTATCACCAAGGACAATCAATTAGTTAGGCATTGCCTAGCTCATATATTAAACTGATTTTTGGACCTCGGCCATGGGATTGTGAAGCTTGCTTCGCCCTGGCCACGGGTTGTCTCGGTATCGCACTACCTCCGAGTACGGCCCACACATCACAATGAAAATAAAACAACAACAAAATAACAAAATGATTCCACTAATTCATATGTCTTATTCCTTCCAACAGATGCAGCACCACCGAGTCTGTTTTACCCGGTCGGCAAATCCACAACAAACATACAACCAACAATCGACAGTTCGGGGTGCATTCTACGACCGACGACCACAAAGTAAGTATCTTCAAGAATAACCGAATCGCAATCACGTAGAATCATCAAGTCCAGCACCACCAATACATCTCCATGTTCAAATCCACCGTCTGCCCACATGCCCGATAATCCTATTAACCAATCAAATTCAAACAGCCATCGCTGGGAAAACTCATACTTACCTGACGCGAGCCTTGGAAGTATCGATCTCTGAGTGGTGAAGGATCCATGCTTGGACCTTGCTAAGGCCATAACTTATCTGCTCAGACTACTAGCTATCACTGTCGATGGACACGTTTCATTTTTCTTAAGGGCGCCCATTGGTCGTCCTTCTTTCTTAATCTTCACATCTGTAGGTAGTTTTTAGGTAGTTAGGCAGGCTTCACCTGTGAACCTTCGGGTTCTTTGCGTGTAGGCGCGTTTTTATTTTTGGGTTCGGGTTGTTCGTCCCTGGCGAGCAGGCATCCTCCCTCCTGCTGGGCTTCCTATTAGTGTATTTGTTTGCGCAGGCTTAACCTGTGTGCGTAAGTGATACTCTGTATCACTGTGTGTGTGTATATATAAAAATATATATATTTTATATATAACTTAACTACCTATATACATGTATATATCTATCAATAAACACCTCCATCTCCATCTATATATACATAGATGTCTAAATAATCATCTATACATATATCTATCTATAATAACTGAATATATTTAACACAATGGCTGTTGCTCCTTTCACAGCAGCTGATTTTAAACAGTGGAATAACACAACTTCTGTTATTTCCTTGCCAAAGAAGATTGTTGGCTCCCAGAAGTTAGCATCGGTGCGGCTGGACTTCATTAAAGCGTTTGGGCCTGCAAAGCTTGCGGGAATTCAGGTCCTTCCGAAGCTTCAGTTCCGCATTGAATTTAAGACGCAGCAGTCGAGGCGTTTATTTATTTATTTATTACGAATATTTAAAAACAGGATAAAAACTTCAACAATTACAAATTGCTGTTATCAATGTTTGTCCTGTATGAATAAATTAAAATACAAATTAATACTATAAATAGAATATATAAATTATATACAATATATAGATAAAACTCTAAAATAAATAAAAAGTCAATAGTCAATAGTGTCATCCATAAAATTGTTTGAGCTGCTTCTTAAAAGATTTATCATAGCATAGCTTTCTTATATTCAAGGGTAACTCGTTAAATATCTTTGCTCCCATATAAAAGAACCCTCTCCGAGCATATTCAGTCTTGAAGGATGGCAGAACGACAGCATTCTTGTTGTTTCTAGTATTTCTACCATGATCTTGAATAAGGAAATATGCCTTAAATGCATCGCATATATCATCGTTTAGAATTTTACTTACTAGATGACAAGATCTAATCCTGTTAGCAATAACAGGGGATATAACAGGGGATATAACAGGTACCTCATCGTTGGTTCGATCTCCCAAAATCAACTTTTGTGCACGAGCATAGAGAGAAGATAGTTTCTCTAATTGGGTAGATGTTAATTTCAAACTTAAAATCCCACAATACGTTAAAACAGGCAAAATCATAGCATTGTATAGAATTCTTGAGCAGTTTAAATCTAGACAGTATCTAAGTCTAGACAGCAAACGTAATTGTCCTGAAGCTCTTTTGTAACTCTTCTCAAAATTGGAATTTAAATTAAGGGTAGCATCGATCTCCAATCCTAGGTACTTGTAGGTTGTAGTGACTTGTATGGGTTCGCCTCGATACTTAATATTAAGTGGCTCATTTAATTTAGATAGACGTTGAGCAGTTCCAAACAGTAGAGCTTCCGTTTTACCTTTCTTTAAATTGACAATTAGTTCATTCTCATCAAACCAGTTACCAAGTGCAGTCATTGAAGATGACAGTTTGGAATTAATTTCATTGATATCCTTATCGGCTATATATAAAACAGTATCATCCGCATATTTAATTATCTTTACACTGTCGATGACGTCAACAATGTCATTGTAAAAGATGACGAACAATAGTGTCCCAAGGATTGAACCCTGAGGGACACCAGTCACAATAGGTTGGACATCAGACATATAGCCATCAAAACTAACCCGTGCCGTTCGATGGAATAAATAATCATAAACCAGCTATGTTCTTCATCTCTAATTCCATATTGTGGTAACGCTAGTAATTTTGAGTGGCTAATGGTATCGAATGCCTTGCTAAGATCAATAAAAGTTGCCCCAACAAGGCATCCTCCATCTACATACCTCCGGATATCGTCGAAGAGCTTCGTTGCTGCCAACTCAGTCGACATTCCTGGCTGAAAACCGAATTGCAACGGCGAAAGCAGCTTATTCTCTCCCAAATACTGAATTAATTGTTTATGTACTATCATCTCAGCTATCTTCTAAACGACTGGCAAGATGGAAATTGGTCTATAATTGCCAAAACTTGACATCGATCCAGATTTATAAATAGGCATAATCTTTGCAGATTGCCATTCCCTTGGAAATACTCCTGACCCCAATGACATGTTTATAATATGTGATAGAGGTACTGATATTATGGGGGCCGAGTCTTTTAATAATCCAGGTGGAAGATCATCGATTCCCGTTGCCTTCGATCGCTTTATTGCTTTTAGGAGACATTTAACTTCTGAAGATGTCACAGGATGAAACTTGAAGATGCTATCAGTCCTTTTAGAAATATTGGTTGGCATTTTCCACACAAAATCCATCAGTGGAATCGTTTTCGCTTTCAAAGATACAATAATATCTTTGAAAAATGAAGCAAATGCATTCACAATCGCATACGAGTCATTTAATCGATTCCCGTTGAACTCGAACGTTCGTGGCTGATTAATCCCTTTAGACTTAATAGGATATATGGACTTTAGTGTTTTCCACAATTTGTTAGAATTGCCTGAATGTTCATGAATAAGGTCTTTATGGTATGAGGATTTAGCCCGTCTTAAAGCAATGTTAACTTCGTTGCGCTTTTGTTTATATTTCGAAATATCAAGTTCGTTTTCAGATCTTCGCGATTTACGAAGAAGTCTATCCCTTTTATTCATTTGTTCTTTACACGTTACTTGTCAACCAAGGAGCTGGCTTACCTTTGACTTTCTTCATTATTTTTGGGGCATGTCGATTAAAAATCTCCAAAAGCATTTTCTTCATATGGTCCCATGCATCATTCACATTCAGGTTGTTTATAACACTCGACCAGTCGAGATCACCAAGATCATCAATCCTCTTCCTTGGGTCATAATTTTTATAATTTCTACACGTGATGAGTCTGGATTTAAATTTAGAGGTGTTAATTTTACGAACGCAGCCAACCATATCATGATCTCCAATGCCCATAGGTATTACATTCGTACCACTGATGGATGCTTCATTGTTTGTTGCAATTATGTCAATTAAAGTTTTGGTTGATTGGGTAATCCTAGTCGGTTTATTTATTATTTGAATAAGGCCAAACAAGTTTATAATTGACGTTAACTCTCTACCATCATCGGGAACAAGATAGTTTACATTCACATCCCCCAATAATATAATTTCTTTGGATAACTCAGACGCCAGTGATAACATATCCCTCAGGCATGCATTGAAATTCTTATTAAGATGTTTAGAACCAACTGGAGGGCGATAAAAAACCGCAATAAGCCATCCTTTTGACTGATTTTGTTTTACCTCTATCCAAATGCATTCAACTTCATCATTTTCCAAGTCAATCCTACGTTCCCAACACAATTTATTCGAGATATACGCTGCGACACCCCCACCTTTACCACTGGATCTACATCGGCTAACGAACGAATACCCTGGGATTTCAAACAATGATTCAGGTTCATGTTCTGTTAGATGCGTTTCACTCAACGTTAGTATGTCGATGCCATTATAACTCTGCATTAGTTCACAAATGTGGAGACTGTTTGAACACAAACCTCTTACATTTTGATGGAAAATCTTAATTCCCTTTTTACTCATCAATGAAGCCATCTCTGGAATATATCTATCAGGACCAGGACATTTCTCCACGTCTCCACACAGCAATAGTAATAAGACTGTGAAACCTTGCTTCGAGCATCTAACAGGGAAGGTGGAAATTCCCTTTCTTAAGTGCCATAAACTCGACATAGTAAACGTCTCCTTACCAATATTAATTTCACTCCCTTCAATGGACAATCCAATACTATCTGAGCAAACAAAAACACTCTTTTTTACTTGGAAATTAACGACAAGAGTAAGAATAATGAGAGCTCTCCAAAACGCCGCCATCTTTGATCTTCATGGCATCAACTTTCGGGGCGTCCACCTAACCGCATACGAGTTCTTAACGCAGGTTTTTGTGGATGCCGCGCCATTACAATTCCCCAATGCCATCTTAGGGGATGCGCTTGCTCCATATGGCCGCATTGCAGCGGTCAAACACCTTCCTGTGAAGGGGTTTCCGCACATCCAGTGAGGCACACGGATGGTGTCGATGAATGTGCACACCCCCATCCCTGCGTATCTTATGATAGCCGGCTTTCGCTGCAAAGTCAGCTACCAAGGCCAGCCTACAATTTGTTTCGGTTGTGGTGAGCCAGGCCATACTATTAAAATATATCCTACTCGTGGCAAAGGCCGATCTTATTCTTCGGTTGTGAAGAATTCCAGGTCTATCGAACCTGGTGACTCCCTGGTTCACTGTTCTACGTCTGCATCAGAGCAGAGTGTCGATGATCATCCAGAGGTCAATGAGTCTGTTGCTTTGACCTTTTTAAAGGACGTATCCACCAAAGGACCAGCTGACCAAGTCCTGGCCATCCAACTAGCGTCGCGCTCTACGCCCATTAGAACTAAAAAAGCTAGCACATCCTCCACCGTGCAACCACTGTCTGGGAATGAACCACGGTCGGGGAATGAACCATCTCTTACAAACGCGGTTGCTTCTCCTTCATGGCCAGTGCGGAGTGTCCTCCCGGGCCCCAATGGAGGGCTATCCATCATGCTATCTACCGAAACCATTTCTCAGGAACCTCTGAGAAACGAACTAGTTCCAGCTTCAGTAGCTGGGGGCCCCACTACCATATGCGACCCTGTGCTGGATAGTGGTCGCCCAATTTTGGATCTTCCCCCACCGGAGTTCGATCCTTCCCTCCTGGACATGGCCCCAAAAGGCCAGAAACGGACATCGGTCTCCTGTGAGGGAAATAACTTGGCTATCAAAAAGGCCCTGATGGATAACTCCTCTCCTCCAAATTCTGATAAGGAGTCTGCTGATGAGGTTGAATCCATCCCAGACACAACCATCGATGTCCTCATTAATCCTGATATTCCCGCGTTAGTGGGTCTGGTCTGACTGACTCATTAATTCCACCTTGTGTCGTAGAAGAGCTCACTGTTTGTCAGACTCGAACTGTGGCCACTGTTACATCCCGTGTGGCGAGCGGTACTTGCGCTCTCTTAGACACCGTAGGGGCATCAGTAATCATAGAGGAGTTCTCCAGCACGGTTACGGAGTTCAGTTCCTCTAAAGCCATAACTCCTTCTTTATCTGCGCACGACTGTGTCGTCCCAGAAACTCTTCAGACACCCGAGTGTGTCCGTTCCGTCGCGCTGCTCCCAGATGCGCAACAGAACAGTAGTAGTTTGGACATCGTCCCTCCTACTCCAACCGTTCCCCAGCCGCCAAGCATGGGTCGCCTTCTTCCTGCATCTCCACCTCTTTTAGTAAAGGCGGAACCTGCCACCCACGACAATTCTTATCCTTCAGCTTTCGGGGATACACGGGAGAACCCCGTTGACTTGACCGTGAGCGATGAGGATTTCCGGGACATGAACTATGGGAAGATGATGGATGCAGTGACCAAACTGTGTCACCTACTCACCTTCCCAACGATTGCCCACTTTCACCTGCTCCTCTGCATTCACCAACTCGCTCATCTGATGACGAGGAGTCATCGGTTGGTTCTGCTATTTTTTCTGATGATGACGAGCTTGCCTCTCGTTCAGAAATTGTTGCTGCTGTTGTATCGGCTTCCTCTGGAAATTTGGAAGTGTCTTCTTTTAAATAGGTTTTTCGTTCAAGTTAATAACACTAAATATAAATGGTCTTAATGACCGTACGAAACGAATTACCTTTGTTCATTGGCTAAAATGTTTAAAAGCCGACATTATTTGTTTACAAGAGAGACACGCCTCTTCCCATGCCGGATCTCATGGATTTAGCTGTCCCAACATTTATTTGTGGGGATTTTAACGCTGTACTCGACCCGGATTTAGATCGACACCATCCTCAATCTTATCAGCGTTTCATGGGACCACGGATCGGGAGAATGTTCCTCCCATATCGACATGGTGTGGGCTCCCATTAGTTTAAAGCAAAATATGGAGGATAGTGCCTACTATCCCTCCTTCTTCACTGACCATCGATATTTACAGGTCACCTTTTCCCTCCCATCATCAGTGGGTCGGGTCCAGGACACTGGAAACTAAACACTTCTGTGATCGAGGATCCTGCGTTCGTTTCCTTAGTCAAGTCCTTCTGGTTTTTTTGGCAAACATATGAGCATGAGGCAGACTTCTCCAATCCCCTCGATTGGTGGGATACGGGTAAGTTTTACGTACGAGAACGGTGCAGGAAGAACTTCGAGCACATGAACTTCGTGAGGCTCAGGCCGCACAGGTTCGGCTAGGTGTCGTTGGGCAGAGGAAGGGGAGATCTCGTCATCTTATTTCTTTTCTTTGGAACACAAACATCAGCGAAGGAAGACCATGACCGGGATCAAAGATCCATCCTCTGGTCAAATCCACCATGACCCCTTGAAGATCTTAGGCGTTTGGCAATCTTACTACGATGGCCTGTTCACCGCCGAACACTGCGATCCCATTGTGCAGGCTCGCCTTCTATCAAAGCTTACAAAGTCGCTATCCGACCACTGTATGGACCACTGTATGGAAGTTTTTGCCAAACGATGCAAAGAGGAGGGCATCCCGCCACTGGAAATCCCGTTTAAAATCCCCATCCAATGCGTAATATCAAATGAAATTGTGACCGGTATGTTAATATTACGTTGGCTTGGATATGCTGATGATTTGGTCATTTTTGCGTTGAGTGCCACTCACCTCGACAAAATGCTCAACATCCTAAATGGGGTATTCATCAACTATGGCCTCACTATCAACATTGAGAAAACCGAGACTCTCATTCTCAACTGGAAACTCGGAAAATCTACCATAAATGACGTCTACCCAATCACCATCGCCTCTCTCGGTTCCGAAAACATCAAAAATAGAAAAGAGTTTAAGTACCTTGGCGCCCTGATCGAATATAACAACAGCTCCACTGGAGACTCCGAGATCAGTGCCAGAATCACCAACGCCACCTGCAAGTTCTTTGAACTTGCTGACTTTTTCAAAAATCGAAAAATTGCCCTGAAGACCCGTATCCGTTTCTTGGAAAGTCTAGTCAGATCAAGATTTACATATGGCTGCCAATGTTGGGTGTTGACCAAACGCCAGCTCGAAAAGATCGAAAGTGCCTACATTCAACTCCAGAGACACATGATAAAATGTGGTTACCAGAGGCAGACGACCCGCCACACCTATACGCGAAAAGACGGTACAGAGGGAGAATTCGCTAAATTCCGCCTAAAAAATGAAGTCACGAAGATCTGTGGAGCTGAGCCGCTAACAGATTTCATACAGCGGCAACAGTCCAATTGGATTGGTCACTGTGAGAGCTGACGAAAACTGTTATATTAAACAGCTCACTTTTGCCGACTATTACAAGGGCGAACCTAAAAAGTCTGGTAAAATGGACACCACTTATACGCAGGTCATGAAACAAGCTAAGCAAGACAGTAATAGGATAGAAACGGAGGAATTGGTGCTGATGATGCAACGTTGAAACTAGCGCTTACGGGCTCTAACCACAATGTTTTCGGCAATATTTTGACCGAAAATGTGGAATAATATTGATTGATTGATTGACTTGCAGAGTAGTCTGTGCGAGGGGCCACTGTCCGCGGAGGAATGTGAGGCTGCCGTTCTGGGGATGTCTTCGGGTAAATCTCCCGGTTCGGATGGTTTTCCCTCGGAATTTTATGTACGCTTGTTGAACACTTTAGGAACAGATTTAGTACGTGTTTTAAATTTCGCATATGAGAACGGGCGTTAATCCATCTCCCAACGCCGTGGTCTCATCATCGTTCTATATAAAAAAGGAGATCGGTTGGAAACAAAAAATTGGCGTCCCATCAGCCTCTTAAACGCCGATTATAAAATTGCCACCCGCGCCATTTCCGGTAGACTACTCAAGGTTATTTCTTCGGTTGTCTCACCTGACCAAACATGTGGAATACCGGGTCGCACTATCTCCGAAAACCTCAGCGTTCTTCGTGACGTCACAATTATGCGGAAACCGAAAACCTTCCGGTCGCGCTGCTCTCCTTGGATCAGGAGAAGGCATTCGACCGCGTGGACTGGAGTTTCCTGTCACGAACTTTGGAGGTTATGGGCTTTGGTCCCAGTTTTCGTAAGTGGGTCAGCTTATTTTATACTGACATTGAAGCTGTTGTTATCAACGGTTGGACGTCCACTTTTTTCAAGCCTTCCCGTGGAGTTAGACAAGGGTGCCCTTTGTCTCCCCTCCTATATGTCCTTTGTGCAGAGGTACTTACCTGCAATTTGCGGTCTGCACATGGAATTTCTGGCCTTCGGCTGCCTCGATCGTTACAGGATCTTTGCTGCTCAGGCTATGCGGACGACACGACCGTTATCATTACATCCGATGATTCTATCTCTTCTGTTTTCGGGGTTTATCAGCAGTATGAGCTCGGCTCCGGTGCCAAACTAAACCGCACTAAGTCCACAGGTTTGTGGCTTGGCACGTGGAAAGATCGCTCAGACACTCTGCACGGTTTGGATTGGGTTAAACACCTCCCAGTGCTCGGAGCCGTTCTAAGTGCCTCTGATTACTCGAAAGAGACCTGGGAGCCTCGATTGGTGAAGGTGCAGAAAAGGTTAGCATCCTGGAAAGGGTGCAGCCTTTCTTATCAGGGTAAAGCCCTCATAATCAATACATTAGCACTGTCGCAAATCTGGCACTTATGTGCCATATTTTCCATGCCATCATGGGCGGAGTCTAGGCTTGACAAAGCCATATGGCCCTTCTTTTGATCCGGCAAAAGAGACCTTGTTGCTCGGCGCAATATTGTTACACCGAAGTTGGCTGGCGGTTTCAGCGTCATGGACTTTCGTTCGAAAGCTGATGCGTTGCGCCTCCAGTGGTTTCGGCGTTACCTCACCGACTTGTGTGCCAAATGGAAAGACCTTTTCCGGTATATGTTCCGACGGGCATTTGGCAAGGAAATTCCCCATATCTTGGCACAACGGTCCTGTTCCAAAGTCCTCACGCTCCACCTTCCGCCTTTTTATCAACAGCTTCTAAAGGCATGGAAGCAATTTGGCGGTGGCCTTCATGTTGATCAGTTGTGTTTAAGCATCAAGCTGGATGTCCCCCTGCTCATCTCTATAATGTCCACCCAGCAGGCGTACCAAATTGCGCTGAGAATACGCTGCAAACCTCCGCACTGTGTAGAGAAGTTCTGCACCGTCTACGGGGACCTGTATTGGTCCAATACGTGGCAGCAACTCCACCTCACTGCACTAGATCGTTTCGTGGTCGACCTTAATTGGAAGATCGCGCATGGGGTACTATACACTGCGGCTAGGCTGGTTAACTCTTTCGGGTATCGTCGAATGGACGTTATGTGTTTCTGCCATGGAGATGAGGAAACGCTGGAACACCTTTTCTTTGACCGCGCATTTGCGTAACTTCTGATTAATTGGACCTATTTCCAACTCGTTCTTCCCGTCACAAAGGCAACTCCTTTCACGGTTGAAGAAGTCCTCTTTGGTTTCTCTGGCACTCGGGTGAAGTCTACTCCAAAAATCATCATGTGGATGATCCACGTGATGAAACACCTTATCTGGATCTGTCGATGTGACTTCCGCTTCCGTGACATTCCTCCCGACGAGGGGAATTGCTTGAAGACTCCAATTGCTCGCATTAAGTTTTTGTTGCGAGTTCATTCCGCTAGGAGTACTACACCTCTAAGACGGTCCCGCTTTGTTAAAGAGTGGTTGGCCGGTGGGACTCTTCGCAAATTTATTGACGAGAAGCTGGTCTTCTCTTTTTAACATTTTTAATATTTTATCCTTTTTAATTTAAACCTCCCCTCGCCTCCGCGTTGGGATAAACTAGTTAATTTAGGATAAATTTAACTCCTTCCCTGGTCTCTCCTTAATTGGTCTGAACTGGGTGAAGTAAACACTATAATTACGAGGGTGGGAGTCGTACTCTCAGCATGTTCAGCAGCTATGTAAGCTCCCTCTGTTTAGAATATTCATTGCATCTACGTCCTCGGAACGTAGGAATATTCTACTCAAAATAAAAACTTACCTGACGCGAGAGGCACTCTGATCACATAGGGAGTCCTCTCAGGATGAGGCCCTCTCATTGCACTTCGACTGGGTTGACTCCTGCAATTGCCCCAAATGTGGGCAACTCGAGCGTATAATTTCTGGTAGTGGGGACCTGCGTTCGCGCTCGTCCCCTTCATTCCCAAAACAAAACACTCAAACCAAATCTAACGAACTACGTGAAGTTCACGGTGTCGCCGAATCAACATTCGATCGACAGCCAGTAGCACCGAGCGAGCAACAAATGCATACGTCAAAAAGAATCCTTCCCATCCTTTGTCAAACTCCTTTCACAAGAATCCGAAAACTACCAACGACGACAAAAAAGCTACAATCACAGACACCGATCATCAACAACACCTCGATCTATCGAATATCACATCCCGTCGTTCAACTCGTTGGCAGCGATCGCAACAAAACCACCGCCTGCAACTTCGAGCTGTCACTTCTGCCACCCTGCATCCAACTCTCTCACCCATCCTTTATGCGGCACGTTCACAAAACAACATTCCCTCACACATCTTCACTGACTGACGAATTCATCACTACTGAGTGCACTCCCACGTCTGATTGATTTACATATACGAACTCGGCGCCAATGCGAATTCGTCTCCCACAACACTTCGCATTTCGACGTAGAAAATGTCTACGACCACACCACCAGGAAAACACCGGTTCCCGTCCGATCACCGCAGTCAAGTCTGGTCGCCAAGTGACGGCCAACGGAACCGCTTGTTTTTGCACACCGTTTTTCGCGTTTATACTTTCAAAATAAGGGTCGGTATCGCTTCTCGGCCTTTTGGCTAAGATCAAGTTTCAAAGTTCGAAAATTTTGTAGTTTCCTTTGCTCCCACACGCTCGAGTATTGGCCGAAAGGCTAGTGCGGAGAGTCCGCATCACATAGCGACGTACAATGGCGAGACTACGTTCTTTAGCGATCGAATTGGAAGAAGCAGACGTGGCCACCAAAGATGGCCCTGTCAATGTCAGGCTTGAAATATTAAATGGTATAATTGCCGCGGGTATGTCAAACGAAGATGTCGAAGGCATCGAAAGCGCTTCCAGATTGAAATGGTTCGTGGTTTTCAAGAATACAACCAACCGCAACCGCAACATAGACAAAGCATTCAAGTTGAACGGCAAAAACGCGACATTGCGACATCCGAACCCGGCTAGATCAACAAACAAACTAACACGTGTCAGAGTATATGGATTCCCACTTGATGAAGAGAAAGAAACATTGCACAAAGCTGTAGCTTTTTACGGTACATTTAATAATATTCGAGACCTGCCCGATCAAACATGCCAACTCAAGACAGTGGTACGAGAAATACATATGGACATAAAACACGAAATCCCATCGTATATTTATGCCGGTAAACAGCAAGTGCAACTAGAATACTATGGCCAAATCAAAACCTGTCGCAAATGCCACAAATCTGGACACTTTGCTCGTGAATGTGACGCTGGTCGTGTTTGTAAAGTGTGTCGGCCGAGCACAGTAAAGCTGAATGTCCAAATCAGCGCTGCTACCACTGCTACGAGACAGGCCACATCGAAATCATGTGCCCCAAACTTTTAGAGGAGTACCTAAAACAATACCCGGCACTGAATGAAGGAGAAAACAGTCTCACAGGCGCACCAGAGTCGATATCGTGGGGTAACAGCGAAATGCCCGAACAAGACGAAAGTAACGGACTACAAAACCACGCGCAAGCCGGAAAAAGCGCTGAAAATAGCACACAACGAGAGACCGGCCACGAAACCGCCATGGCAATCGATCGTGCAGGTGAAAGCAGCAAGACTACAACCGAGAACCCTGACAAAGACACAGCCGAGGGAGATACAATAAACGAAGGTAACGAACACGATTCTGCGGTTCGAGTCAGACTAGACTTCTGTACAGCTGGATACTCCAAAGTCCACCCAAAAGAGCAGACAACACCACATGAGACCGAACCGCTCAAATCTGCAAAGAAATGAAATAGACCAAAACGAGAAACCCAATGACCATGCCCGAAAGGAAGAAGTGCCAATACATAAGGCCCAAGCAAAACGCGACAAAATGGAGCTCGAAGTCGAAAGCAACTCAGACGGCGGAGGCACGGAGGCATCCGAAACCATAACCGAAGGTGACGATAGCACCACAGATATGCAATTAGATAAACACAAACAAAGCGAAAGACGGAAACGAAGGATAAAGCGTGGGCGAGAGAAAAACCCAAAGAGCCCTAATCCCAAAAAAGACCAAAAGAAACTGAGAACAGCCATAATCTCACATGCAAAGAGCAGAAACTGCTTCTTTAAACAAACACATTCAACTTAAAACTAATATCCTTAAATGTAAACGGCATGGCGGAACACAGGAAAAGACAGCATATTTTTTAACTATTTGACCACCCTGACAGCAGATGTGCGTCTATTACAAGAGATACACAACGAATCGCGTGCGGAGGCAGAACAATGGACAAAAGAATGGGGGGGGGGAAAGCCTTCTGGTGCCAAGGCACAGCAATTATTTTTAAAAAAAATATTGACTTAGCTTGTCCGTGGAAAAACTAACAACGGACAACGACAGTAGAGTTACGGCAATCAAAGTAATTATACATGACACAGAACTAAACATCATGTCAGTCTACGCCCCCACAACACCGGAAGTTAGAAAAAAGTTTTTTAACAGATTGTGGAGCTTCGAAACAGGCGAAACGAACTTGTTTGTCGGGGGCGATTTCAACTGTGTGGAATCCCCCGCGATGGACAAGTTCGGAGGCAACCCGAACAGTGGCACAGTCGGGGGAGCAGAACTCCGGGAGTTCACTGACACCGGACACCTGATAGATATCTGGCGCCTTCAGCATAACTGGGACAAAATCTTCCCATGGCACAATGGCTCCTATACCCTGAGATCCAGACTAGACCGTTGGTACATACCAGAAACCCTGGTCGCTAAAACGCAGTCGCACATCCGGGCATGTCCCCATTCCGACCACAGTGTGGTGGAAATCCAAATGAAAATCAGCCAACAGAGAAGGAAAGGACGAGGGGTCTGGAAGATGAACATAGAAATCCTTAAAGACAGATCTTACCAAAGAGAAATGAAAGCTTTCCTGATTCTATGGAGGTCATTCAAACCGGACTACCCTTCCCGTGCAGGATGGTGGGACGAAGGAAAACAGAAAATAAAGTCAATAACAATTAAACACTGCATACGCAAAGCACGCAATCGCAACAAACAGGAAGTCGAACTTTTAAACAAACTGACTCAATTAAAACAACAGACTAACCCCAACCTAAACTCTATAGCGGAACTTGAACGCCAACTATCGGAGCTAGTGGAAGCAAAGATACGAGGTGTTCAAATTCGGAGCAGAGTAACCGGGATGGAAAAAGGCGAGAAACCAACTAAATTCTTCTTTGCTCTGGAGAAGAAAAACAACCTAAGAACACGATAACAGAACTCAGAACGCAACACAGCACCGCCACAACAGACATCGACATCTTGGAAGAAGCGCGCAAATTCTAGCAAGACCTATATACTGAGGAACCAACCGACAACAGCCAACAAGACAATCTACTCCAGATGCTTAGCAACAGACTGAACGACGAAGAGAAAGACCTATGTGAAGGACAAGTGCTCAGAGAAGAGCTAGAGCGTGATATAAACGATTTTAAAAATGACAAAGCAAAAATACTGGCAGCTCGTCTGAAAACGGTCCTGCCGTCGGTAATAGACGAAGACCAAACGTGCGGAATACAGAACAATATTTGAAAACCTCTTTAGACTTAGAGACATGGCACACACAGCCCAAGCGAACAAGACGAACTTGATACTAATAAACGTTGATCAAGAAAAGGCCTTTGACCATGTCAATCGACAATTCCTATTGAGAACATTAGAAAGGATGAACTTCGGTCCGTCCTTTTGCCGATGGATTAGCGTCCTCTATGAAGGATCGAACAGTCACATTCTTAACAACGGCTGGTTATCAGATCCCGTTCTGTTAAGACGAGGGGTGACACAGGGATGCCCTCTCTCCCTACTCCTCTACACGATCGTAGCCGAAGTACTCGGGAACGCAATTAGAGTCGACAAATCGATAGAGGGTGTCCTGACACCAGGCACAGCTAAACGCAGCAAGATCGTGCAGTACGCTGATGACAGCACACTAACGCTGAAGGACGACATATCGGTTGCCCGATGTTTCGATGTTATAAGTCATTATGAGGCGGCATCGGGGAGCAAACTCAACATAACCAAAACCGAAGGCATCTACGTAGGCGCAAATGCAGGCAGGACGCGCGGTCCGGTCCCCGTCGTTTGGAGGACCGACGCCATCGAGGTTCTCGGGATCCAAGATAGGGAACACTCTAGAACAAGACTGGGAGAAGCTTGTGAAGAAAGCTGAATCGAACCTAGAGCGGTTGTCCTCCGGATCTCTGACCCTGACCGGAGGACCACCTCTGACCCTGACTCATCCAATGGGGAATGAAAGTGCCACCAACATGCCCATTCTGCACTCAATACGAAGACACACACCATGCTTTGATAAGTTGCAAACGCGCGAAAGACCAGTGGATGAAAATCGAACCCCTACTCGAGGCGATTGCGGAAAGACAAATTAAAGTATCGCTCACAATAATTGTTTTCTCGTAAGGACTGCCAGTAGCGCCTCCGGCACGGGTACTAACCAGATACCTGATCCTTCGACCACCAGTGTGTTATGGTCCACAAGGAACCAGGCTGCGTACGAAAGAAAGAACAAAGAAGAGGACACACATAAACATATTGTAAATAGTGCCAAAGCTCGAATTAGGGTAGAAACAGGATAAATAGGAACGGGAAGACATCATTTTGTAAATAGGATTCAACAGAAATAAAAAAAAATTTTAAAATAAAAAAAGTACTGTTTTTCTAAGCTTAATCATTTTTGGTTAAGTTTACACTTGATCTATCACCAATTTTCTAGGTTCGAGAATCGTTCACATGTGTTGGTTGTGGTGGATCCATGCTCTAGGTTGCTAACCTAGTAACACTGCTTGAACACGCACTCTCTTGTCTGCCAAGACAAGCACATCTCTGGTTCTTTTTGGAACCCTTGTTGATTTGCTGTTTGTTGAAGCTGCGAAAGCCGGGCTCTCGTATTATACGAGTAACTGTCCCCGTGTCTAGCACCAGCGTTCGCTAACACGTTCGCGCGTTTATGTTGGCTTGACGGACATATCTCCGGTTCACTCAGAAGCCTTGCGCGATTTACGTCCTAAGTGCCAGTCTTTTCCTTCAGTTAGGCCTTATTTCCTTTTAGCAGCTTATACAATTATACCGTGTAAGCTGTTCCCGTTTTTATTTTGACATTATATTATTTTTTCCGACTGGCGAAGACTTTAGCTGCTTGACATGCTAAGTACCGAAACAGTCGAATGCTTTCTTTCAATTAAGTTTCCCAGTATTTATAGTCGCTAGCCCGTGTTTGGCTAGTAGACTCTGTTTACATTGCTATTTACCTATATATATAATTATTATCGTTACCTTATAGTCTTCAGCCCATGTCTGGCTGTTTGACTCCGCTTGTTTATACTATTATAATATTATAATTCCCGTGCCGTACATACCCATACGCACGTTTATATTTTGGCTTTGTGGCATACTCTGCTGTTTATATGTCATAAGAAAGCCCAGCTGTTTGTTCTTAAATAAGTCTTATCTTCCTTTTCGCGGCAAGCACGAATATACTGTGGTCATCGTTCTCATTATTATTTACATTTACAACCGTTAATTTTCGCTTCGGGGGAAGAGTCTGACCGGAAAAATCCGGCCGGTTACCAATCCAAGTGATGCTTTACCAGTCTAGTCTATTATATTTTCTGTTCGATATCGTCGAATACAAGTTGTATCGACGTTATCTTAAGTAATTTACCCTCGCAATAGTATCCCGTTCTTCGTCTTGATGCTATTTCTCCTTTTCTAAAGACCGTAATTGTTAATACGGCGGCGAACACCGCGAATGCCACCTCGTCCCACAATAGTTTTCACGGGCGCCCGCCATGAAAACCAAACCTTCGGCTCCGTTATCCGAGCCTGCTGAAAAGCGCCTCACAATGGACTGCGTTGTCCCTTTTCCCACCAGTGGCCTCCCATGCCCCGAGTGTGGCAAAACGCAAAGAACAACATCGGCGTTCAAGCAACACACAAGGAATGTCCATAAAACATCGAACGTCGCTACTCAGACGACGTGCTCGGCATGCGGTCTACCGTTTAAATCCTTCCAGTCAGGATCCTCGCATTACGCGAGATGCAATGTGCGCTGGGCGAAAGACAGAAGCTCCAACTTCCCACATATTGGGTCGCCCCAGTCATCTGCCGCAGCCGCCACTTCGCAGTCCACTTCCACACCAGAAGCTGAGTTGCTCCCAAGCGAGTGTCCGGCGGAAGCCCTCCTTACCGACGAGCCTGAAACCACCCAGACTCCACCGCCAACCAGACCATCTCGCAATCGTTGATGCACTCCACGCCGAACAAACCGGCCAGCCTCTCCATCTCCCGTGGCCTCGCCAATTCCGACCACGCCATTGCGCCTGTTCCTAGAAGATAGTGTCGCCACCCCGGTGAATCCTTCTCCCGAAGTGACCGAGTCGCCAACCACATCTAGCTGTCCCACTGGCACCTCCACCTCCGAGAGCCCGCTACCACCAGTTCAGGTCGAGGACTCGCAAATAGAACCGAGCCAATCTCCTGTCGCTTTGCTGTCCGGGAATGAAAGCCCGCCAACGCCGGTTCAGGTCGACGACCCACAAGAACAACTGATCCTACCATCGCCAACGCTCTCCCCCTCCAATGTCGACGCTTCCCCCAAGCTCTCGCCACTAGCCCGTCATCCACCTACCTTCTACAGTCAGGTCGAAGGCATACAAGAAACGGTCGACCGTTTCCTTGCGGAATGCGATATCTCTCCTCCACTGTCCCCACCTAAGGCGCCAAGTACACCCAGGAACTTGGTCACTGAGGCAGAACCCACCATCACATCATCATCAGCTGTATACCCACCACCAGCGCCGAGATCCATGCAGTACCGAAGGCCCAACTCCACTGCAGACAGGCTAATGGCAAACATCAATCGAAACCTCCTGCCTGTGCTAACGGACGATACCGACAACGCGAAACTATGTTGGGTCGCCTGTAGCAGTGGCCACACCACCTTCCGTGAGAGCACCTCCACTTGACATTTCACACTTTGAGGTCCTCGACGAATCAATGAGGAGCCCACAACCCACCAATGTGGCCACCAATAGACCATGTCGTGCCGTCGCAAGTGACTTGTTTACACCATTACGGCCTCATGAACCCACTGTTGCCCATCCACCAAATGCCAGCGAAAGCAACCCTCCAACACCAGCACCACCTGCTTCGCCAACATCGGCTTCTCCCACAGATCCACCTAGCCCGATTACAGCAGGTCCACACGCCGAGACTTTCCCGTCATCCACCAATGTGGAGCAACTCCGATCATTCAAGAATCGTTGGGCTGCAGCCTTCCCAATCGATACACCCTGGGACGAATTCTCAACCACATGCCAAGAATTCGCCGAACAATCCATGCACCCCATCCCAGACGTTCCACACAACGTCGTCCGGACCGACCTAGCGCCAGACCCCGCCACCTCCACCAAAACGCGACATCTTACGACCCCACCGAGGCGCGTCGTTTACAAACTCTGTACAACCATTCGCGGAAACGAGCAGCTCGGAAAGTGTTGGGGGAGAATAGCCCGTTATACACTGGCACAAACGAGGCGGCCCAGGCTTTCTTCACTGATACCTTTAGGCCAAAACAATGTGACACCACGGCACTATTAGATGAACTAAATGAACATGTACCAACAGCGCCCACTGAGGAAGCTTTGTTCTGCCCACTTTCCGCTGAAGAAATCAAAACCAAGCTCGCTTCGATGGCCAACTCCGCACCAGGCCCGGACAAAGTGGAGTTTCGGCACCTACGTATAGTCGACAAAAGCTGCAACATCTTGGCATCCATCTTCGCCCGGTGTTTCGTGCAGAAAGATGTACCTTCCATTTGGAAAACCGCCACCACTATCCTTATCCATAAGAAGGACTCCACCGAGAACATCGCCAACATCCGCCCAATCGCTTTGATGTCATGCACATATAAGCTGATGATGGGCATCCTCGCCAGACGCATGTCAAGGTTCGCGATTGACAATGAGCTCATGTCAGCTGAACAGAAAAGTGCCAGACCAGCTGAAGGATGCTACGAACATGGTTTCATTCTACAATCACTTGTAGGAGATGTTAAGCGCCAACAGAAGAAATTATACTTAGCATGGCTAGACCTAAGAAACGCATTTGGCAGTGTTACACATGCTGCAGTCTACACCACCCTTTACCACATGGGCTACCCAGAAGACCTAATCAAGTTCATTCGAAATGCATACACCAATGCATCCATGGCTGTACGTACATCAGCTGGTCTTACCGAAGACATCCCGATCCACGCTGGTGTAAAAACAGGGCTGCCCGATGAGTCCGATACTATTTAACTTAACATTAGAACTAGTACTCCGCAAAGTAAAGGCTGCTGCAATCACATCCCGACGGGGCTCGGCCCAACACCACGACATCCCAGTTTCTGTTCTGGCCTACGCAGACGACCTAGTCCTAATCGCGCGCCGACAGGACAGCCTTGAGGAACTACTGACTGCCGCTTCGTCCGCTGCAATGACCGTAGGTCTGGAGTTCCGGCAAGACAAATGTGCATCACTCAGCATCCGCAGAGCTGAGCAAGGGGAGATGGTGGTAGACACCAACAATTTTCTTATCCAAGGCCAAGCCATCCCTTCACTGACAGCCCAGGAAAACTATCGATACCTCGGGGTTCCGATAGGACTCGTCCACAACGTGAACAACCTTCCAGAGCTTGTTGACCGTCTCATCCCGACCTCATCAGCATTGAAGGCTCGTTACTGTCTCCGTGGCAGAAACTTGATGCAATCCGTACGTTCGTGCAGCCAAGCCTAACATACACACTCCGAGCTGGCAACCCGCTCAAACAGTCCCTGGAGAAGTATCGTTCCACCCTAACCAGAGTTGTGAGGAAAATACGTGATCTGCCCAATCGCGCAACAACGAACTACATCTTCGCATCCCGTCAAGCAGGCAGTCTGGGCTTACAAGATCCGTTACAGGAATGCGACGTCCAAACCATAATACAAGCAGTGAAGATGCTGGCCTCCTCCGACCCCGCGGTAGCAGCTATTGCCCGCACCAAACTCCTACAGAGTGTCCGTTTCGCTGCCCAGCACAACCCAACGCCTGCATTCGTAACAGCCTACCTCTCCTGGCTTCCAGATGAACGATTGCAAAGCCCACGTTACCGTTACCAGTCCCTTTGGACAAGAACAAGGAAAGCCACTCGGAACCTCAAAATAATCATCAAAATTCCAGAGATCGGCGAGCCAACCGTGTCCACCGACGACTCCGGCCCTGCCGAAGCACCCGCGGTATGCCGATTCTTACACAACGTGTGTAGAGGCAGATATGCCAAAAATCTAGCTGAACTCAACGATCAGGGGAAAGTAGCCCGGGCCCTAGAGGCCGACCCGTACATCAATGGCTACCTCACATGCCGCTGAACCACAATATCACTTTCAGAACAATTTTCTCCAAAAATTAAAAAGTTCTCATATTGCTGCTCAGGACATGTTTTCCTCTATTGAGGAAACTTACAAGCCAAGCACAAGTACTGTCATCTTTTCCAAATGGTGCTCCATCACCTCCCAAAACTACTTGGAAAATATCTGGTTCATTGAACCAGAGAAGAACTTCATTGCATTTTCCCAAGATCAGTGGAGTTTACATTGGCATCAACTTATTGTAAGGCAATAAACGTGGAACATTACACTCCATAACTTGCATTCTTTCAAACTTACTACCTTGCTTAATTGACGTTTTAGTGGAAAGGGTCTTTATACTTTGCTTTCCCCATTGCTCCCCTGGTATAATAAGTAGCTACCCATTGCTCCCCTAGTATAATAACTAGTACATTATCTGAATCTTCAAAACTTGTAAACGGAAATCTACAAACATGCTTTTCCCAAATATGCATTGTTTATGTATCCCCAAACTCCAGTAGCCAATCAGGAGCCTTAATATTCGAGGCTATCACTTTCAGTCAGCTCTCGGGACAATGGCCTCCAACGAGACCGCTCTGTTAACTAAAGACTTTTGTGTTATGCATGTCATAAATAATGCTAAAAGTAAATTAACCTCATTTACATTTTCGTCATGGTGTAAGTTTATTTCTTTCGTGGCGAAATGGAGAAGATTATCAAGCAAAGAAGGTGAAATGGCTTTGGAATCTGAGTCGAAACTTGGGTTGAATTTGGCCTCCACTTACAATTCCTTGGTATCAAGTTCTGCAGATACCAGCACGCTGTAAGTTTAATCGAGTGTTACAATCGATTTTGTAACATTCAAATGCTCTCTGGAGAAGAAGAGATCAGCTGACCAATTTAGTGTGGTACAAAGTGTAATCCCGTAGGATTTGCATGCTAAAATTAATTGTTTTTCTTTTTTGAGTTGATTTGGAGTCAAACTATCAGAAAATAATGGCGTTCATATTTTCAGACCCCTCTACCCCCCGCTGTGTGGCCTTTATCGTCCGGATCCCCCCCGGACTTACTTAGTGCCTGATCTCTGTTAATAATGAACAGATTTTCACGATCTTAGTGTCATTTTAGGGGTTCCTGATGACGCCGAGTCCATTTATGACACTTTCGATGCGATCTGAAGTGGCTATAATCGACTTTCGGTTTCAATCGACATTGAAGTCATTATCATGCTAACTGGGTTTTTCAGGCACGAGAAGACGATTAGTGCCGTCTTTTTGAGATTAGACTGCCCTTTCACAAGATCAGGTCACTTTACTTGACATTTCGTCCAAGTACAATTATGCCATTCGTCTTAAAACCAAGATGGCTGCCTGGAGAACACATGGTAAGGCAACTGTCATTAACTGTTAGTCGTATTTTAAGCTTGATGAATAGTTGACAAACGTTTTATGAATATGAAAAATGCTTTGTTAACTTAGGTATAATTAAAATGTAATCCTCAATCGAATTGGACGATATATTTGTAAAATTATTGATGTTTATTTATGTACATGTATTTGCATAAATAATGACATGAATGTCAAGTATTGTTTAGGTATTTATTTTGAGTGCATATGATACATTCAGGACCTGCATCCCGTTTCTAAAGCAACAGCAACTAAGTATGAAGTTAAATTCTCATATCAATGATGTTTTTTCTCGCTATTTACGTGATAAATGTTCATATGATGTTTTTTTCTCGTTATTTACGTGAGAAACGTACATATTGTAAACTTCCGAAAATAAGGCCTCCGAAAATAGTCCCCTAGAATATAAGGTCGCCAACAACTTACACATGTACAAATATAATAATGTAATATAATTTTGTATTAATTCCTTAATTTCTAAGATGGGTCGAGCAAGATTAAGATCATATAGCAGCCATGTCTGATAAGAAGAGCGTGTGTATCATCTGCAATGAGGGCGCCACCTCAAGCAAGCGACTTATAAACAATCTTGATATGATTGACGATCTTCATTGTTGTAACGAGCGACTGTCTTTCGGTCAAAGTGATATCAAACCTGATCGCTTAGCCAGCTTGAATGAATATGAACGCAAATCTGTTTATTATCATAGTGAGTGTCGAAAACCCATTGTCAATAAGAGCGTGATTGAACGGATCAGGGGTAAGCGAGCCTGGTCCAATGATTCTCTTGTGTGTCCTGTGCGAGGGCCTGGGCGCCCTTCCAGTGAGGAAACCTCTGCCCTCGAAAAGTACTACCATAGGAAATGCTTGAGATATGCTCAGCGCACGTTCACTCCAGTATATCCTAATAATGTCGACCAGCTCATTCGCTCTGCATGCGATGAACAGTTGCTATTATCCATTCAAAACACCCTTACTGACGATGATGTTACCCTGAGTATAGCTGATGTGAATGGTGCATACTTGTCAATTTTGAAGAGGTATCAGGTGCATATTAATGAGAAGGAAAACTACCGCAAGCATGTCAAAAAGCTATTAACTGAACGGCTTCCAAATGTACAATTTGTTAAATCACTGCGCAAAAATGAGCCTGACAACCTCGTTCTCCCAACAGCCGTTTCCAAAGCTATAGAACTTCGATCTTCACTGCTGGATGACGGCAACACGATTACCACTTTGAAGAACATGGCCAACATTCTACGATCAGAGATGATGCAACACCGAAACTGGTCGTTCAACGGCAGCTTTGACGACTTTGAAAATCCTCCACTACTCCAGTTCTTCCTCAGTCATTTCCTCTTCGGCCGACATATTCTCAAGGTTTCAGGAATGCGCAATGAAGAAGTGGACAAAACTGTTGATGTTGCTTGCCAGTTTCTTGTACAAAATACTCGGAGCGATCGCCAGGTGATGCATCAGTCAAAGAAGAACCACAGGTTTCAGCAGACTGTCCAGACGCCCCTGTGTATCGGCCTGCCTCTTACGAGTGCGTGACAAGAATCTGGTCAACAACATCTCGGAAGTCTAGATTGGGAGCAACAACAAGAAGATCCTTGACCTCGAAAAGCACGTTGAGCAAAGTGTTCTTCAACGGATCAAGGATGCTGGTGGATTTTGTCTGCCAGATTTTGTCAAAAAAGGTGTTAACGTCTGGTTCGCTGTTGATAATATCGACCTCTTAGAAGACACACCAACTGGCCAGAACACATTCCACGGCACAGTAATTGTGATCAACCAGCGAGCCGAAGATGGAGAGCCCGTCAACCAACCACTTGTCCTCCCAGAGAAGCTTCTCTCACCGGCACCGCTCGCGTTTGAAGTCAAGTACCTGCAAGAGCAAATCATCAAAATCAAGTCAATTCGATATGAAACTACCTGATGGAAAAACGTAAGAGTCTGATTTCAGAAGACTTCACTCACACTTGGGCGCTTGCTAACTACTTCGCTACTGGTGACGACGGTGAAAACGACGGAAATATGGTTAATGAAGAACAACAGGAGATTGAAGAGCAGCATGGTGCAGTTGATGATCAAACATCTGGGAATCCCAATGACTGTATTCTTTCTGTGAAAGAACGAATCCATAAGGCTGAAAGGTTAGCAAAGGAAGAAGTTATGCCAACTTGGGCTGCTACTAAATCTCTACTGTTATCACGTTCCTCTCAGAGTTACAGCCTGACTTACTCAGAGGTGATTGCTCCGCTCTTCAAGAACTCGTCCACGGATTACACAACCTTACATACTGTTTTGATGTTGACGCAGGAATATCTGCTTTTGTTGTCGGTCCTGAGAAAAGAACACTCATAACACTCGATTTGGATCTTTACAACTGCGCCCTACATATTCAGCAGTCAGTGGGTAATACCAACTGGATCCTCCGAGCAGGCGTTCTACATATCGCGTTTGCTGCCTTGCACGACCTTGGCAAGACAATCGACGGAAGTGGCATCGACACATGTGCCATTGAAAGCGGCATATACACTTCTGCAGCATTCGCGGGATATACGGTGGTAAAGCATACAAGCGAGGCGTTGAGTACCACATCACTACCAGCTTGGCGATCATGATGATGAGGACTCAATGAAGAAGTTCAAGCTGAAGACCTTCTCAAACTGGATGGAGAAAACTAAAGTCAGCTTGGGTGACAAGGTTATCAAATTACGTGAGGAGCGTGAACTGCTCGGTAGATTTCTCATCATCCAAGGAAGCCGACCTGAGCTGGTGCCAAAACTAGAGGAGACAATCGGAAAGTATGAGATGTCAGTGGTGCCACGCTCCCTTTGCGCTGTTGATGGCTCACTCTATATCCCGACAGACAAAGCCAGTCTGATGCATGCTGTTGAAGGAGTCAAAGCTCAACCACTTCAATCTACCCCTCTGCTCGATATAGCGCCAGCGCGTTGTGTAACTCGTGCGTAACATTGGTAACAACGATTGTTTCTAAATCTTCTGCAATATTGTTGATAGTAACATCTGAGATTTCGCTTTTGAATTTATCCAGAAACAGGTCAAATTACCTATTTGACATGTGTTGAGAGTGTGGGTCACGGCCCCAGCTCCCAGGGTCTGCTCTATTTTCAAGAAGGCCTTTAGCCATATGAGAGCCATATAATATGTACTTGAGCACATTTGAACGTTTCCATGTCAAACATTAGTTGTTTTCGTCTTTCGATAGGAATTTTTCAATGGTAAATAACATTTATTATATTTATGAAAGATTTAAGGTGTTAACATTTATTATATTTATGAAAGATTTAAATTTGCTACTGCAAAAGAACGCGTTGCTTTGTTTTGTAATTATAAATACCTTTTTCGTTCCTTCGCCAAAAAAGTAATTAATTACCGGTTAAAATTACCACAAATGTAACGAGTACTCACAACACTGGGAATTTCAAACTGGTGCTTGTCATACCCAACTCATTGATGTGTGTCAAACAAGGTGGATTCATAGGATTGATGGTTTGCATGTCTTCACAGAAGCTTTTGCACCTGTCATTCATTCCCTTGAAGACATCAAAGAAAACGTGGGAGGTGAATGGAAAACTGACTCAGTGTGTGACGTTGATGACATATCGTTTTAGTTTATCGTTTGTTTGATTATTGTTTCTCCATGTCTGGAGGTCACACATCCTCTTACCAAGCAAGTTCAATCTTCCACATTTGCTGTTGTTGCTGCCAACGAAAAAGTACCGCTCCTTTATGCGACTTTGCAACAGATGAGATTGGATATATCTTAGCTGCATTCAAAATATGGTATGGTGATGCATCCAAAGCACATATTAGTATCATGGAAGCCTGTCGTGATAAATCCTTTTGCTTAAAGCTTGTAAATGGCAAGCCTTCTCTTAAAAAGAAACATTTATTTTTATCAATCACAAGGAGTTATGGCAATTTGCCAGTTGAGTTTCTTAGATTTTGTTGTTTACACAATAAGTGATATTCATGTTGAGAGGGTATATTATAATGAACTTGAATGGGAAGAGAGTACATTGCCCAATAAACTGCTTTTTATTTTGATTATTTAATGAATTTTGTTTAATTAGTGATGTAAAAACATTAACAATGTTAAAGAACGAAATAGAGTTTCGTTATCGTTGATAATAGGAAACAAAATTGTTAAGTAAATGAACTTAATTATTATTGATAAAGTATGTTGTACAATTAGATAATTAATAACATATTATGTATATATCTTGACAAAAACCAAAATACATAATTATTATATATTGTACTGCCTACAGTACTTTAAGTACACAAACAACAGTATGGCTGGTAACCTTTCATTTACATCAATGTGTATCATGTGGATCAATGGCCTGGAGAACAAAGTAAGATAACAGCAGATAACCCAAATCTTGTTCATGTCAGTAGCCATTGAAATTGGTAAGTTATGTTGGAGAATGCAAAAGCTCTTTATTCTCTGAATAGCTTGTTCAATGTGTATGAAGTGTTTGGCAATCCTTGTCGTTTTGACTTCATCCTCTTCAGAAAATTGTTTCTACTCACCAAGGGAGGTAAATTTAATGAGACATCAGCTGGTAAATTGTCTTCGAACCCTCTATCGGTCATTATCACCTGGTTCCAGTAACTTCAGAACTCCACAGTCGTTGGTCAATTGTTTATCTGAAGTGTTTCCGGCATAGAGTTCTGAGACAAATGTTATGTCACCTCTGGGAGAAATACCAACCAGACCTTTGCCAGTGTTATGGTGTTTGTACATTGAAAAGGTAGCACTTTGACTTCTTGGTTGAGAGGAAATACTGTCATGCATCTTCATATTATTTCTTCTATGTGCTTGTCGAAATAGGCAACGAACTTGGATGGGTTGTTGCATGTTGAAGACCTTTCAATAAATTTCACTTTTTTTCATCTTTGAAACTTTCAAGAAACACTTATTCGCTTTAACATTCATATCCATTCTTTTCTGACAATGCTCCACCATGCAAAGATGTCAGAGATAATGCAGTGTTTTAGTGCATTTGGGAACTTGATTTCATCCAGTTTCCGTTGGACGTTTGCCTACATGTGCTCTAGTCCAAGGAGATGCACAGTTCCAGCGCATTCTGACAAAATCCCATTGTAAACAGCTGCTGCTTCTGCATCCGTTCTGAACACACCAAGGTTATTCAACACTGGAGTTTTCCGTTTCACAGTCTGCTTTTGAAACAATGGGAGATATTCTTGTGTGTTTGGGTGAAATAAAATTCACTGATGTTGAAGGGTGTGTCGATTGCAAGTGGGACGTTGCCTTTGGTTTCTCTGGCACAAAATCGCTCCAGATCTTTCAGGGTTTGGCTCGGATATATGTCTGCAATCTGTTGAGACTGAAAAGCTAACATCCTCTATAAACTCATAAGCATTAGCACCTTTACTTTTGCCATAGTTGTATGTATGTATATAACAGCTGAAAAATGTTGTATAGACAAGCCATGGTTGGGGAATGAATATCGGTAGCATTCCAGGGCAGTATCCATGGATGGATAAAAAGATTTTTTCTTTTGTTCATTAAAAGACGATGAAAGCCAAAAGATTTTCGAGAAATCCTTTAAAATTTCAACAACATTTTATAACTTGTTCTGTTCGACATTAATCCTCTTCGCTAATATCCTCATTAAAGCTGTCGTCGCTGTCACAATTATAGTCCTTGAGTAGCACATCAGCCATCCGCAGAGTGTTTGTCTTGATGTATACTAATTTCTTGACTTTTTTGGGACCAAGGCGATTGTGCAACATCCCATCACCCAGGTATCGAGGAGATAGGCTGCACCTATACATCTCCATACATGAAATTAAATCGCTCATGCACCAGCTTGACCAGGTAAGCCTTCTGTCTGCATCCACATTGGCCAGGCTGCGCATCTTATCTTCCAGCTCAACAAATGCCTTGTAAACACCGCTTTTGAACAACTTTATGAACATATCAATCGGTGCAACAGCCTTAGTGCATTCATCAAACTGCTTGGTTACAAAATCAGGACTGTGATGACTACCTTGATTGCTACACACGTTTCTCCTTTTTGCTTGGCACTTCCTCAGATACCAAACCATTCAGGATGTCATCTGCAGCTCGCAACAATTTAAAGAAACCATTCAATGTGCCCCAACGTGTCAGTGCTGGCTGGACCAGACCACTCAACTTGGCCGCGGTCAATGCCTTCTTCAGCTTTGCCTTGGGGACATGATGGTTGCGAAAAAATGCAACAACCTTGCAATTGATGGCAAACAGCAGCAGGTCTTCAAATGGGTATCCAGCTGGATATTCAGCAGGACCACCACCAGGGGCTCCTTCTTGGCCGCAAAGTTATCTTTCACCAGAAGATGCAAACCATGGGACACACCCATGGAAGAAATGCGTTGTGTACTTCTCCTCCAGTTCCCTCCAGTTGGTTGTCATATTATCAGTGCCTGCACCAACCACATTGTCACTGTCTATTACACAGACTCTATCACACAACGTAGGTCTGTGGCAAGCCAGTCTGCATCATGACCTTGCTCTTCTGTGTGTACAGCTTCTCAAAAAATTGATTTACTGGGACATACAGCCATGTAATTGATAACTGGGTCATTGGCCACGTTGGACCATGCATCACTTGCAATGCAGACAAAGTGACCATCAGTACCTTATTGACTTCCACCTTGACCTTCTGATAGCACTCTTCAAGCAGGCCCCAGCACCATCATCTGCTAGCTGCTTGCATGTTGGTAATTTGCACCTGCGCGCGTCATTTGGATAGCCCGAAGGATCTTCGACCTGCTGGAAGCTTGTGCCTGTGCAGTAAAAGTAAAACTGCATAGCCATCTATGCCGGACAGATTGCTTGGCAATGCTTGCATAAGGCATTGTTAGGCCTGGTAATGAAATACATGTTGAGGTCATCAAACGTATGAATTGGTGCCCCCCACCTTGTTTTGCTAATAGTAGCCTCCACCTCAAGTTGCATGTTTTCTATTGGGCGGTTGGCATCAATGGCTTCTGTAACTGCTGTAAGTTTGAGTTCATTGTCAGTCATGATGGCGTCCAGGGCTGCAAGTAGCAACAAACATGGGTAGCCTTTTTGTATTTTCCATTCATTTTACTGGACAAAACAAATATTAAATTTATGGTTGCAAAAACTTTCAAGTTAATTTTAAGTTTTTAACCAAAAACTACAATTTGTCAATTTTCAACAAAAATAATAATCTGTTTCCAATGCATAAGCTATAGTTTCTTTCGGTAAGAAAAATACAGTTTTAAATTTTAAGTGTAGAATACTAGTATTTGGGTCTTGGGACAACACTCACAAGAGTGAGTCACAACACAATATTACTGTAGTTATTGGGAAAAATATATAATTTTTCATCACAAATTTATAGTTTTTGATGTTTTTGTTGCTGTGTCATAAGCATCACCAACACACATAAAAAACAAATATGGATTGATAACTATTTTACTGTTAAAACGTGTAAATTTTTACCCGCTAGTTGCGTTATAATTGTTCTGAAAGAGTTCAACTAGTCACCAGGCTCTCTCATCATTTCCAAAATCATACAGTAAGGGTGACATCCAAAAGCGTTTTGCTCTTTTCAATGAACCAGAAAATAATTTAAGAAGAGTAAAGTCATTTTGGTAAAGAAGAATAAAAGATTAGAAAAATGATTAAAAGAAGATTTGCCATCCCTGGCAGTATCTAGTGGTTCGTGGGCATGGCTCCCCCATGCAATTGAACCATTTTATAGATTGTAGCAGAGGCTGTTAATTAGATAATAAAAACTAAAGGACGAGGTTTTTTAATTTTCTGATAATCCAAAATTGCAAAACATTCTTGTCTAGAAAACGTTATAAGTCTGGTCACACTCTGAATGTCTGACTCACTGAATGATTGACTCTAAGTCACTCAGACGTGTCTCGCCTCTTTAATTTGGATCAACAGGCAGCAAATTAACAGACAAAAATTAAATGAAAATGCTGACAATGAATAACATCCACATTGCCATGAATCAAATCAATAATTTGTCCTCTTTCACAATATTATGATTTATCATTGTACAGATTAGTAAGACCGAGTGAAAAGAACCATAATATAATCATTAGGTATAAAAATAACACAACCCACCTGAAAATAAACGATTATAAAATCACAAAATAAAATGAAGAGTTAGCAAGACTGACACGTAAATAACTATTTAGATGGTTTAAGTTAGAGACTATTAATTTACTGTAGTAGTTCACAAGTTCATGGCAGTTTCTGCATCTGTCCTGTCAGTTAATACTGCCAGTATGACATTGTTTGCCTCAGGACATAAGACTACATGTAAGTAATCATAACATTTTATTATAATTTGAGCCGGCGACCTCTGAACCTATCAATGATTCAATGATGTCTTCATCAGACAGTTTCCGCACATTCAGACAGATCCACAGAAGTTTGTCCAGGTTTCCAGGAAGCATACTCAGCAAATTCATCAAAGAAAACTCCCTCTCTACCTCAGCTGTTGAAGATGGGTGTCACTGTTGCCTAACTGCCTAAAAGCTTGAAACAACTCCAGTGTGTTCATTTTATTTTTGTCAATGTACGAATGACTTCATTTGTACAATGCCCCCCCCCCCCAAGGGTCACAGTTCAGTTGTAATATTTGCTCGCAAAGGATTTGGAGAGAATTTTTACAGAAAGATATATAACTTGTATTGCTTATATATTTTTAACCACCATTTCAGTATGCCTTTGCAGCTGTATTCTCCAAAGGATGAGGGATACAGCAATAAGGAAATAATCGAATTTCTGAAGCTCCATGATGTGAACATTAGCATGTCTTCACTAAAAAGATGCCTTTGGACAATAAAACTATTAAGAAGACGACAGGGTACGAAACTAGTAACTTATGAGGAGTTGAAGAGGACCATAGGAGCAGCTTGCCAGAGGGTTGTTTTTTGAGATACTGTAAGATGCGGGCTAAGCTCAAGGAAAGGGATTTTTGTGAAACGAGAAAGAGTAATGACATGTCTAAGAGAACATGATCCTGAGGGTGTAGAAAGCAGAAAAGGCTTTGTCGACGAGTGTACCATACATTTACATTTGGGGCCAATTACATTTGGCACATCAATGGGCATGATAAGCTCAAGCCATTTGGATTTAGTATCCATGGGTGCATTGATAGCCTTTCCCAGAGGATAATTTGACTGAAGATTATCACAACAAATAAAAACCCAGAAGTGATTACGAAGTGTTGTCTTAATGCTGTGAAACAAGTTGGAGGGATTTGCAGGAAAATGAGGTCAGATGATGGATCTTAAAACAGTTTGGTAGAAGCACTTCATACCTACCTAAGATATAGCAACTCCAATGAAGACAATGCAGACTTAGCTTGTTTTGCTATAGGGCATTACACAGCAAACCAAAGGATCCCGCATATTGGTCACATTTGGTGAAAGATGGACCTGGGTGGTGGATTAACTTTTTTAAGACTTATGTGCCTTATCATCAACATCACATATCACTGTCTGAACTTAGTATACTTCGATGCTGGATTGATGTAAACGAGTATGTTTACAAAATTCAGTATATAAATCATAAATCCCAGACCTCTTTCGGACTTGACCATGTAGCTCAGTTGGTAGAGTGCGGAACTAGTATCTCAAAGGTCGTGATTCGAAACCCAACCATGGCAAGTAGATTTTTCTGCTTACGCAGTTTGGACTCACTCGAGAACATCTCATATTACCGAGTGACAACATCATATATCACTGTCTGAACTTAGTATACTTCGATGCTGGATTGATGTAAACGAGTATACTTACGAAATTCAGTATATAAATCCCAGACCTCTGTCAGACTTGACCGTGTAGCTCGAATATTTCAAAGGCTGTGTGTTTGAAACCCAACCACTGTAATCGCAGGTACCACTTTTTTGGATAATCAATTGCCAAGAGGCAATCATTAGGTGGCATTTTTTAATGACTTCCTGTTTTGCACTCTCAAGCAGGATTTGGAAAATATTTTCATTTTACACTAAGGTCCCTTCAGTTAAATCTTTCAAGAAAATCATAAAATTCTTCCCTGTCATCTGGAAAGCAGTAGCTTTTAAGAACATTTTTTTGAATAAGGAACATTGCCAAATAGACAGTAACAAATGAATGCTTTGGAAATAAATATAGGGTAATAGGACTAACTAATATACCCCTTTACAAGGATTCGGCCAATTGCCTCCTATTCTTCCACAAAGTGGTCATGATGGGCTCTGAGCGTTTTGGTTTGGGCTGTGGTTGACAATATGGTAAGAGAAGGGTGTGTTCTCATGCATGTGTGACTAATCCAACCAATGCACCTTGTATGAATTCTGGCACATTATTTGGACAGTTTTCAACCAATGTCACAGAAACTGTTGTTGTAGGTGAACTGTGGAAATATCCCAATAACAGAAGCACATTGGAACAGGCGGACAGGGCACAAAAGGTTGATCAACTGGTAAAATCAAAGTCGAATGAGGTAGATTTATCAGCAAGTGAGAAGCATTGTCTTTAGAAGTTGATCCAAAATAACGGAGATGTTCTTGCTATCGACGAGGATACAGGCCTTACCGATGTTGTTGAGCATGAAATACCAACTGGAGCAACCCACCCTTGGGGAAGATAAGTTTGTGGTCATGTTTGGTGGACTACACATCGAAATGGTAATTCTTAAGGTAAGTGAAACTGTGACGTGAAATTATATAGTAGAGATAACGAAGTCATGATTCGTATCAAGCCACTTTTCATCAGCGATGTAAAGAGCCTTTACATCTAATAATGCAATATGGATCTGTATATATTTTCAGGTGCTTGGCGATTGGTTAGAAGACAGTGGGTGGACTGGTGCACTTGTCCAAGCGAATGTTGCTACCCCTGGCACAGCTGATTCGTTCATTAAAGTCAGTCATGTGACCAAAACCCGGCATGCACATCAAGTCACTGCCGCAAGTCTCTACGCCTTAATCAATCAAGCCTACGTGGCAAGCAGAGAGTCGACCGAAACAGAGTCGATGGCCTTTGAAGAATGGTGTACCAATCGATAAAGTCACAGTATCCAGTTCAACTACTGGTTGAAGACCTTGTCTCTAGAAATCATGTTATCCTGTATGTGTGATCTCTTTGAGAAGGCAACTTCCAGCTCAACATTGAATCGCTGACGAAGGTTATGCCCTGGATGTTAGCTCTCGATCATACCCACTACTCCTGATGGCTACCTGTCCATATCCGTGACATGATGGCTCTGTCGGAAAAGCATCTGCAGGTATCTAAAGAATTCCATGCAGGAAAGTTTGTGGTTCACAAGACCAACAAAAAGTTTTCGGCTATGGCAATAGACCAGTGCCATGAGCAATGTAACGCTGTGGTTAAAAGTAGTAGTGGTGGAGCAATTGGACTGATGGATGACCCAGCTGCACTGAGACGATGGATGGTTGTCGGCCCCAAAGTTGCAAGGATAGTATCTGAGTACGAGGAGAGCAGCATGCGAACATCTATTGGAGATAGCGAACATCGCCACCATGAACAACATCCGGGAGTACAAGTAGCCTTCCAGAAGGGCATGAAGTCGTTGACATCTGTGATTGACGAACTGGGAAATCCATTTCAAGACGAGAGCCCAGATCTTGTAGTCCTGGATACCAAAGATATTATGGAGTCGTCTGTAAATAAGACTGTGGAAACAGTGGAAGTAATCGGCGAGAAGCAGTTCAGCAAGTATGTCCAGGAAAGACTTGTTGACTGCACAGTTCCTATTACAGATCCACTCCCTAAGAACAAGCTACCATTGTTTAGTTGCCCACCAGCAAAGTCGCAATTGAAACAAAGTCTTCAAGTGAAATCGCTAAAGAATGATTGTCACCTCTTTTCAAGGCTTTATATCTCGTGCCAAACAAGATATGGTAATCTTGATCAGTTCTTTGCCCACAAGAATCAGTCGGCTCCACCATCGTTGTCAGCAGATGGAAAGTTGCGGCAGGGAAAGAAGGCAGATCTCCTGAGCTGCTTACGAGTGGAAGAGATGCAAGCAACGAGCATTCCTGTTGTTGACGCTAAATTTCTTGACGGTGCTGCTGTTGTTCAGATGCTAAGTCCTGGCACAGAAAAGACGTTTCAAGACTACGCTGATCTGGTATTTATGCCGTATGTGAGATCTCAACTAGAGTCAGCCGACAGAGTGGACATAATCTGGGATATCTACGTTCCAAACAGCTTGAAGAACACAAGTGTGAAGCGAGGAAAAGGTGTTCGCAGACGGGTACTTCCCACAACGGTGATTCTGAGAGACTGGAAAGGTTTCCTTCGTGTCAACGAAAACAAAACCGAACTTTTCAGTTTCTTGTCCCAGCAAGTCACAAGTGACCCAATTGCAGATAAAGGCATCTATGCAACAAATGGTAAGGAGGTCCTCAGTTCACTGGCAGAGGCGGATGTGGCAAACATGACACTGTGCTCCCATGAAGAAGCAGATACCCATATCCTCTTGCATGTTAAAGATTCCGCGAACAAAGGTTGTAGGAAGATAAGCATCTGAACGGTTGACACAGATGTCATAGTTTTCGCTATTGCTAATTTTGACAAGATTAAACCTGACGAGCTATGGATGGGTTTTGGTACTGGCGCAAGTTTCAAGTACATCCCTGTCCATCAGCTTGTGGAATCGATCGAGCCCCGGGTGTGTAGCACTCTACCTGTTTTCCATGCCCTGACAGGTTGCGACAACACTTCCTCATTTGGTGGTCGAGGTAAGAAGACTGCCTGGGACACGTGGTTGAGTTCCCCAGATGTGACTGACGGATTTGAAGTAATCATGCAGCTGCCCGGAGATATCAATGATGAAGTTCTGTCGCAATTGGAACGGTTTGTGGTGCTGTTGTACGAGCGCACAAGTGACCAAATGAGAGTGAAAGACGGCCGTAAGCACCTGTTTGCCCGGAAGTCGAGAAGTCTTGAGAACATTCCACCAACTCAACCAGCACTGACACAGCATATCAAGCGAGCGTGTTATCAAGCAAACATATGTAACCAGGCATTAGTTCCAGATGCTCAGCTTCCTAGCCCTTCCAACTGGGGCTGGAAGGAAAGCAGTGATGGGTGGACACCACTGTGGACAACACTTCCAGAGGCTTCGTCTTCTTGCTGGCTTCGTCTTCTTGCTACGAGTTGTTACACTGTGGGTGTAAGAAGGGTTGTACAGCCCGATGCAAATGCGTTAAAGCAACATTGAGGTGCACTGCCCTCTGCTCGTGTTCTGGAGAATGTTAACATTGCAGTAGTTTGCATAGTGACTTGGCAAGATCACATGCAGCAACAAATAACACTGTTCGAATTCAAGCTAAACAGTTTAAAAATACTTATAGGATCTATATTTCTTGAATGCAGCAGACATTTAATTGATTTGAATCAGATTATGATTCTGCTTTGGTATTTTAAAGTTGGTATTTAAAGTTACTCAAGGTCAAAAGTCAAAGGTCATAATACAGAAACTCTAAAGGATAAATTTATGTTGTTTTCTAGTTTATTGATGATTTAAAGATGATTTTAGGCATTTGCCAGCAGATATATTTAAATTGCCATTATGCCAGTAATATTTACTTGTTATTTATTTTTAACTGGATGACGTAATTGACCTCTCCGTGACGTCACAGGTCAAATCTCAGATGGCTCCACATCTGAAAATAAACTTTAAGTTATGATTGTTCACTGTGGAAAGTTTCATGCTTTTAGGTAAAAGTGCACACCAATGTTCATTTTTAAGCGTTATCCGCTGTATAAAAGTCAAAAGGGTTGTTATAAAGGTTGTTTCGTAAGCTTGAATCTCTGGGAGTAAGAGATCCCTTACTTAAATGGATTAAGAGATCCCTTACTTAAATGGATTAAGAGTTATTTATCTGAAAGAATGCAGCACGTTGTAATGATGACCCCAGGGGTCCGTCTTGGGCCCTCTGCTTTTTATAATCTATATAAATGATATTACTAGTGATCTTCAGAGTGATATAGCTTTCTCTATGCAGACGACACTTCTCTGTTTGAAGTAGTTGATGATCCAACCCTTACTGCTGTTAATCTTAATAATGATCTTGAGCGTATTAATGCATGGACACGTGATTGGCTTGTCACTATTAATTCAAGTAAGACCAAATCTATTATTTTTTCTGTAAAGCGAATTAAGCCAAGTCACCCAAATATCTATTTTAATAATCAAATAATTGAAAATGTTAGTAATCATAAGCATTTGGGAGTCACTCTTTGTTATGATCTTTCTTGGAGAGTTAATATTTTTAATGTTAATGAGAAAGTGTCAAAGAAATTAAACCTTTTAAAAGGTTTGAAGTTTAAATTAAGTAGGGAGACGTTATCTAAATTATATAAATCTCTTATAAGACCTCAAATGGAGTACGCCGACGTCCTTTGGGATGGCTGTTCTGTAAGTGAAAGTGATCTTTTGGAATACGTTCAATATCAATCAGCTAAGGTGGTCACAGGGGCTATGCAGGGTACAAGCAAATCAAGATTATTGGAAGAGTTAGCCTGGGAAGATTTAAAAACCAGACGATCCATCCATAAGCTTGTTTTGTATTTTAAAATAGTGAATAATTTTACTTCCAAACTATTGGGCAAACTTGCTACCACAAACAGTACAACAAAGGTCGGGTTTAGTCTTATGCATGCATTAAATTTCACTTTATTTCCTGTCAGAATTGAAAGATTTAAAGGCTCCTTTCCGTCAGCAACTTTGTTATGGAACAGTATTGATTATGCTCAACGTAGTACTTTATCAGTCAGTGTCTTCAAACAGTATCTTAATCGCTTCTTTGATATTTCTAGTTACAATAAGTATTTGGACTATTCAATTGACAGATATTCTTCTATTTTACATACTCGTCTTCGTCTTAATTGTTGTACGTTAAATTATTATTTATTTAAAATAGATTGTATTATATATATCTCCAGCATGTGTGTGTGGTGCAAATATTGAAACTGTTACTCATTATTTGTTAAAGAGTGTCCCCAATATTTTGCTCGAAGGTTGTCCTTACTCTCGGCTGCAGCACAAGTTTGCGGTGATGGCTGGAATCTTTTGTCGGATTCTCAAAAAGAAAAATTGTTCCTGTTTGGCGCTGTTAATTTAAATTCAGATGATAATACGAAAATATTTAAATTCGTCCAACAATATATTAAAGATTCTGAACGTTTTCGTCAAGTTTAGTAAGACATCCTTCAAACGATCCAGCAATTGATGCTTGTTTTGTTTTGTCTTTTCCTTTTTTCTTCAAACAATGTAAATATTTATTGACGTAAGCCCCTCGATGAGCTTTGATAGCTCTTGGGTAAACGTCTTAAAAATATATATGTTTACACAGTTCCCTGGTTTCTTGACACGTATGGAGAATAGCAGTTTTCCAAGTCGAACGTGCTTCAAGTTTGATCTGCGATGTGTGCTCTGAGTCAGATGCTTTTGGAGAAGGAATCTTAAATCAACTCATACTTTCATATCGTCTACTGTGTGGACAATCGAGAAAAGCGCAATTCTCCGGCATGTTTTATTCACAGATACTTTCAACGAAGAAAAAGTAGCCATAAATTATCCATTGGTGAAGTATTTATTCATGAATGTCTTGTGGATCCATGCTCAGGCAGTGCTACTCCTGTAACACAAGATAGCTATTAAAATTAGCTAAAATATTCTTCTTCACAAGTAATATTTAAATATTTTAGGCAACAGTCAGCGTTAAGCAGTTCTTTTAAGAGCTCTGTTGCTTTTACTCTAGTTTGGAGATACCCACATTAAGTGGTGACCTCGTTTACTTCATTCGTGTAGATAGCCCTGGTGAGCCCATTTAAAACAAACATGTCTATCCAATGGTGTGAACTTTCTGCTCAATTCTGGAATGACAGAGAATTTCATTTACTTACAAAACATGTCGATATTGCTATGAAGCGAGAACAGCTGCAGTCGCAACAAACCTCGCGAAATTCCATAGAATCTGCAGAAAAGGAAAAGTTCATTCAAGACAATCAAGTTAACGTACCTAACAATATCCCCAGAATTGCTATTGCAAACAAACAAGTGTCTGATAATTTGGCATTTTGGATTGAATATAGTTTGTGGACTTACCGCGACAAATGTTCATCTTTACACAAGCGCAAGCTATTCCAAGGACACCAGAATCGTCCAAAAAATAAGCATGAAACTGCATGTGCATGCTTACAACCCCGTTATGTCGTTCCTTTGTTTTCACTCATCCCAGATTGTCTTAAACATCTGACGTTTTCTCAAATTTGTTCACTTCGTCCTCTAAATTTTCACTATGGAGATTATAAGATAATGCAACACGAGCTGGAAGACTGTCACTGTTGAAGAAAGTCTTGCTGCCTTGGAAGACGAACAAAACAGGCATGAGTGTCAGCAAGCATACAATATGTCGATGAACACTGCTACAAGTTCGTATAAGGCTTTCATTGAGAAACACAACGAAGCTTTGGAAACAAAGAAAAAAATAAATTTGTATGACTATACAGTGCAATGGAAGGCATAGAGTGCTGCCTTTCGCCACATTTGTATCAGTATACCGACTGGTGTGAAACGACACTAAAAGGGAACGAAAGTCGTCTAAGTTCCAAGATTGCATATCTTATCAAAGTTTTCAGTAATATTTTAGATTATGGATTAACCTACGATCTTCTACAGTTCCACTATGACATGTGGATTTTTAAAACTGTTACGGGCGCGATATCTTCCGCTAAACACATGAAATGTTCTCCAGCGAGAGCTCTAAATGCCAAAACATTTTCTGCAGGCTATTGGAAAACCCAGCATCGACTTTTAGTAGATGCGGTCAGACAGTTTGGGTATCCTAGCGTTTTTGTTACGATCAATCCTTACGAGTGGACTTTCCGCAATGGATTAAAAACGCTCAACAGCTCGCTGGTTGTGGACCAACTAAACTAGCAAGTTTCGAAACCATACATATTGCACACACATTGGAACAAATCGTGCGTGGCTATTTGTGCGGTTCCAATGACGCCATTATTTAGTTATGCGAACAAAAATGGAAGATCGAACATCAATACCTACTATTATCGTTTTGAATTCCAAAAAAGAGGCACAGTTCATTAGCACCTTTTGGTGTGGTTAAAAAACATTAAAAAATACAACACGAGCTTGTCCGAGCAGATATTCCATACAAAGACATGGATGTCGCCTTCTTAGTGCAGAAACTCCAACCTTCCGATCGAGATAGTTTACCTGTCAATAATAATACCTCCTGCTTTCAAAGTACAGAGGGTGTTACTACCCTCACTCTTTACCATCCACATGAAGCGTTCGCATTAAAATTAAGATCGTACATTTTTACCCTAATACCGACTTTGCAATGCAGGATGGACTTCCAAACTGCAGATGGAAGGTCCATGCTTTTGAAATATGTAACTTCATATGTTTCAAAGTGGAAGGACGCGTATTCAAATGACGCGTTCCACACCATACCAAGCGGCATATAGACACTTAAGAGACATACAACCGTGCGAACCGGAAATGTGGTTGCAATTAACATCGATGAAATGTTCGTGGAAGAACAGTCGAACAAAGGAATACGTTGTTCCTCTTTCTGATGCACTAGGACAAAACAAAGTACATGAAAATATATTGCCAGACACAATAGCATGAGTGAAATGTCATTTTTGCGATGGTTAAGGTCTGTCGATCATACAAAACCAAATTGTGTACCATACAAGCGAGCAGGTGTCCTCTTGTTTCTATAAAGATGGTTTCCCCTTTTAAATACGAATACTTCTTTCAACACAATCTAATGAATTTTCCACATCGCACACACATTGACCTCTACCACGACCTACATGCTAACCTTCCTCAACAAATTCGCTTTTTTGCTGTTGCCATGCTGAAAATGCCTGAATTGTGGCGAGATGACGAACGCATTACAGCTCATTTCGAAACTGATGGAAATAAGCAATATTATGTTCAAACATTGCAATGCCACATTTCAAGCCTCCATGATGTACTTCGTTTGTGGGAAAGGGAGGTCATAACAAGTAACGAAATGTTCTCAACTGACTTGGCTACAGCAGAGATATACCCTTTAGATAACTTCCAAACCGCAATATACGAACAAGTAATGACGGCCATGGGAATGCGTGATTGTTCTTATGACAATACTAATTACTATGGAATATCTGACGACAACACACATGAGATGTTGAACTTGTTAATGATGTACAAGAGGAACACTTTGAAATTCCTATATCGCATCGTGACAGCGATGATTGGCGTAAATTTGTGTTGCTAACCAGAGGACCTGGTAGTGGGAAGTCCCAAATAATGAAACGTATAATGCATTGATGATACAAAAATGATACAAAAATGCATTGAACAAGGCCGAAATGTGTTGTTTGCTGCTGCTCGGACAGGGTTAATGGCAGCGCGTTTTAAAAACGAATTTCGACCACACCTACACACAAATAACGTGCATAGTGCGTTTACATTTCCTGTTGACGAGAACGAGCGAGCTAACGTAAATTGGATCATTAGTACATTCGACATTGTCATTATAGATGAAATCTCTATGATTGCCAAACGCCTTTTTGATCACATTATAATAACGCTCAACGAAATTCCGGTGCGTCCTGTTATATTAATAGGAGCTGATGAGCAGCAACAACAACCGATTGACAACATTCACGGAAAAATCACTACTGTTAGTAGCATTTTAGATGAACCTTTTTCCCCCTCTGTGCAAACATTTTTCAACACTGCCTATGCAGTACACCACTTTTTTAATCTTTTTACTTATCGCTATTGTCACCTTTCCTTTGTCTCCCTGTCTCATTCTTATTTCCTCTATACAGTAGTCTATTTTTTATCTATATATGTTCTAATCTTTTTTTATTATGGAAAGCTGTATGCTAATGTTTTGAACATTACAGACATATTGAGAATGGAATATTTTATACAAACTGTTCGATCATCCTCTATAAATGATATCGTCCTTTATAAATGATATCGTCCAAGCTAAGTTTGTGTCCAAATGACGCGAAGATAGGGTTGGGTGCGACATCACTGGTGATCAACGTTGGTGTCCCTGAGCAATTTCTAAAGCTTTTAAGTAGTTGTGACAAGTTTTTAATGTTTCGTCTGGAAAAAGATCACTACTATCACCACTACAATATCTTGTGAACGATGGTTGTTTAGCTACCACTGTGAAGTACGCCGTCGATTCAGCGGGTAGCCATCCATGTGAACCTGACTGCTGTTTGGGCAGATGATATGCTTTGACTTTATAAAAGTACTATTTTCTATGGCGATATTCTATATGATTTCTTTAAATTTAAATATGTTGTAGAGAATTTAATGCTCTTCCTAACGGCAGTAGTCGCTTGACTCGATCGTGCCTAAGGAAGATTCACGCGAACGTTAAACATGAACGTCGCTTCAAGTATCAAGCAACGGCGCTATAATTGGTATAGTGTATAATTTGTTGTTTCCGACAACTCAGATAATATTACTATTTTCTCGGGCGCTATTCTATACGATTTTTTTAAATTTACATATGTTGCACAGAATTTAATGGTCTTTCTAATGGTAGTAGTTTCTTGACTGGCGCGGGCTTAGGAAAGATTCACGCGATCGTTAAATATGATCGACTTTTCATGGTCTCGGGCAACGGCGCTAATTGGTAGGCCGGAATTTGTTATTTCGACTAACTCATATAACATTACTATTTTCTCGTGCGCTATTTTATACGATTTTTTTAAATTTACATATGTTGCACAGAATGTAATGATCTTTCTAATGGTAGTAGTTTCTTGACTGGCGCGAAGAAAGATTCACGCGATCGTTAAATGCGATCGTTAAATGTGATCGTCTTTTCATGGTCTCTGGCAACGGCGCTAATTGGTAGGCCGGAATTTGTTTTTTCGACTAACTCATAAAATTACTATTGTTGCACAGAATTTAATGGTCTTTCTAACGGTATTAGTTGCTTGACTGGCGCGGGCTTAAGAAAGATTCAATATCATTTCAATTATCTTTATACTCCTCTTACAGTCAAGACTGAACAAGTTCTGCTTTCAAATATCACTTTTGGTTTATAGCAGCCGTGATAAGAACTTTGTTAAGCTAATCAGCTACTCATCAAACTGCCCCCAGCCCAAGGGCGGATTTTCATTTTTTTAACAGGAGGGGTGGAAGAATTTTTAGTGGGGTGCATTGGTGCAAGCGACGCCGCTGAGCGAGCTTCGGCCTTCGGGAGGGGTGTGAAACTGCTATCGCCAGCGGGTACTGTGGGCTCAGAGGCCGATGGGTTAAGGGAGCAAAATAGCTTTGAAATCAGATTAGAGTATTAGACTTTTTAGCGATTTATCATTAGTTCAATACTTCAATAATCAATACTACAACAGCTTAAATCATTCAATAGTAAGTTCAATAGTGAAATTATATGTCAATTCTTCTATTGCACGTTGATGCCCATTTTTTTATGAGAATATCAAAGTCCAACTTAAGTGCTATGTCTCTGTTAAGTGCTATGCACATCAAATCACCAAGTCTTTCAGGAGTCAGGGATGACCTCAACTTCGTACATATGCGGTTCATGGCTGAGAACGCCCTTTCTACACTAGCAGTAGATGTTGATAGAGTGTTTTTCGCATTAACTAGCTTCATTAGGTTTTCGGTTCCTCTACTTCTGATTGGCAAGCCAAGTAAAATGTCCTGTTTTGCTTTTCTTACTTCTGTTTTCAGTAAGGTTGTATTGACATCTAGGCAATCAAAATGGTCTACCATATACAGAAGTTTTTCAACATCTAAAAATTGTTCTGATCCAGCGTTGAATGCTTCACAAGCTTTTAAGATCTCAACATTCTTATCGTCAAATCTGACTTTGAACTCCTCCAATTTAGCTTGCTGAAAGATGCCAGAGTACTTTGTACTTTTCTTCGCTTCATATTTCATAAGTTGTTAATGCTCCGCAGAGGCCAATGCGCTATTAGAATAAAGCGCTAGAACGTAATAAAGGAAAGAATGCGAGAAACCGCTTATGGTAAGAACTTAGAACGCGGGCGGCGGAAGGGAAATTGCCCTTCTGCCGCCCGCGTTCTTACCTTAAGCGGTTTCCCGCATTCTTTCCTTTATTACGTTCTAGCGCTTTGTTCTAATAGTGCATTTTGAACAGTTCAAAAGTTTTTGCGGGCAGAATCTGCGGAGGAGAGAGGAGGTATGATGTGTGAACATGACCGGACTGATATGCATAATTCATAACTTTGCAGCTTTGTTAAAGACTTTTAAACAAAATAGGGGGGGTGAAGCGAAATTCTAGTGGGGTTAAATGCTTTCTAAGCGGGGTTAAGGAAAATTCAGGGGGTTTAACCCCCCTAACCCCCCCAGAAAATCCGCCCTTGCCCCAGCCTATAAGAGTTATTTATGTTAAACACAACTGTTTTCGTTACATTTTTTTATTTACCCCAAATATTTACAAGTATATATTAATATTCCCCCCCGCCCAATCCTCCTCTTCTTCCTCTGCCACCTCTAACACCCCGACTTTTCTTGTGATGGCATTCCCACCTTATGTGGCCTTTGCTCTTGCAGTTATAGCATGTTATATCTAGAATAAAACGAAGGAAAAAGTTTTTTTCAAGTTGGATTACAAATATACAAACATATATTTATCATTTATAGCCCCGAACCAGGGATATCCCGAGGGGAGTGTCTATAAATTACATATTATACCGAAACAATATTGAATGCTGTCTTGAAACGTCTAGAAACGTCTTGTTGTTCCTCCATTGTGTACAGGCTCGTCTTGTTATTATTTTGCCACAGATTTTTTGTCCCACTGCGGGGCATTTGCACCTGCATTTCAACCCTACTGTGGGGAATTAGCATCATTTTGGAAAAAATGTCAAATCCGGGGGGGGGGGGGGATGGACACGCTTGGATTTGACTGATACATTAACTCGAAATTTCGTTGCAAAATTAAAATCTCTAAAATTAAGTATTTCGTTGCTAAAATCTCTGCAGTGAGTTCACCACCTTTTTGCTTCAAGAGAATCGCGTTTAAATAAAATGGTTGGACAATGCATGCCGCATGGTATTTATCAGAAGCTCCGTCAGAGTTCAGAGCCGTCAGAGTTCAGTTCCTGTGTCGCTTCCTGACATCACTCGCGAAGGGATTATTCTGATAATCTGTTGGTTTGATTATAGATTGGAATCAGACCAGAAGGGAAAATTCCTGTGATGATTCGCTGGGAATGTCAAACAATTTGTAGAAAAATAAGCAAAATAACAATTGCGGAACATATTTAGCATGTTAGAGTTACAAATAGAGATGAACAAGAAAAATACATTAAATTTAACCTTTCCGGTCCTTGCCCCGCGGCCGTTCCACCTCGACATTAGCTGTTGACTCTCCGATTTCATTAGCCCTGCCATGTCCATCTAAATTGATTGAACAATGAAATAGAATAAACTTCTGGTTTTCTTTAGATAATTAGCATAATTATAAGGTGCAAAGGCGGCTATCCATTTGTGCGAATTTGTTTCCGCGAAACGATTGTTTCTAGCTATAGTCTATCTATCAGCGCTCTGATCTGTTCAATTTGTACAATAGAGATGCCGGTTCACGCTAAGAAATTCGCCTAATGAAAAACCGGCTTGCTGAAACTCTTGTTGGCCAGTACATATAAGTTAATGCATAAGCCAAGTTTATGACAAAAGGCGAAAAAAATTTTAAATGCTTGGTTTATAGTGTAGCGGGATGGATATTATATCCGTGCCATACAGTTAAACTTTTGCTTTGTTTTTATTTTGATGTTTGCTTGTGCTTTTTATTTGGTGAAAAACAGGCTTTATTCATGGAACGTGTAGTGTAAATTGTCTTGTAAATACCTTTCATCTGCATCATCCGAGATATAAATTCTATAAACACATTAAAGTTCTTCGCAAACATAATTTGCTCAAGGGACTGATCATAAATGGGTGTGACTACACGAAGAGTTAAAATGAGAGAGTTTAATCTGAGAGTTAAGATTTCGGACAGTTAACTTTGAGTTTAACTCTCTTCCTCATAAAATAAAGAAAGGATGAGAGAGTTATGTTTTTCGTAATTCTCTCTGTTAATGATTTGGAAAACGATGCGAGAGTTAAGTCATATTTTATAATTAAATAGTTAACAGCTAGTGATGAGCGACTATTAATGACTGTTATCAAGCCAAAAGGCATACATGTAACATAGAAATGAGGCCACCCACTAGATCACATGCAGTATGAACTCCCAAATCATAGCCAGAAATACGCGACATGCGATTGCGCAATACTCCTTTGGGCTAATCTATTTTGTATAATTTACCTATAATATTATAATGCGAGTGGCAAAAATGTTGAAATAAACATACAACAAATATACTTTCTTGAAATGCGAAATTAACGCTCAGTTAAACGAATGTTAAAGAACATCAAAAACCAAAAATTATTGTCCCTGAAAAAATCCATAAATCGCCGATGATTCTCCATACAATAAACCGCACTAGAACTCCATAGAATGCACAAATGTCAGCATGCGAAATTGTTTCCAGTAAGTTGAAGTTCTTAACTCTTCAGATATGTTGACGGGTTGAAATCTTACCTTATTGACTTGTACTTTCCCTTGTTGAATTTTTGAAAGGAAATGAACAACGACAAACTCCGGCGTCCAATAGCGAACTCAGCAGGTTTTGAAATAGCCATCATTCGGCGAGATTTTGGAGTATTTTAACGCTGAAAGCATCTGCTCGAAGCTCGTTGTATTTTACGTTGTTTGAACGTCCGACTACGCATGCTTACTAGAGCTTTATGCCGCTGTTCACAGGTACAACGATATTAATGATAAACAATATTCGGAAAATTTGAGCCCACAATAGGCAAAACGCCAGCGGTATCACCATGGACGTGGGAAATGTTAATAAACGCGCGAAAATCCTAAATTTTTTAAAACTATGCCATGGCAAAACAATCAATTTTATTCACAAATAGGATATTCCAATAAAAACCCTGAAATCGGGAGAAGATTGTTATCCGATGAACCCTACTTAGTTTTGGAAATCCCCCAAGAGATACTGATTTATTGGCATGGTTTGAAGGTTAAAACAACAAGTGCTTCGTATGCAAATTTTATTGGAGAAACTCCAGCTCTTCCATTTGGTTTGGTCAACGCTCCATCGTTGGATAAACGGATCAATGATGCAGCTTTAAATGCCGTGGTAAAAGCGGTTATACAAAAATAAGGCTGTTGCAGAAGGTACGCCGGGTAAACGTCTGCCATAGCGAGATTGCTGAACCAAAGCAACGTAGTGAAGAGGAGGAACGAGCAAGCCGTTCGCAAGAAGTCATTGAACTTGAAGAGATGCTCAGAACTTTACTTGGAATTGCTTAAGGAAAAGGAAAAGATAAGAAACTGTGAAAATGGTGTTAGAAATTGCGAGGCAGAAATAAATCTATTGCAAGAGGAGAATACCACCCTGACAGAGTATGTAAATAACATTGAAGAAATGAATGTCTGCCAAAGTTGTACAGATAGTCTTGGGAATAAGAGTAACACTCTAGGTAATGTCGGTCCAAGACAACGCCAGAGAAAATTGAAGGAACTCAAGACAAAAGCTGAAAGAGCATTGTGGTTCTTGGAATCTTATGGGGCAACCTCAAACACTCTCGTATTGGAAGACTCCAACGGTGAACAGATTAAGTTGGACATTAGCCCTGGAGATCAAATTTCCCAAGAGTACAAATATGGTGATTTGCCCCACATGGAGAAAATAAGGATCAAAGAAGTCCTTCACATCATGGATAATTTCTGCATTGGCGATGCCACATACCATGCATTATCTGTGGTCGAAAGTGGGTTGCCGAGGAGTTATTTGATCAAGCAGTGCAGAAGTGACATCAATGGTATATTTACTATAACAAGGACCCAAGGTGATTTGGTTGGAGCCCAAATGAGTTTTACGGAGGAGCTTAGGCGAAAGCTTAAAGAAAAGGTAAACATAATGATGATTATCATTACATAATGATGATTATCATTATCATGATCAAAATTACCTAATGGGAATAATTATTAAACCTCTGTTAGACATTTTAATTAAATCTCCCAATATTCTCCAAATCGTTATTATAGGTGGAGAAAGGGCAAAACGGTTGCCAAAAGGTGAAGATTTCTGGGGATGGCGCCAAGATATCAAGGATATCAAACTATATTGTGATGTCATTCGCGCTTCTGTCTGATGAGCAGGATGTGATGTCAACAAAAGGTGAACCATATGTTTATTTTTTTGTGCTTGAACATATTCACCCCAAAGCCTAGTGTCTAAAATTTTACAACATTGTGGCTTCCCCAAAAAATACTGGGTACAAGATGAAACCAATGCCAGGCTTTTTTATTGATCAATGGGAGTAGGTCCATCTGGTTAGGGGTGGATTACTTAAAACTTGTCTCTCCTATTGAACTAGAATAGTAAAATTAATAGACAGTATTAAGTGTGAACTTGAATTACATCATACAATGTACATGTAACTAACCATCAGCAAATTTTGTTTAGGCAACCATGCGTTTTCAGTGCTTTGTGGTAAAGAGTGCTACAATAGCATGGCAGAATCTTTCCAAGAAATCTTCAGTGAAATTAATACAATCATCAATGAGGGAGAAATAGATATAGAAGGGGAAAAAATCCAGTTAAAGTTTTTTCTCGGAGGAGATTATAAGGTAACAATATGTAATTTGTATATACTTTCAAAAGTTTCTCTTAAAATAATAGTTTATTCCCTATAACACCAGCACCCTCCTGTCTTGTACATGTACATGCAATCTAAAAAGCCTGTAGGAAAAGGGAAATTTTATTGCCACCCAAATTTCCTTTGTCCTGTCCCCTGTGCCTCTCACTGGAACACTGAATAATATGCACAATTGGGTTTTTTTTTAGTTTTTGCTGGCAATGTTAGGGATGAATGCTGCCAACTCCATTTATGCATGTATTTATTGCAAGATTCACAAAGATGACAGGTGAGATCTACATGTATACAAATATTATCACAGTAAAACCAAAAAAAAAGTTTTATTTAATACTACTTTGCTAATGCTATGATTGAACATAATTCTAGATGGGACATGGCTAAAACTGAGACACACTACTGGACAGATGAGATGAAGCGAACTCTACAGGACATCAAGTTACTTTGCAGGAAAAAGAAAGATAACTTTGGCTGTATTTCCCCGCCTCTATTGGATATTGCCATTGAAAATGTTCGGGTTGATGAACTCCACTTTTTGCTCAGAATCACAGGTACACTCAAGGAAATAAGAGTACACTTGCATGTTCAGATGTTGTTTCAAACGTCACCTGTAACACTAAAGATGTTTCTTATTTATTGTTATTTTCTATGCAGATGTTCTTGAGAGGAACATAATCATCAACACTGTACGATGGGACCTAAGTAATGACAAAAACAAGAAGTCAAGTGAGCAGAAAGGACTCCACCTAAAAGCTCTTGTCAAGGCAATAAATGAATGTGGAATTCCATTCACTGTTTGGGCAAAGTTGGATGGCACAGGGAAGAAGACGAGTGGTTATGACTGGCCAAGTTTGGTGGGGCAGGAGAAGAAGGACCTGCTGAAACGTTTGCCAGAAAGGTTCGATGAGGTGTTGAAACCGGAAACATGCAACACGGTTAAGCAAATTTGGCAGGTACATCTAAAAACTCATATAAGCACATTTAAGTGTTAATAACTCTAAAGTGTGTTTAGTGCCTCAAATATGTAATTTCTCATAAAAAGGGATTTCAAGAATTGTATAATACAATCACAGCCTGGACACCAACAAAGGAAAAACAAGATGTTTTTTTCAAGCAGGTAGGATATCTTAAGAAGACACAGTGATAACAAATCAAGTTTGAATCCTATCTCAAGATTATATTTTTGTTCTGTTGTTTCAAGGCATGTGACTGGGTAAAGCTATTTTTAACAATGAAAGACAAAGAGGATGGATATTCAAAAGCAAACATCACACCATATATTCACCTTCTTGTCTATCATGTGCCTAAGTTTGTTGGTGATGATGATGGGATCAAAATTTTTACTCGGCAAGGTGTAGAGAAAACCAATGATGTTGTGCGTAATATTTACCACAAAAAATGCTACAAACTTGATGCCTGCAAAGATTCCCTGTTGGCACTTAAACGGTTGGACTATCTTGCAGATCACAAAAGGAAGACCAACAGCTACAACAAACATGACAACAAGTACTGGACAACAACAATTTTTGAGGAGAGAAGGAAGCGTCCACGTCTCAGTGGCTCAAATTAGTAGATAATCAGGTAACTGCATACTGCAGGAATCAAGCCTCAGTCGCAGAGGTAAAAGGAACATGTACTAACAACTGTGCTACCAAACCCTTTTAATCTGGTACCTGATTCCAAGCCAGGAACAGTTGCAAAAAATGCAACTCCACAGGCTTTCTGGCAGGAATTAAACCTGCACCAGAATTGCAGGGTCGATTCCAACCAGAAGGTCTTGGTGTTGCATTTTTGGAAATAGTCGCAGTCTGGTCATAACATTTAATACTTAAAAATAGCATCTGAAATAACCAGAAAGATATCTTCGAGTCATCAAGTGAAGCCAAACATGACTGACATGTAGCCTGATGTAGGTATATTTTATGTTCATATCAGTCCCTTATTCTTTCTTGTACATCAGTATTAGTGAGGAAAAATAAACAGATTTTTTACAGTTTCCAAACTGCAATTTTCCCCTATTAGCCAAATATATCTCTCTAGTTATTTAAGACTATCTACAGAACAGGGTGTTTTTGTGATATAAAATGTCACAAGCTGGAATAAATATGCTGGAGCCTGCACCAGAACACCAGCATCGTTTAAAATATAATGTTTTGGTGTCGTTTTCAGTACCAGTTTGGCTCGGATTGGAAATTCCACTGCTCGCCCATCACCATTCTTGTCCAAGCAGTAGAACCATGATGAAGGAAGCAGCAACCTAACAAAATCAGCTTTCTCCAACATGATTGCACCACAAACATTGGAATTGCATCCTTTTTCCTTGAAAAGGTACCGGAAGACATCATGATCACAGTACCATGTCAGATTAGGATCTACAGACCTCGACTTCAATTTCCCCTTTATTCCTGATAGAAAGCCAATCATCGCCTTCTGAATTCTTTCAGGCTCAACATCAGGGCTGTTATAAAGTGCTCTGAAAAATAATTTAGAAAATGCAAAATTGACGCTCTCTGTGTAAATGGGTTAGTTTTGGGGTTAGGGGCAAGACAACTTGTTAGTGAAACAACCATAATTCACTTTACAAGTGCATCATGTATATATACAAGAATAGCACATGTTCAACAGTTTGAAACTATATCTGTATGAATATTTATTAAATATAGCTATTATTAAACTCAGCAAAACGTATATTGAAATTGTAAATAAGTTTCATACTCAATCAATGGTTCAGGGATATTCTTCTCAGGTTCCCAAGTGCAACTACTCATGTCGTAGTTCTCCCATTTGACAAGATATTCTTTGTTCTGTTGAGACAAATAGACAATCAGACAATATAGACTTGAGACTTGAGAAACAAGTTGACACTGTGTTGAACACGAATGTCTGAACTTAAAGCAACTGCTCCCACAGTTATTTGCGTTAATCCTTAAAATCTGACAATTATTTGAAGCAAAACGATTCCATGCCATAACTTGTGTACAGAAAATTTATAGGCAGTGTTGAACTTGAATGTATAAATTTTATACCTGGCGACTTCCTCGTGACGAAATAATCTGTTTGATCTGAAACAGCCCAGCTAGATATTGCCGTTTCGGCTTAATCTTCTCTTTAAACTCCGATGGATGGTTTGAGAATAGTTCTTCGAAACTCGCTGGCTTTGCTTTCCTTTTGTGAAGAGTTCTTTCCGCCATCTTGAATTTTACACGTTCCTACTGCGCATGTGCAAACAACAATTTGCTGACACAGACATATGGTGCGTGCAGACGCAAATGTCGCGTATTTCTGGCTATGTTATCTGAGAATCTAGAAGAGGTGCACATGACCAACAAGGATTTTACTTGTGCTACAGCGAAACTACAAATATTTCAATCTCGCGCTAGCTATGAAGTTAGGTCGGCCAATTTCATGGGACACACTTGATGTGAGATGGTCCTGTGCCAAGTCGATATTAATGGCTTAGGAACTCTTTCACTAGAAGTGTTGACGAACCTACCTATAGTCTTCGTAATAAAGAAACAGATCTAGCACTCCCCAAGCCAAAGGAGTTTCAAAAAATAAGTCTAAAATATAGCAGCACTTTGCTCTAGAATAAACTCCCAAATGAAGCGAAACTAGCGGAGTTGCTCTATTCTTTTAAGCAACACATTAAGCCGTAGTTGGGTAATGCCATGATATTCCGTATATTATTTTATCATTATATCTGTTATTTTAGCTTAGTATAGCATTTAGATTAGGATTATACTTACCTTAAGGCACTGTATATAGTATCAGTTTTTATTTTACTGTGTGTGTGTGTAAACAAACACGCGGCTAGTGTGTTTTAATATTTTAAATAAAGTCTTACTACTACCTCTAAAGAGAAATCCAGAAAAGAACTTAGAGTTGTCAACCATTGTAGTTGCAGCGCAGAGCAATTGAGATGTTTGGGAACAGGAAGAATATACATAGGTACTTTACAACGAAACATTGCTCTTACAAACTCAATGGAGGTCTTGGTGGAATTCAGAGTGTTTGCAAGGCTTTTTCTCTGTTCACATTAGTGAAATGCAAGAACATCGCAAGAAGTGCATTGTATGTAGTTTGGATAAGTCTTTGCACCACTCTTATTGTATTTTCTTGCATGTCATATTTATGAAATTTTAGGGTTTACCAATCTCCAGTGATGACGAGAGTGATATAGTTATAACTGTCGGTGGTATCCAAAGGTATTTTCTTTACATTTTGACAATCAAATGATATATTAGTCTTTTCAGACATTAAACTCTACAACTATCCAGCTTTGGTATAAATACGTTAGGTGATTATAGAAATCGCGTGCGCTGATTGGTCGAGCTACCTCGGATTATTTCTCGATAATCATCTCTAGCGTTTTTTCAAGATGGCCGCCAGTCGATTTGCCAAAGTGACAGAGGAAGAAACTTGTAAATATTTACATATATTTACGATGAACGTTAGTTATTAAATATTTTCTTATGGTTATACGACTGCTGTTTACATTATGGTTTTCTTAAGAGCTATTTGCTGGGCGATAATACTTTTAACAAGACTTAGATTCCCTCCTGGTATCTCCATTGCGATAATGTTGACTACCACACAATAAGTGTCTAGAACCTGACTGGTCGTTTTCGGATTCCCTTCCTTATGACTGTAAACAACTCATTTTGTTTAAAATCCGATTAGTCAAAACCTGCATTTTTTTATTTAAACAAATATTTAAAACTCAGCATTTGTTCTAAGAGCACTCATTTGCTCATCTGGAGAACTCATGCCATTACATGATTTTTTAAACACATCACGATCGTAGTACAAAAAGAAGAACAAAAAGCGCTTACATCGATACGAATATAAGCATTTACAGATCACAGAAAACGATTTGTTTGAGATAAAAGATTGTACACACCTAAATAAATTAACATTTGTTTGGAAATCTACATCAGAATCACCATTTAAATGTCATTTAATTTTTCTTGTCTGACGCCAAACGCGAGGCGGCGGTAAGCAGAACTGTGCATGGAGCAGCAAACATCATTGGGCAAAACAACAAATCGTGCTTCACATCTTAAATCTGCACCACATCGAGTACAAGCTGGTGAAGCAATACAATTTTTCATAAAAATATAATTTAGAGCACTATTATTAAGCCTTAAGCGAGTATGAAAAATAGACTGTAAACGATCTCCATGATAAAACAAGGGATTACAATGAGAAAAATTGAAATAATTAAAAAGCAAATGCTTAAACGTCCCTAGTGAAGTGGATAATCAATCGTATTTACAAAGGAAGATGATTCCACAATTGAATTGCCGAAAAAATGGACTTTTCATGGGCACCTCCTTCATGTAGAAAGAACGGAAGTTGAGATTATAGCGAAGCTTCGTTTGTTGTTTGCTAGTATTGTTGCACAAATTGATGAATAAAGATAACCGTTTATCAGGCAGTGAAAGCGACCACAGTCTTGATGGCGACAATTCTGATTCGCAAAATGAAAGTTTGCATACAGATTCCGGCGATGAGGACGTATTAGTTATAAATTCAGTGATAAATCCGTACAAGAACGAGCCATTGGCAAACCCCGACCAAGAGATTAATATGTCTGTTCAAGATGACGAAGATGGCATTGATCCAAATACATACAAATACTTACAAAGTCCTGCAACATATCTAGTTAACCAGTCATTACTAGTAATCAGGACAAATAGCATACTACTATTTATTTCAAACAATAATACAAGTTGACAGGACTAACTTAAGACTTAACTTATGGCAAGATATAACATACAAGAAAATGCTTAACTATATAGTGTTGATAAAATAACCAGAGGATTATAAAATGATCAATAATAGTTTGTAAGTAGTTCAATAAATAAAGTCAATTAGTCCACAAGCACATTGGTCGGCTGTGGAACATGAGTAAGATCAGGAATATTAACAACATTGGGAATACCAAGATGCTGGCGGTAAATGTCACTGGAGCCTTGAATAATGTCAGTACAGCATAATTTCCTGAATAGCGACTTATAGGATCTTGACATTTCAAGTTTACGGAGGACAGTTTCATTACTGGGATGCCAAGCACCAAGGGAACCAATTACAAAACCGAAAACATCACACTGAAGGCCTTGGTTGGAGAAAAACTGTTGCAAGGGTTGATACTTGGTGACTTTTCGATTCTCGGCGTCTTGTAGCGCATCTGGGTAGCCATTCTCGAACGGACAACAAACATCGATAATTGTTACCTTGTTATCATCACGGATAACAATATCAGGGCGAAGGTTACAACCGGAACCAGCGACGGTACGATCAGTGATGACCTGACCATGTTTGACTGAGTTGACCAGTCGATCCACAACCTTGTTATGCCTAGCGAGGATTGCTACCATATTGGTTCGGCAGTGGCAGATGGTGTGGGGTAAGGTCTCATCGCTGTGGCAGTGACAGCATCTTGGGGAGGAGTTAGACCACCAGCTCTTAATGGCATTTAAAGGTAGACAATTAAGGCGAGCGCGATGGATGAACCTCCAGTCTCAGAAGCGAAGATTGAGAAGTAGTATAGAACATGGCGGTGCGAGCTCAGCGACGCCAACCACAAATGCGAGTGCCATAGCAACGTTAATTTTTACGCCAAATCGCGATTTAGCGCAAAAATTAGCGATGCCACGGTGCCCGCATTTGTGGATAACGTCGAATAAGCTCGCACCGCCATGTTCTATACTACTACAGCAGTCGTTAATTAGGCTTGACGCACCCCTCCCCACACTCTCCACCGATTAATGTCAAACACGCGCAAGACTCGTGAAACAATACTGAATTTGTACCAAATCACATTTCAGTCACATTTAAAAAATAGTCGTTTCAACATTTTCACAAATTTGTGTCGCTTCAAAATTTTCACGCTTTTTTTGACTGACACGTTTCCAATTCACGCGCGAAAAAAAACCACTAGATTTTGATTCTAGTGGTGATGTTTATCCAAATGGATAGCGAAATGGCCACCCGTCATGTTTATTTGCTTAAATACTCTAAAATGATAGTGAATTGACTGTGGGTGTGGCGGCCTGCGGGATAGATTTCATGCTCACAATCAGAGCGCTCTTCCCAGTCCACCACACCCACAAGCTTGGCGAGGTTGAGGATGTCATAATAAAATACGGCGAAAGCTTGAGGACGTGCATAATAGCATTAAACCTAAGGTATCGATCCTAGAAAAAAGCAGACCGATATGACACCAGGTTATAAGCATCCATGATGTGAGAAAAAATAACTAGAGGCGAGAGGTAAGTCCTCAAGGTGTCACAATAAAATACGGCGAAAACTTGAGGGCGTGCCCAAAAAGGTAGCTTGCATCGATCCTAGAAAAAGCAGACCGGTGTGACATCAGATTCTCAAGCAGGGCACTCATAGTGAGATTTGCAAGGGATAATCCACAAATGGCTTAGGGGTCGGATTGTCTCTCCCTCAATGGTAGATCTCAAAGTAGTCGCCCGTTTTGCTGCCTTTTAGCGTTTGTTTTGCAAGATCACAAATAGCCACCTGTTAGTATGTAGATTAGTCCGCTCGCTCACTATTTTCAGCGTCGTCTACCGTTTCTTTCTTGAAGTGGTGATCGTACACATATTTCGACGTTATAATTCCTCCTGACAACAAGCCCAAGAAAGGTACGTACGGTGTCACAACCGCGACAATGCTCTCAACGTCTTTCTTTAATAACGGGTCTTTTTGCAGCTCGTCATTTAGTTCGTCAGAGTTCTCAATAGCGTTCAACCCATCCAGTAAGCTAGCGAATTTGCTGATTAGCAAGTCGGTGAGAAAAGCGTTTGCAATTTCCATTCTCTTCAACTCGTGTTGGCGCCATATCTTGTCGATAACCTTTGCGGACGCTTTTTTAATGTATGCTTCAGATTGGCTTACCACACCGTCACCAGACAGTCTAATAAGTTCAGCTCTCCTAACGTCAATATCGTCTTCCACAGTCGAGGCACTAGCGGCTTGAGTGTCATCAACTAGTTCCTCAATCGTGGGGTTTTCTTCACTTTTGCGTTTCACCATCACACTATTACTTATACCCATATTTTATTGCGGAATGACAACTTCGTAACTGTATGGTTAGCGCAGCGAGATTTCGAGTCTAGCGTACTTATTATTTTTTAATGCGGTCACAATCGCCGACACTTCTTCTTTGCTAATGTGCCCAAGGTAATCGTCAATAACAACCTTCATATCACTTCTGCTCGGACAGTAAAAGCAAACGAGCTTACTAATGTTTTCTCTATACGGTTTTGCGATTGACGTCAATTGTTGTGTGATGACAATAACGCTCAACATAAAATGTCGCGCGCTAAAAGCTAAGTTGACCAATTGACTAGTCCTATTCTTAACGTCCTGCCCACTTGCACAGTCGTCCAACACAATCAGAGTGTTAGTGCCTTTAAAAACATTTGTTACACACTTGAGAACAGCGTCGACACTGTCTTGCGCGCAGTCTATCGGTAACACGTCGGGGTCGCGCACATATTTCCAATCTTGATATGCTTTGTTCCACTCAAAAGTAGGACAAATCAACACAATGTAGTCAAATTTGCCACGGTACTCAGATTCCAATGTTTCCAGCAAATAATGCGTCTTACCACAAGCTGTCATACCAACAATTAGCGCATTAAACGGAGTCTCCATTAAATTGTGTTTGATTTAATACTGGATTGACTGCAACCCATTGTTCATGAAGTTGACCAGTCCATCACTCATCACAAACACCCTGCACATGACATTTGCAGTCGTCGCTTTTTTAGTGATCTCAAGAAGCACGCCAGATTGTGTGTTCACAATTTTTTTACCAGTGGCGACGTTGTAATTATCTTGAACACTCCTCAAGTCGATGACCAACGCAAAACCATTTTTATAGAATTTCTGTATGGTCATGAACTGAGCGTGTTCTTCACCCAACCCAAACAGTCGTTTCGCCTCTGCGTAGAACTTCGACTTTGGGATGCCTTGTGAGTACACACTATTTGGCACACCTTCAATTGTGACTCTAACACTCTCGATATTTGGGTAGAGAAACTCCTCACTGTCTGTTCGCACCTTATTCGTGAATAGCAACACGATTGCCTTCATGCTTTTTCTCGGAAGATTAACATTCTCGTTCACAATGGTCGTACCTTTATCCCATTCAGTGGTTTTCATCAACGTAACGTGCTCATATGACAAACTACGACCACTTGCGTAGCCCGACGCTATTTCATCAGAGAGCTCTTGGTTATCGATCGTTTCATACTCAAGCTCGAGGTTCTCCAGAGTGTATCCGCCCACAGCGCTACCGGATTGCGCCACCATGATGTCTGTGGCCTTTGGAAGTGTGATCACATACTGCAAGTTATTATTCATGCTAAAAGGAGCGTACAACCCGTGGTCATTCATAATCTTGCCGAGCTTTATCCGCTGTTTCGTTCCAATCACACCAAACATCAACGCGTCACTAACCTTAACAACGTCTCCACTTGTCGCGCCACTATCGTCCTTAGAAATTAGCTTTCTCAAGTTCTCACCAGCAATACCATAATCAATCATTTGATTTCGCACAGTGATGCTTTCCCAAAGGTCACGATAAACACCAACGTAATTTTCCCCATTGTTGTCATACACAGTTTCCCCAGCTAGTCTCACAACAAGTTTCTCAACCAACAACTTGCTCACATTGTTCAAGAACCAACTTTTGGCGTTCGCATTCTTAAAGTCGAACACTAAACCTAGCGATCCAGGTACCAAACAGCTGCTAACCTTGAGCTTTGGTATATCAATGTAAAGTTCCTCACCAGGACTGACTTTATTAGGGTTCAACGTGATTACATGCTGCGTTCTCGCCCCTTTTATGACACCCATGGTCGCTCGTCTAAAACCGGGGCTCAACTCTGCTGACGTGACGTTCATATACTTTGCATATGTTTTGTTACTACCGTTTTAGCTTGTAATAGTCATACACAAACCACACAAGTACCACCGCGAGTACCCACAGATTTTGAGCCAACCATGCGAGACCCTTCACACCCAACATCAACGCATTATAAACTAAGTTAGCCAATCCAACAGCCCATGGACCCATCTTCGTTATCGCGTTCTTAACAGCCTGCGCGAACGACTTTGTGCCTTTAGCGCCTTTCATAACAGCAGACCTACCAGCGATAATAACAGTTGTCACAATTCCAGCTACTGAAATTGCCACAGCGCTCAACCCAACCATATTTTCTTTAGCCCATTTCTTGAATCTCTGAAACCTGTCAATGTCGATCTCTTGTTGCTCTCTAACCTCTTCTATTTCCCGCTGCTCAATAGTTCTGTCTCGCGCTTCTTCAAGCCCCACGATACGTTCTCTCAACCCAAAGATAACACTCTCGTCGTCTTCGCCATCTAGTTTGTCTGATGTTCTATTTATCGCTTCTTGAAAGTGGTCTGCTTGTACTTGTAGTGCACCATTGTCACCCACTCTTGATTCGGGCGCCACACCATCGCTTGGATCAAGCACGCCACCCAGCTCACGGTTCTCGTTTGGTGTTAGCCCAGGTATGTCGTCGTGTTCCATGTGTGTGGTGTCTAGCAACGGTGTACTACTCACAGTTTCCTCACGGTCTTTCGAGTTGGCTAGGATTTTATTCATAAGGTTTTTAAATTGGTAAACTGAGCGTCGCGCGACTTCAACGCTGTTATTGTACCGCAGAACACCACCCTTCCCACGTTTGAGAACTATTTGCTCTTTACCAAATTTGTTATTATTAAGCATAGGTTTGAATGATATATTATTGCTCTCACTTATTGATGCTCTGTTTCGCAGCGCTAACACGTCGTCGTCACGAATGTCAAACTTGAATCGCATCCCAGTTTTATTACTAAAGAACTTTTCTAAGCTTATCAAAACTTGGTTCTCAGGGTTCGACGGCAAATCGTTGACATCAAACTCTACTACTGGGACTTCTGTGTTAGTTCCCCTTATTGTCACCGTTTTACCGCCGTCAGCGTCAATAAACGACGTCTCCTCTTGCCCACCTCGTCTTCTAGCAAGCTCACTTCTTATCTTTTTTACATAGTCACGATAGTCGTCGTAATTAACACGGACATTCATCGACATGTTTCTTACAGCGTGCTTAGTGTCTATGTCTTTGAGCCACTCCTCAGTCTTAGCGAGCTCCTCTTCTAGTCGCTCATCACTCATGTCTTTGTACTTGTCGAGGTTTTCCATCTCAAAGTCGTCGAAATCTCTCTCAGCCATATTACCATAGCTCACATTTTGAATATCGCTTTCTGGTATCCACGAATTATGTTTGCTTTCATAACCCAACCATTTGACCAGCGCCATCTTCTTCCCTCTGACTTTCTTTCTTTTCAACACCTTTTCAACTCTGTACACATCGTCACCATGTTTCTTATTGACCAGCGATAATTCCTGTTCATAAAATTTACCAATAATCTGTTCACCACTTATGTCCTCAATTTCGTACACATTCGGGTCACCACGAATAACCTTTACCACTTTAAACAGCTCTTCAGTGAAGTTGGCTTCGTAGCCCTTTGTGAACACACTCTTGTATTTACTAATTCTCACTGATTGACCAACTCTAAACTTTGGCAATGGATTGTCTGCAAATTGGTGACCAAACAAAGTAGTCCAAACTTCGCCTTCGTTTGACTTATCGACATCCTTTGGCTTCATCATAATGCTGCGATTCACATTGCTATTGTAATTGCTCACAAACTGGTTAAGAACGTCAACCCATTTGTACGTTCCGCGGGCGTAAAAGTACTTCCACATAATGCTCTTGAGACTTCTATTAAAACGCTCAACAACAGCAGCCTTTTTATCACTCTTAGTGCTAAAATATTTAACACCATGTTTTTCCAGCAAACTTTTCACACCAACGTTGTAGAATTCAAGTCCATCATCAAATTGCGCTAACTTAGGTGTGGTTCCAAACCGATCTTTAAAGTCATTCAACAATTTTCCAACAGCCTTAGTCATGTTCTTAGTGTCTTTTCTATAAACTGCAATTCCAAAAGCATATCTACTCAATATTTCAATGCCCGTCAATATCCAATAGTACCCCTTGTTCTGTTTTGAATACTTACTCATGTCCACTAAGTCCATTTGGAGCTCTTCACCAAGAAATCCAACAAAAGTTGCGCGGAACTTATGTCTTCTCACGATGGGTTTGTACCTAGTGTAAGTGTCCTGCGTGGTCAACCATTCTTTCACTGTTTTTCTAGTCACTTTCAATCCGTCTCCCAACGCACTTTGATACAACCTCTCTGCACCACTGAACCCCGTCTTAGGATTATAGTAAATGTCTCGCAACCCTTGCTCTGTTTCCACACCAAGCTCCATATAATTCACACAATATACAGTTCCAATAACACCGCGCCAATTTTGAGACCACCGTTATTTGGTTTGACGCGAAATGTCATACTTGAGTAAACACCTTTTTTAATTCTCACCTTAGACTCAATGTCCACATGACGTTGCACTGACCCCTTCAAAGACTGTTCGGTGGGTATTGGTAGCGTTGCGATTACATTGCTACGCTTTCCATCAATACCCACATTGCTTTCAGTCTCAACAATGTCACACGAGACTTCTATGTACTTCAGACCTCTGTACATATCAACCTTGTTTGGGCTGACGTACCACTCCTTCCCTTGGATTAACGTTTTTTCTGCAAAGCCGAGAAGAGGTCCAACCCTCAGCAATCTAAACGGGGCTACAGTCCTTACTCTACATCCACCAGATGGGGTTTTCTCTATCTCAACACCTCGCCCCACGCTGGGGATCTGGATCTTCATGTACTCAACTAATGTGTTGAAGTTGTAGTGTCCTTGAGGTATCAAGTGTTGTGCGGAACCAGTGAAGGAAAAGTCGATTGTGTTTGCCAATACGTTATTGTAGTCCCAAAACACAGTGGCTGTCTTGACCATGATGTATGGGTTATCATGTGTGATCATCACACTGTTGTCAAAGGACACAACTTTTTCTGCACCCTCAATGAATACCGTCAACTTTCGCATTGTGTATAACATACGGTATATTATATGCAGAAAGCCCTTCATGACTACTATGGAAAGCACTACAAACGTGCGATGGCGAACACATCGAAGGCTGCACACGATGCAAAGGCAGACCTCATCAAAAAGTACCCCCACGCTACTTTAAGCAAATTCGAGTTCTATCCAAATATTTCGCAAGATGGTGAAATCATGAGTGTCGACATATATTTCAGAAACAACGACATCCTCAGCACAGACATAACCAGCACAACCTTCAAAAATGATAAGAACATGTGGAGGTGGCTACACAATAGTAAGTTCCCAATAATATGGCAAGGCGGTGGAGCTATCCAACCACTACCAAAAGGTCATAAAAACCATTGGGGACTTTGGGATGGCTATCCAACAGAAAACGTGTTGAATTATCCAGTGAATAACTTCAAAGTCTTCGTTAACCAAAATAGCTACTTCATGTCAAAGCTACCAGTCTTACAAATCACCACGTCAAAGACAAAATCAGAGTGGGATGACAACGAGTCTTACTACCGTGTTGTGTTTGCGACATATTGCGCGAGTTTTTGTTGTGGAGTGTCGTTGCAACATTTATCAGTGTCACAACTGTGGTCACAAGTGTGATGAGATTTCATTTGTACTTCACCATTAGAAGACTTCTCAGAAGAATGGAAGGTGGTGAGACCATGAGATCAATAAGTAGAGAGTTCAACGCTTCCGAATTGTATGGCAAGATTTCTAAGATCCCCAGAAAGCATTACTACCAGAATAAAGTCCTGAGCGATGGCACTTTAGGCGAATCCAGGGTCTACACACTCAACGACGTTCGGAACGATTATAAACGATACGTCGCGCGATTGTCAGACGGCTTCACCAACATTGGACTGCAATATCTAAACCAAAGCATAGAAGCCTTTGTGTACTCCACACTTGGTGCGCAGGCGAGAACACGTGTGTCAGTCGTTGGTGGTTCTGCAGGAAGTCTAGAGACCCAACAAGAGTTCCGCAAGTTGTTTTCTGACAGTGTTATACAGTATGACGTGTCGACATGGATCCTCAACATGAATAAATCGATTAGAGACACCAACGTTGTTCAAAATCTTGCAGTGTCGCCAAGTACATGGTTAACGCCGAGTAACCTAGTGATACTCAAGAATAAAATCGCTGGGTACAACAACTTACTAAAGGTTGCTACAGAGTCCATGAAATTTGGGGTGAACACTAGCTTGAATGCAACAACACCAACAATTACGGCTAAAAAAATCCACCAAGAAAATGTGGTGACTCACTCCCTAGTAGTACCAACGACTGTGAAGAAAAAAGCTCACCAAGAAAATGTGGCGGCGCCAACTAATCTCATAGCTAAAAAAGTTTACCAAGAAAGTGCGGCACCACTTTCCGTGAAAAAAACAGTGGTCACTACCACAAGTAAGTCAGACACGACAACATTGGCGATAGTGTTAGGGTTCTCAGCAGTCTCTGGTTATCTACTAACCAAATACACCTTGAAGTAGTAATGAGTCTAAACTACGGGTATGAGTCTGACGACCCTCACGGTAAAATACTGAAGAGAACGAAAAGGCATCTGGACGAAGATCCCAAATTAAGCGCGACCGGTGGAAGGATGTCTGGAATAATAGACATGCAAGGCTCAGCGATAAAAAACGTAGCAGACCCAGTCGATGACTCAGACGTTATCAACAAGAGAACTCTAGAGCAACTACTATCAGGTTTCCTCAAGAGTCAGTCCTATAATGTTGTGCTCGACTTCAACGTTAGCACACACGCCTTGAAAAACGTGGAATTTCACACCAATGGTTCAAACAAAGTGAAAGCCATTGGTGAAACAAGCAAATTAGTGCAAAACAACCAAACCTATGGTCCTATTATTGGCATCAGCAGTGTAAGCCAAAGTTTTCTATCCCCTGTGTTAACACCGCTCCCACTTGAGTCAGGTCTCCATTTTAATTGCCCAAGTATGCAATGGTGTGATCTCTCCATTTTTGTTGTGGTAAGGTTACCTATGAGAACCGCTGGATCAAATTGGGAGACAATTATATCAAACGACGACGGTCAGTGGGATAAGTTCGTAGGGTACAAGACTGGTATGACTAATGGACTCGCGTATGGTGGCAGCGTCCCAGCGATGGAGAGCATATGCACTATTCCAAGTGGCGTTGACCTCACAAAAACGCATATGATATCAATACACTGGCAAATGAGCAATTCGCACGTCAGGGTCAACAACGTTAAGTCAACCGATTCAGACTTCGTAGCGAATATGAAAAAGATAGGTACACCCTATGGAACAATTTTTGGAATACATCGACCAAGAATACCACTCGCACCCTATGCATACCCATCATTGATAGAATTCTACGGTGTGAAAATCGTGAGTGGTTACATGACGAACCGAGACATCATAATCATGGGTGGAAAAATGATGAAGGAATATGGTATAAAGTAAATGGGAGCGTGTATTTCGAGGCCTCATGAAATATATAAGATAAATAAGACGACTGACCACATGCTCAAAGCTGGTGGGTCATTTGGCCGCGGTGACGTAACTCTCGAGCTCCACGCTGAGATTGGTATGAGGTCTAAAAAGACTTACGGCAAACCTATTATGTTACCAGAATCAGACACTGTGGGAGTGGTAGGAGACGTGACCTAAGTTAAAATGGGTTGGCTTAGAAAACTGGTTCGTAACATTAGAAACTTTTTCAGACGACGTAGAAAACCGAAGACTAATGAAACACACCTGATGCGTTGGTACACAACAAACCAGATCTATAAAAGGCGTAGCGCCCACATCGAGTAGTTTTTTCTCGTGGAGGACTATATAGCGATGACTTCCGCAATACTCCAACTATTCGATTTCGATGGTCACCAAATCACGACGGTTAATCACAACGGTGATATATGGTTCAAAGCAAAAGAAGTCGCGAGCGCTTTAGGTTATGCTCAACCAAAGGATGCAGTTAACGACCACGTCGAACCTGACTGTAGAATGAAGATGGAGCAGTCCTCGTTTATCAACGAACTTGGGGTCTACTCGTTAGTGTTCTCAAGTAAAATGGAGCGTGCGAGACACCTTGGAAGGTGGGTGCACTCAGAAGTCTTGCCAAGCGTTAGAAAGGGTTTAGCTGACGTCGGTCTTAAGCACAACCAGTTTAAAATGATCACTGAGTTCGATCTTCACACGAAAGTTGTTGGTTTTCTTAGGAAATATTATCCAGAGGCTATTTTGATAGCCGCTTGTGGTGAGAATCAAGACACTTCGAGTAAAAGAATAAATTCGTGGAAAAAAGGTTACCAACGTGGGACACCTGACTTGATTATTGCTAATGCAAACCGACAGCATAGCGGGCTTGTGATTGAGTTCAAGAATCCAGGTGGCACAGGTAAGACGTCCAAAGAGCAAGACTCTCTGCTGCTCAGATACAAATCCGCTGGTTATCTAACGTTGTTGTGCGACTCGTACGACGATGCTATTACCACAGTAGTAAAATATTTCTTTGACGTCGGGTTTCAGTGCTCTCAGTGTTTTCGTAAATTTAAAAATAAATCAGCGTTGAGTAACCACGAGAGACACTATTGTAAAGAGACTTTTTAGACAGCGAGTAATAAGTCGAATTAGCACTCGTTCTTGTCGTTGAGACGACGTTCGAAGTGACAACTGCTCTAGCATTTTTTAAAGACGTTTTTAACTCGGTGAAAAATATCTGCGAAACTTTCTCTCTTTATTTCACAAACCTTCTGACCACTGTGTGAGAAAATGTCTCTATGACATTGGACGCTTCATGTGACCAATGTCTAAATTTAAAAAAGTGGGGCGTATTGAGAACACCCGTAATTTTATGTGGAAGGATGATGACGTCTGCACACTGCGCGATATTGCTCAGCGCCACCAACGAATGATGGTCCTGGGTTGTATCTCCAATTGAATGGCGCTTCAACAGTTGTTCCGTAAGTGTCGCGACAAACGGCGCAATACGCTTTTAGAAATGTGATGTCGTCTGCTACTGGGAACAGTGTGTCGAGCTCACCAATTCTTTTTAAGTGCTCCGTCGCTATGAGACCACAAATAATGACGTGAATGCCAGCTTTGATGTAGTCACGAATAACTGGGAGTAGATCAGAGTACCAATGGCCTTCATCAACTCCGATGACGTCGTAGCCAGCTAGCTCGAAAGAACTCGGAAGGTTGGTGATTAACTTCGCAGGTAAACTGTCTGATCCAACAACGATAGTCTGACGATGTGTGGAGAACGTGTGGTCAGTTCGTCTGGTGTCGCCTGCGTTGTTCATGTAGAGGACTTTAAGCCCCGATTTACTTAACGCAACTAGCCTGCGAAGAGTCTCGGTCGTTTTTCCTGCGAACATGGGACCAATCACGATCTCTAGTTTACCGACTTTCTTCATGATTACTATACCTCCAGAGAAACGCTCTCTCCTGTTGCGGCAACTGCTGCTCATTGTTAAATATCCGCTGAAGCTCTAAGTTGTTAAGGTGGGACTGCGAGCTCTCGTGTCTCGAGCGGTGCACTGGGCTATTGGTGACCATACCGCATGGGTAACACCTGTACGAGTTGGACTCATACGCAAAGCTCTGATGGGTGGGTGAGAGTATGTGGTCCTCGAGGTCGTCCACACTCAGTATCTCATTACACCCCGCCTTAAACGTTAACGCCACGGCTCTTGGCAAGCTCTAGCCATGTTTTGAGTTTGGTTGGACACGGTCTCCATAGAAGGCTCGCTAAGAACACTTCGAGGAAGTTACCAAGTAACGTAGCGGTGGACTCGCAGGGGTCGCTCAAGTAGTAACCACCTGCTAACACAAGGTGTTTGAATGGTGAGTGACACCACACAGGGATCAATCTGGTTAGTATGTCAACCGTCATGTTGGCTTCAACTTCGTTAAGTTCAACCCAAAACTTGTGAACACGTTTTGTAAAGAAAATCTGATCCTCAAATCGTCTCAACACTTCTCCGTTATTGTAACTGGGTTCACACAACACGAAGACTGCCGAGTACTCTTTTAAGACGTTAGGCCCAGAGGCGTCTCGTGAGGCGCGCACGTTGATAAAGGACCGTCTCCGCATTGCGTCGATCTCCTCTTCTGCGGCGTCTTGGACTTGAGTCATTATGTTATACTCCCAGAAAAAATCCTAATTTTTTTAGCGCATTTGGTTTGGAGCTGTGAGATACCTGTGAGGTCAACTGTGAGACACCTGTGAGGTCAACTGTGAGTAAGATAACACGTGATAGTGTATTAGATGGCTGTAAGACCCACAGACGGCTGTTGAGGCGAAGATTACGGCTGATGTGAAGAGTGTTAAGGTGAAGGACCCAAAGCGCGTCGCTGCTGGTAAAAAGTTGGCTGAGATATCGAAAGCTGCGAAAGAAAAAAAAATGCGTGAAATGATAGTCAACGAAGAGCGGGGTGGTGAGTGGAGCTATGGTTACGTTGTTGGAACACTTGGTGTGATCGTTGCTGCTGCTTCACTATGGTACACAATTAGCGGTGAAAAAGAAACACGATTAGAACCTGTGAGCACTGCAGTAGCTAGTGTGTCGGAGAGTCATAAAACTCGTCGTCCAGCGCTAGACACGTTTGATTCTTAAACAAAACACACGACAATGTATATATGTCCGCGATCGATCGAAAAGAACTTATGAACGAACTGTACGATGCGCTACTTGTCACGACTGGCGCTGTGGTGGTGAGTATGATTTCTAAAAAGGCTTTGGGAGAACCATTGGGAACACCAGAGACTGTGAAAGGCATAGTGAAACTTGCTGCAGCTGTTGGTGCAGGAACGTTGTTAGTAAAATGGGCGCAATCAAAAAAGTGGATACCGACAGATCCATTCAAATCAACGTAAGTTAATGGTGAGTGTCGTGGCCGGAGGGATTTTTAATGCAGTGGCTTTTGCAGGCGCTGGCTTTATGTTTTCAAAGTTTAACCACTCAGGTTATGAAGCTGAGATGAAAAGGCACAACCATGCGTTGGAACAGTTAGCCAGTGCGAAAGAAGTGTGGTATGAGAATGAGGTCGCTAAGAAAGATAAGATCCAGCGTTTACGACAACGGCTCTCTGACGCTAATGCTGACATCAATGACACAAACCACGCGTTGGAAGAACTTAGAAGCGTAATGACCATACAGTACAGCGGACGAGTGTTCACTGACCTCCCGAAGATTGCGGATTACTACCAACCAAGTGCGGAAATGAAAGAATACCAATTGTTGTTTGTTGGTGCGCTAGGTTTGGGTAGTGGAATAGTAGTGTGGGTACTAGTTCGGTGAAAAAATGTTGGAGTAGTATAAGAGTGATGGACAAACTTATGAGGCAGATGAGCTACGGCTACACAATTGACGAAATCGCGAGTGAGACGCAAACTGAGTGTGGAGACACCCCAGGCTTTACTACTGCTCGGATTGTGACGTTGTGAAAAACGTAAGTGACTGTGGTGGGTACGCGTGTCCAAAGTGCGGCGACATCGAATGGGGTTACATTCAGAGTTATGGCGACATGAGACTCACGCGACTAAAAAGCGTTCACAAACGGTCTTGGTGGATGGGGAGGAGACTACGGAACGTTGTGAAGGGTGAGCACCTTGAGTTGATAAAAGAGGACTTCCTGAAAGTTGTCAATGTGCTGCACTCATGCAATTTGATAAAGGGTAGAAATGTCAGCAGATACGGATACTACATTATTAGGTTGTGTCATAGAAGACGAGTCGAGACACTCAAGAAGGTGTCAGACCTCAAAGACGGGAAGGTGAAAGACTTGTTTGACAACAATCTGTTTGGGGTGGTGTACCCAAAGCTGGGGTGGTGTGAAAGTGGTGACAATTATTACGACGAGTGGTTTACGAAAAAAACAAGTGTAGTATATAGAAGCCAATGAGTCGGACTGTGAAAAACCTACTGACAAAAAGACGGGCGCATAAGACGAGTGCAGCCGTTGTCAATTCACTAACGGATGAAGCGACCAACGTTCACGGCTTCTTTAGAGACCAAGAGGGGCAACCTGTAGTCGAAGACCTCGCACCGTCAACGCATCTGTTGGATCGAGCACTGAGAGGGTTCACGAGGTCCTATGAAGTCGAAGTAATTGACGACAGAGACATCAATCAGGTAAATGGCAGTAGAAGTGCTGTCACTAACCTTTTGAGACGTGAGCTGGGTGAGACCAACGGAATGAAAGTGGTGGAGACAGTCAAGGTCACTTTTGAGAAAGTTTTAGAGCGTGATAAGACCACATACAAAACTGCCTACTTTAACAGCGAAACGTTCGTCGTCATTAACGAGCATGACATCGAGGGTGTTGCCAATCGTGGATCGGAGCAGATTTTGACGCGGATAGCTGGGTGGCTATCTGAGGGGTCTGGATGGACTATCGACAAAATAGACGCGCACTACGTCAATGTCGCTATTTACAGACCTTTGCATGGGAGTAGCTACATTGCGTTGCCAAAGGAGCTGTGCAACAGTATGAAGGGTCTGATAAACGTGAATAACGGGGATGACAACGAGTGCTTTAGATGGTGTCACCTAGCACATAAGTTTCCCGTTGGAAAAAACTCTGATAGAACGTCAAAGTACGTCAGACATGTCAGTGAGTTGAATTATGATGGAGTCGACTTCCCAGTCACACTCAAAGATTACAACAAGATCGAAAAGGCTAACGAAATTAGCATCAATGTTTTTGGGTACGAAAGTAAGCAGCCATTCCCTGTGTACGTTTCTAAGGAGGCGTATCCTGACCATATGGACCTACTGTTGATAACTAATGACGTGGGCAACAAGCATTATGTGTATATTCGTGACTTCAACAAATTCATGCACCGGCAGACAAAGCATGAGGCGAGAAAGCACTTTTGTAGGTATTGTTTGCAGTGTTTTACCCGAGCGGACGTGCTTGAACGCCATGTGGAAGTATGTTTGGTCATTAATGGGAAGCAAGCTATTAAAATGCCACAAAAAGGTACGAAAGTGAAATACGAGAATTTTAGTAGACAGCTAAACGTACCATTTGTGGTGTACGCAGACTTCGAGGCTATCACACAGAAGGTGCATGCGGCAACACCATCAAGCGAGCGTAGCTACACAAATGCTTACCAGAGGCACGTTGACTGTGGTTATGGGTATAAACTGGTTTGTTGCTACGATAACGAGTACAGTAAGCCAGTAAAAGTGTATCGCGGTGAAAATGCAGTTAACAAGTTCATTGGGGAGATGTTAGAGATTGTCGAATATTGTAAAGAGACATCTGAGAGTCACTTTAACAAAGAAATGACACTGGCTGATGCCGATAAGAAGAACTTTGACGAGGCTAAAAGTTGTCACATTTGCAGTGTTGAGTACACTGGCGCTGACGTTAGAGTGAGAGACCACTGTCACGTGTCAGGTAAGTACAGAGGGTCCGCGCATCGTGAATGTAACGTGAACTTTAAGTTGACTGATAAAATACCTGTGATCTTTCATAACTTGCGCGGTTACGATAGCCATTTCATTATGCAGGAGATTGGTAAGTTTGGTCAAGACATAAATGTGATACCGAACAACATGGAGAAGTACATGGCGTTCATGCTTGGAAAAAACTTAGTATTTTTGGATAGCTTTCAGTTCATGGGTAGTGGTCTAGACAACTTGGTGAAGAACCTACCAAGGGACGCTTTCAAATACACGTCAGAAGTGTTTCGCGATGAGGGGTTGGCACTCATGACAAGAAAGGGGGTCTATCCCTATGATTACGTGGACTCCTTTGATAAATTCGATGAATGCGAGCTACCCTCCAAAAAGGACTTCTACAGCATTCTGAATGACGAGCACATTACGGAAGAAATGCACGAGCGCGCCATCGATGTGTGGGACTACTTTGACGTTAAAAATATGGGTGGGTATCACGACCTGTATTTGAAAAGTGACGTGCTCTTGCTTGCCGACGTTTTTGAGAACTTTAGAAAGACATGTCATCGCGAGTATAAATTAGACCCGTGTCATTATTTAACATCGCCCGGATTGGCTTGGGACGCCATGTTAAAGATGACTGGAGTGGAGCTCGAATTATTGTCCGACATTGACATGTTCCAGTTCGTAGAATTAGGTATGCATGGTGGTGTGAGCTACATATGCAACAGACATGGTGTGGCGAATAATAAGTACATGAAGGGGTATGATAAAGCGCAAGAGTCGAAGTATTTGATGTACCTTGACGCCAACAATTTGTACGGATGGGCAATGAGTCGAAGTCTACCTACGGGTGGCTTCAAGTGGTTGACTGAGAAAGAAATAAAAAAGGTTAATCTATGCGACTATCATAACAATAGTAAAAAGGGGTTGCTGCTCGAAGTCGACTTGGAGTATCCAGACCACTTGCATGACCTACACAACGATTACCCGGTGGCTCCTGAGAAGATGGAGATAACTGTTGACATGTTGTCGGAGTACTGCACAAAAATCAAAAATAAGTTTAACGTGAGTGTTGGTGGTGTGAAAAAGTTGGTGACTAATTTGATGGACAAAAAAAAGTATGTGTGTCACTATGGAAATCTGCAGTTGTACACGGATCTTGGACTAAAAATCAAAAAGGTTCATAGGGTCCTACAGTTTGACCAGTCCAAGTGGTTGGGCAAGTACATCGACTTTAACACAATCAAAAGAACCGCAGCTAAGAACGCTTTTGAGAAGGATTTCTTCAAGTTGATGAATAACAGTGTGTTCGGAAAAACGATGGAAAACTTGAGGAAGCGTGTGGACGTGAGATTAGTGACCACCGAGAAAAAATTAGAAAAGCTTGTCTCAAAGCCTACGTTTGTGTCTTGCAAGATATTTAGCGAGAACTTAGTCGCCGTCCACAAAGTCAAAGAGACGCTGACATTAAATCGACCTGCATATGTGGGTATGTGCATACTAGACTTGAGCAAAACGCTGATGTACAATTTTCACTACAATTATATTATGAAAAAGTACTCTAGCGACACCTGCAGATTACACTTCACCGACACTGACAGTCTGCTGTACTCAATCAAAACCGATGACGTTTATTCCGACTTTATGTCGGAGTGCGAAAAGTTTGACAATAGTGACTACCCTGCAGACAGCCCATTCTTTTTTAGAGAGAATAAGAAAGTTATTGGGAAGATGAAGGACGAGTGCGCTGGAACGCCAATTGTCGAGTTCGTCGGGTTGCGCAGTAAAATGTACAGCTATTTGAAAGAGGGTGGAGGTGGCGGGAAAACCGCTAAAGGTATTAGAAAAAATATAATTAAAAAGGTAATCAGACACGAAGATTACAAAAGCGTGTTACTCGAGCAGAAACAGTTGCGACACACAATGAAGACCATTAGAAGTGTCAAACATCAGCTCGGTAGTTATGAAATTAATAAAGTATCGCTATCCTGCTTCGATGATAAGCGATACCTTTTAGAAAATGGTATTGACTCCTACGCATATGGTCACAAAAACATTGTAGTGAGAGATACCACTGGGAGTAGTGAACAAACGGACTAATTCGCGAAACAACCGGCCACCTGTTAGTATGCAAATTAGTCAATGTTGTTAACCAATCAAAAGAGCGCCATTTCGCTCCCCATTTGGGTACTTGTTTGGATAAAATATTTGTTGTGGGTGCTGGTGTGGGTTGACCAATCAAAAGAGCGCCATTTCGCTATCCATTTGGATAAACATCACCACTAGAATCAAAATCTAGTGGTTTTTTTTTCGCGCGTGAATTGGACTATTTTTTAAATGTGACTGAAATGTGATTTGGTACAAATTCAGTATTGTTTCACGAGTCTTGCGCGTGTTTGACATTAATCGGTGGAGAGTGTGGGGAGGGGTGCGTCAAGCCTAATTAACGACTGCTGTAGTAGTATAGAACATGGCGGTGCGAGCTTATTCGACGTTATCCACAAATGCGGGCACCGTGGCATCGCTAATTTTTGCGCTAAATCGCGATTTGGCGTAAAAATTAACGTTGCTATGGCACTCGCATTTGTGGTTGGCGTCGCTGAGCTCGCACCGCCATGTTCTATACTACTTTGAGACCAGTGAATTGCCAGGTGGAACCATTAGCGTACTGGTCAGTAGCCAGCGACCTGGCTACTTTCCCCTGATCTGGAAGGGATTGGAGTTGAGACGACGACAGGCTTTCCTTGTGCGTGACCAAAGGGACTGAACGCGATATCGGATTTCGTTGAGACGCTCGTCCAGGGCAGTGGAGAGGAAATTGTTGATCAATGCAGGTGTAGGTGCAGAAGAACGAGCGGCATGACCAACGGTTTGGGTTAGTTCAGCGCGAGCAATTTCCGCCACAGTACGGTCAGGGCATATGGACTTATAGTACGTATTCCATATAAGGTCATAACGGACGGGACTGGGAAGAGCAAATACGTTGCCCTAACGAGCATATACGTTGCCCTAACGAGCAAATACATTGCCCTCGTACCAGCCCACTGGATGCGGATACGTAACACGTTACGATATGTTCGATTATCCGCTCTTTCTAAGAAAATTACGTTCGCTCGCCGGATAAGCTGTACGCATATTGTAAACAGATAATTTACCTTTGTTTTAATATATATTGTAGCTTTGGGAGTTGATTATTTCTCAAGAAAACGTTCGTCGAAGACAGCTGAAAGTTCGTTTACAAGATGGTATCCGTGATACGAAAATTATATTTTTGGGCATGTTCGATTACCCGCTTTCAAAGAGAACTAAGTTAGCTACCAGGATAAGCTGTATCTATGTTGTAAATAGATCATTTAACTTTAAAAGAATATATTCTATAGCTTTGTGGGAGGGTTAGGACCTTTGTTGTTTTGGGGTCGGTTACAATCTAATTAACTTGGAGGCTGGTACGAGGGCAATGTATTTGCTCGTCAGGGCAACGTATATGCTCGTTAGGGCAACGTATTTGCTCTTCCCAGTCCCGTCCGTTATGACCTTATATGGAATACGTACTATAAGTACCTATCGGTCAGGGCAAGAAAGGATCTTAATCGCTTGTGTAATGGTCTGGATGTCCATTTCGTTAACAGGATCTTGGAAGGTCAAACCACCGCAGAACTTGCTGGCGAAGAAATATGACACCGTGGATCTGTTTGGAAGGAAACACGTATGACGCAGGATACGGATAAGAGTTGATCGGTAGGATACAAGGGATCTTTGGAGAGGGTTTCCGGCACGAAGAGCAAAAGTAAGACATGGTTGGACAAAAGTGCGTATGGCATGGAGCGAGCAGGGATGAGCCAATCTTTTCCAGGTCATTGATGAGTTTGGGAAGGAGGGAGGGTCATCGATGTTGTGGATTGAACCAATTGGGACCCCTAAGTATTGGTAGGATTCCTCAGAAGACAGGGAAGGGATAACCTGATCCTGAATTTGGAAGGAGTTGGCGGTAACGTTGCTGCCCGATTCACTTGACACGGAAAGAGTCGCACATTTGTCAGGTCGGAAGCTTAGGCCAAGGGTGTTAGCAGCAGACGAGGCAGTGGCGAGGAGAACATCAAGTTGTTCCTTCTTATGGGCAATAAACACAAGGTCGTCGGCATATGCAAGAACGGAAACAGGAACTTTAAAATGTTTCGGCGGGCCACCACGACAGGCTGCACTGGCTGATTTGACGGAACGAAGGATAAGTTCGATGCATAGGTTGAAGAGGATAGGGCTTAGAGGACAACCTTGTTTAACTCCAGCATTAACTGGGACGGGATTTCAGTCACCAGTAGGCGTGCGGATCGTAGTGGTTGCACCAGTATAGGCATTCATGACCATGTCAACTAAGGGCAAAGGTAAACCCATATGAGAAAGGGTAATGCAGATGACAGGGTGGGGAATACTCCCAAAGGCATTTCTTAGATCTAACCAAGCAAGGTTAAGTTTAACTATACACATGCAATGTCAGAATATGCACATTCAATGGGTCACCCACATATATTTTTAAACTTTGGCTGCCTACCTTACCAAAGTAAAACTATGGGAATTATATGGCAAATAGTGGGCCATATATGACCCATATATGGGAATGATATGGAAAGATATGGAAAAACTATGGTGCAATTTTTTGCTCACTTTTAAGATATGGGAAATGCATGGGATGGCAAGGCTGTGTTACCTACAATATGGTAAAACTATGGGAAGAAGCTGCCCATAGGTTTTCAATAGTATCCATATTTTGTTTGATCTTCATTATATGGGAATTATATATACTCATGCATTTGTATATGCTATACTTTCCATACATCGTCTTGCACATGTAAATATGGAATTCATATGGGCTGACCACAACCCATAGGTTTTCAATAGTACCCATATTTTGCTTCATGATTTCGTTATATGGAAATTATATGGGACACTCGTAACATAAATATTATTACATATACCATGACGGGTAAGGATAAAACGCAGAAGTGGAATGGCGCAAACGGAATGGCGGAATTGGGGATAAAACGGAATTGGGAGTAAAACGCGAAATTTGGGAATAAAACGAGGAATTGGGACAATACAATGAAAGCATGCAGTAAAGTGTAAAGCATAGGCGGCCCAGACTTGTATCCCGCCTTTTGATTAGGGTTGTGTGGGTTGACAGTAATAAATATGACAGTTGAATAAGGATTTGAATAAGAATTCGGTTATAATTTGAAAAATATTGCCGTATTTTCTAAATAATCTAAAGGCAGAGAACACGTCTGGCCTGCCTGTATGTAATAGTATTAAACAGAATGATTGGAAGGCAATATGGTACACTCATCGTCTCATATTATACTTTCATAACAAAAGGGGATGCGCAAACTGAAAGTGCCATGTTACAACCATTTAATTTTATTTATCTTATATCGGGATTAAAAAAGGAACTAGTTAATGGCTTAAAAATGGCTAATGGTTAATGGCTTATTGCAAATATTACATATACTTATATATCGCACAATCGTCGCATTTAATTCAGACGAATTTAATTTCAAGTCTTCTCGTTCAAGCGCATTTCTAGTTATTTGTTTATGCAAACCATTAAATTCGCCTGAATTAAATTTGTCACATAAAACTAAGTCGCATTGACGTCGACTTATCGACGAAGTTAATATGAATTATACTGGCAAACCAAACTCTCTTAAAAAACGCAAATGTTCCGGCGTTAGGGAAGGAATTATAGCCAGTTGGGTACAACTGTGCTCTATGGAATGAAATAAGGCTGTTTCATCCTGATGCAATTCAAAAGCACATGAAAATACACATTTGACTCTTTGAACATCATCCCTCCACCAGGCGTCGCTCGGAAGCCTCTATTCATTCCAGTAATGATCGACATATCGTGGGGTGGTTTGGCGATGACAATCCGGATTTTAAGGACTGTGAGCACCCATAACAAGAACGAACCAAGGGAGGGAAAAATTGTAAAAGATTAAGGACAACTGTCCCCACTGTAGGATTTACAGATCCTACAGGGGTGGGGAAGGTTGAGGAAGTAACGGTACCATTGACACTGGCGCCTGAAAAAACGTTGTTGATGCAACAGTTGGAGCTTGAATTTGATGACATCTGAAGGGGATGATGTTGACATAAATCCGGGCCGATCAACTACAGTAGTAGCGGGTGGTTGTTGTGCAGTTCTTCCTCCCTTTCTCCTTGCTGTGGATCCTTTGCCACCCTTTTTACCAATTACCAGTGCCTTTGCTGCTGTCAAACGTCATCAGGGCTGTTATATTGATGTTGGCAGGACCTTTTTAAATGAACATTTAAAATGAGCGTTTTATACCCAATTCCGCGTTTTATCTCCAATTCCGTTTCCGCCATTTATCCTTACCCTATCAGCATAAGGTCAAGTTGAACGAGCTAGTGTATCTTGCTGGTTTATAAAGCTACTCGAATGTAAAGATGATGTCATGGTACTATATCCTGTATAATTTCCACTATACAATAAGTGTACTGTTGGAAATGAAAGGCTGTGAGTGTGGACGAACCTTGTCAGGCGTTCAGGGTATTAACAGTAACAGGCTTAGGAATTATCAGGTAGATGCCCGAAGGCTCTTGGAACGAGATTGGTAGATGCACAGGGAGCCGTAACGTCTATTAGTGAAGCGAGTTTAACAGTAAATCGGGTTTATTCGGTATTTTTTACACAATAATTCAGGGCTCGAAATAACGTTCCCAACGTTCCCGATCATGGTGATCGGCAATCACGACTTTTTGCCGATCAAAATATGCTAGTAAATAGTTAATACACATCTGAACAGGAAGTTTAACTTTATTTCAAATTGAAGTTTAAATCTACGACATTTGTGGACTTATGTGTATGATGGATTGCTCTCTTCCTCGCTTGTGTCGGGCTCTACGTCAATAAGCGTATCGGCAATCTTCTTTTCCCCCCTTGCTTTGTAAGACCTATAAGACTGATTTGGCATGTGTGCTGTGCAAGTGCCTCTCATCCAAAGGTCGATGGCTGTGGTTGGGATGAACTCATTTGTTGGTGGCCCTTCAGTAACGATACGAAGTAAGCTGTTGAGACGATGTTATTATTATTATTATTATTGAAATGACATTCCCAATCAGGTTTTTCAATGCCAATTTACAGCAAGTTTAAGTTATAAGCTAAATAACATTTTAAAATCCTAATACATCAAAATTGAATTACAATGTTAATACTAACTAATTAAAACTATATTAAATAAATCTTGTTAGACTGAGTACTTTATCTCATAATATTTCATCTAACTCATTCCACAATTTTGTTCCTCTAAATTTAAACGTTCTTTGACCAGCAGCTGTACGACATTTTGGTATGTCGAGATCACTGTTGTTTCTTGTCACACGGTCATGTATTTTATTTCTTTTCATGAACTTTTGGCACAAATATGATGGTGCTTGATTATTCATGCACTTATGCACAAGAACAGTGTCTCTATATCTCAAATGTTCTTTAATGGGAAACCAACCTAATTCGTTTAATACGAGATAGGTTAGCATGCTAGTTGCGAGTTGCTAGTTGCGAGTTGCTAGTTGCGAGTTACTAGTTGCAAGTTGTTATTTTTTATATATTTGAACCATGCACCCCGCACTACCAACGACACCCCACCAACCACCTCCGACCGATCGTCGATGGATACCGACGACCCTCCGACAGAACCCGACCGCTTCGAGATCTTCCGATCCGACCACCTCCCGACGACTTCCGACCAATTCCGAAGTTGTTCCGACGAAATCCGAAGTCGTTCCGAGGGATTCCGAAGTCGTTCCGACATATTCCGATGATGTTTCGACGGTTTCCGAAGTTGGCTCGACCTTTTACGAAGTCGTCCCGACCTTCCACGACCTTACACCGGCTGTCTGGGAACCTCTCCAACAACCTCCGTCACCTTCACCAACCTACGAACCTTCCTACCGAGTGGACGAAGCCGACCCGCTGGAAAGCTTCCTCAGTACCACTGACCCCGACCTCGACTCCACCTCGCCAAACATCGTCAACTCCTGTGGCAACCACGGGCCGACACCCTCGTCGTATATACCTACAGACATCTATTCCCGGTGATCATGACACACACGCGCACCCCTGCCACCGCTCCTCGGGCCTAGAACAATCGTGAGCGACTACTCCACTGATTTATATGAATTCCAAGTAACCAACAATACAAAACGTTATTTTGAAGACAATTTTGGTGTATTTGTCCAAATTTAATTTGTGATAACAGCAACTGCGCGCTTCGCTATTGTTGATATTAGGGCGACGTCAAAGCTTGTTTTATGATATCCAAAACGCTTTAGATTTCCAGAGAGTACTCTTAAATTTAGGTTTTCGGGTGGGGTTTAATTTGATGTTCGTAAAACCTCGTTACTTTCAGTGCATATGAAGTGAATTTTTTAAGATTGTTTAGAAAGAAGAATAAAAATAACTAAGAATGGCTTTTATGTCACGCCAACGTCGTACCCAGGTTCCTTTCTCGGCTCCTCTCTCCTTTGTACGAAGTTGATATCTTATCCCGTACTTGAGTTATTACCCTTATTTATTACCTTTGTAATATGAGCCTCGATTTGAGCTATGTGTACGCTATAAATGTGGGTGCGAAAGAAAACCAAGCATTGCATGATAGTTCTTTTGTGGTTGCTATGGTAATTCTTTAAAATAAATCTTTATTTTCAATCACATATAAAGAAAGCTGTTGTTATTTTTCGAGGTTACTGTCTTATACATACATATATTTTATTAAATCAGTCGGCCACGAAACAGCGAAACGAAACAGCTATTTTTTTGTTATCTCAAAAACTCAGGTCAGGACGTATTCGTGGAAGGTCGGGCCAGCTTCGGAAGTGCTCGGCCCATCTTCGGAAACCGTCGGAACATCATCGGAAGTTGTCGGAACAACTTCGAATCCGTCGGAAAGACTTCGGAAGTTGTCGGAGCAACGTCGGAAGTGGTCGGAAGACTGTCGGGAGGTGGTCGGAAGGTCTTCGTAAGGCGATCTCGAAGCGGTCGGGATCTGTCGTCGGGTCGTCGGTATCCATCGACGATCGGTCGGAGGTGGTTGGTGTCGGAGGTGGTGGGTGTCGTTGGTAGTGCGGGCGCGTAATGGACTGGGACATAGACTAAGTCCTCAGTGCATGGTCCAAATATATAAAAAAATAACAACTCGCAACTCGCAACTAGCAACTCGCAACTCGCAACTCGCAACTCGCAACTCGCAACTCGCAAGATACCTTTACTGGTTTAATACCGGTGTTATGTGGTCATATTTACGTATTCCGTTGACAAGTCTGGCTGCACAGTTTTGGACTGATTGAATTTTCCTAATATTTTCTTCCGATGAACTTGACCAAACAGAGGAGCAATAGTTGATTTTACTCATCACCAAAGTATTGACAATTGTTATTAATGATGTTTGGTCAAACATATGTTTTACGCAACTTATTTGACCAAGTTTGGCCATACATGATGAAGACAGATGTTGGACATGAGCGTCATACGTTAGGTTTTCATCTATTAATTAGCACAGGTTCCAATTGTTCTCCAATAAAATTGATACTAGGGCGTGTTTCTAATTGCTGCAGCAATTGTCGCGATCCAACCACGAGCATCTTGGTTTTATCAGGGTTTATTAACAAGCTGTTATTACAACACCTTTCAAAGATGTTTTGTAGGTCATTCTCTAACACCAATAAAGACATATTCATAGATGATAAGGTAAAGGAAAGGAAGGTCTTTGAGTCATCCACATAAGATTCAAGGGAGCAGGATTTAGGTACAGACGGTAGACTATTTCCATGTGTTAACAGTAGCTGAGATGAGTTTGTAATACCAATACGTACATATTGATATCTGTCCGTTAAGTAGCTCTCGAACCATTTATAGACCAACGGGGATGCTCCTAGATGAAGAATCCCTTCTAAGAAGAATGTTGTGTTGAACACTGTCAAACGCTTTCGACATGTCCAGAAAGACCATGACGGTTATTTGTTTATTATCCATAGCTTCCAGCAAACTGTCAGTTACAGAAATATTAAGTGTTTCGGTGGAATGTTTCTTCCGATTTCCACTTTGCTGGTTTACAGTAGGTCATGTTCGGTAATATATGCCATGAACTGGTTGAGCACCACTTTATCGCAAATTTTTGATAACACAGGTAGTAATGACAATGGTCGATTATTAGAAGGTACTTCTTGGTCTCCTTCCTTTAATATAGGTATAACTTCCACTAACGTCCAGACAGCAGGGTACAGTTGATAATGTCGGTAAGTGGTTGTAATGTACAGGGAATCCTTAATGCATTGAATACTTATTTTGTCTGGTCCAGGTGATTTATTTGACGCAGATTTCAAGATAATATTCTGAACTTCTTCAGCAGTGACTGTTCTAAAATCAAACCTTTCTTTATGTAAAGTACAACTCTTCAAAGGTGCTGGTTGAACTACGGGAATCCCAAGATCATTCATTAAATATCTGACTTTCTCTGCTGAAGTCTTACCCACTGATGTAAAGTATGTATTAAATTCCTCAGCTATTGTTATATGGTCTTTCTGATAAGTTTTTGAAGATTCTTTCGCAGGTATACGTTTGATCACTTTCCATAAGGCTCTGGAATTTCCTCTGTTATTGTGAACTAGAGAACTGACATGGTTCACTTCTGCCTTCCTCAATGTGTTCTTGACAGTATTTCTCAACTGTTTATAGTTTAGCCAATCTTCTTTTTTATGAGTAAGATTGACTATCTTTAACAACCTATCTCTGGTGCTCATGAGTTGTTTTATGGCATTGTTTATGAATGGGTGTGGTCTGCCTTTTAATTTAATGCACTTGATTGGCGCATGAATATTTAATGTATCATTAAACAACCTGTTGAAATGGTCAAGTTTCTGGTCTACATCATCCAAGAAGAATGTCTCATTGAATTGTAGTTGTAATAGATGATGAGCAAACAAATTGGGATCGTAATTTTTATAGCTTCTAGTCTTTATATATGTAGGTGGCTTTTTAGTGGACTTTAGTTTTAATATGCAATAGACCATACAATGATCGCTTATGCCAACGTGAGAAACACCACTTTCTTTAACTTTAATGCAAGAAGAGATCATGATTACATCCAATAATGACCTTGTATTAGCAGTTATTCGTGTAGGTTCTTTGATGAGTTGGGTAAGATGTAGCTCAGTACAACTCAGCTCTTTCGCTTGCACACTAGATGGTTTTAACAGATTGCAATTCAGATCCCCCATAATAACAATAGGTTTTCCCAAAAGTAGGGCTTCCGTATACATGGGTTTCAGCTCGTCACAGATACAGTTAATAGGGCAGTCAGGTGGTCTATAAGTAACACATACATCAAAGATTTAAGTTCTTTAACCTGGATCTGTAGCCAAAGTTGGTGAAAGTAAGATGTCGAAATGTACGAAAGATCTTTCATAATTTTCGCTTTGTAATCACCACATATGTATGCACAAACACCCGCACCCCTTTTATATTTGCGGTCAAGTCTGAGTAATTTGTATCCCTCTATTTCAACTTCAGCATTGGTGATAGAAGAATTGAGCCACGATTCTGATATAGTTAAAATGTCAATATTTTTGGAAATCACCAGTTCTCTTACTTGAATTAAGTGTCCCCTATTCTTGATTGATTGAATATTCAGGCGGGCTAGCTTAATTTTATTTTATTTCCGATTGACAGTATTAATTTGAGGAATATTTGTTTTTGTAATTGGACTAATTATGCAATTTGAAGCATTATGACGTAATCGATGAGTTTTTGGCGTTTTGCATTTATCACGTGACATACTTATTCAAGATATTATCTCATATTGTTGGTGAGCAGGATGGGTCGCAGTATTGCTAGGTTCATTCCCTATTATCTCATCCTGTTTATTGTCGTGTAGATTGTCGTACAAATGCCAGGTAGTAGAGCCAATCATCTGATTGACAATTTGATTGGGAACTAAAAAACTCATCATCCCGTGGAGATTCCCTATTTTGCATGTTGTTATTTGTTCGATATGGTTGTTTTTGGCCAAACGCGTAGTTCCCAAGAGATCGATTTTGAGGGAAATCTCGTGTGCTTGGTCTTCGATTAGATAATTTTGTCTTATAACCATATGTTGTGTATTTTGCTTGCTTCTTACTACTTTGATATTTCGTTTTATAGCTATGGACGGAATTATCATCATACGCTCTTTTTGAACTGGTGTACCACAGGGGTTTTCTATAGTTGTTATTGTTGGAGTTTTGGTTCTTTGTTTAAATTTGAAACCTCAGCCTCATCAATATAGGTTATATTGTTCTTATTTAATGACTTAGCATTAATACTATCAGGTTTTGGTCCATTAGGTTGAACCATTAGCTTTTGTTGTCCAGATGGGATAACACAATTGTCAAACTGTTTGGCATCACGGGACTGGGCAAAAACAGCCTTTTGATTATTTTGGTAGGGTAGGATTCTAATTGCACATTAAATGAATTAGCATCGTTAATACCCGGCTTTTTACCAACAGTTGGAACAATAAAACAATAATCATCAAGGGGGTCGTTGACTAGCATTGCATCAGTATTAAGTGGTGATTTATCCAACATAATATTTCTATTGTTTAGAGGAATGTTGTTTACTTCATATTCGCCAAGTTTTGTAATGAGGGATTCTACCTCTGCTTCGAGCTGACTTGTTTTCGCTTTTTCGTATATAGTTCCTGTTCTAAATACATGATTTTGTTAGAATAGTCGTTGATAGGAGCTAAAGTCGTTGGTTGCGCGTTTGCTAGACTTTGGAGTGAATCTACCCTTGATTGTAAAATTTCTATATTAAGTTTCATGTCTTCAAATTCAATCAACATACCAATGCACGGACCATCACATTTCGTTTGCTTAGTTGTAAGATTAGTGAAGTTCTCCGAATTATGTTGTAATCGCGTAGGTTCATATGGATCCTGTTGAGGGGCCGTAGGGAAACCGACAGTGTCAATATCGGAAATATCCCCACTAACTGACGTTTGAGCATCTGACACGTTAATCTCCTCACTCTCACCTTTCACGAGTTCCACTGTTACTGCTGGAATTATCGGCCTAACACAGGCATTTATTAGTATTTCTTTCACGTAATTTCCGTCTTTACCCTGGAACAGGAGAGTTTTTTGTTTCCCGTTATACCAAGTTAAAATCAGTTCGGCATTAGAGCCCGTAAACTTCTTTGCTGTACCAGCAGGTCTGCCTCCTCCGCAGGCTCTTAATCGGGAGCGGGCAGGCTAGCAATAGAGCGCCAGCAATGGTTGATGGGAAGGTGATAAAAACAAGGGTTGATGGGAAGGAGATAAATGAAAATTTTAGAGCCTGCGAAATCGTGTGTCGAAACAATGCAAATTTGATCGAAACATTGCAAATTGACTTAATTTTGGAAAATGGCGGAGTCGCTTGATGACAGTGTTCCTTTAACGCTGCTGGAAGACATTTCTTTTGACGAATATGATTTATTAGCAGTTTCAATTGGCAATATGTCTATTGACGGTAAGTGGTCAGGTGTATCTGCCGTGTATCTGTCCACGGTTAAGGATCTGTCATACTTGTTTATAACGCATCAAGTGCTGAAAGTTGTTAAATTATTATCAGATGATGATAAACCGAGAACAAGCACACCAACTATTGATCGTTCTTCTGCGACGAGTTTAAAAGGTAGTCCGATCGGAGGAAAACATAATCTGACACCTTCTTCGAAACAAGCTGGGTTGCCAAAACCAAAGCGATTTGATGTTGGTAAGTTATTATTTAATAATATATTTTTACAAGCTCTATGACTATAGTTTTTACGTAAGTTTAAAGCATGGAAATTAGCATCAATAAATTTTCCATAGGTGGAAGACCCAGTGGACGAGAAGTTGGTGAACGAAAGGCAAATCTAGAATTGCTTTTAAGGGAACGTTTTATATATAACGAAGGGCATGAGTCAACAATTCAAAGTGTATTGTCTATTATTGGTTTCGAAGATAAAAAGAAAACGCTTGTATCTCGTGTTGTGAAGGAATTGTTTCCAGGTGTTTATACAAGAAGAGAGATCAAAAGTGGTCATAAACAGTATCCTTTTTAATATGCCTATGGTAATGCTATGCCTACCAGAAAGAAAGAAATATAATTTACATTTTTTGTTTAATATAATTTTAATAAATTGGTTTTATTATGGTATGAAATTTGTGAAAATGAACAAACCTTTTCCCTTGACAAAATGTATAACTTATTATGTCAACCTGGCATTAAAGTCCAATATTTGTTTATTGTCTGAGCAAGAACCAAATGCCTTAAATGGTAAGTTATATGCATATATTTCATAAAATTGCAAACATTTAAAAATGTAGTGAAAGATCATAGCTTTCATTGTAGCTGCCTCCTCCACAGGCATCTCCTTTTGCAGATCAAGCCAAGGCAGTCATTGTCTGCCTACTCCGCAGACTCTTCTTTTGTACCTCGATCGAGCCGAGCAATTCCTGCATGCAGGACGATAGGAAAATTGGGAGTGTGCAGGCTAGGGGCACGTCTACAAGCAGGCTAGCAATAGAGTGCCAGCAATGATTGTTGGAAATGGCTAAAAGGGTTGTTAAGAGATGATTCAGGAGGACCTTTCTGTTTTTGTTTGGTTTTAGGGTTAGGTATAAGGTCCTTTTGAGTCATCCCTTTTATCCTTGTCCAGCATTGTAAAAGATTGTTTGAGATGTGTGATTGGTATATTAATTGTAAAGTGTATTGCTTTATAAAAAGGGGCTGATGAGAAACAATTATTTATTAATTTATGAGAAAAAATAATTTTATTTATTAAATTTGTTTATTTTAACAGATGACATGCATAACCTAATAAGGAATCTGCAGATTTCCAATCATGTTATGACTCAAATATGGTCATCACTTGTATCTACTTATAATGATGGAGGTGATATATCTGCAATGATAATTGAATATACACAATAGACTCAGACAAGAGATAGTTGCCTAAATACATTTATGAAGATGTATGAAGTAGAAATTGCAAAACTAAAGTCCGAAGCCCCTAAAGATCACTTATCGATATATCAAAAGGCTACTATCAAAGCCGAAATGAATGTGCTTGAGGGTCTTTGTGATAAGAATATTCGTGCTGGTTCGTCACTGGATTCTTCTGACAATATAAGTCCTTCGTTATTTAAAGAAATCATGGAAGCTGTCCATGAAAGATGTCCATTTGTTCATGAAATGCTGGAAACCCTTATCATTTCAAACCCTGCAAGTCGAAACATAATGAAGACTAATGCTCACAAGATGCTATGTGGTTTACAAATCTTGGGTTTCATTGGAAATATTAGAAACTCAAAAACAAGAAATTGCTTCCCCATGATGTTTGGTCTTCTTTGTATATCATATGGTGCAGGAAAGCAGTTTATTGACATGCTACAATCCATGGGTCTCTCATTACATTGGAACACCATGTGAGTACAAACTGTATACATTATTACATACCTGTACATGTTAATGAGTTTAACTATTAATATCTGATGGGTACTGTTGTATCATTCTGCAGTATTTGTTGTGGTTTAACTATTTAATTGTTTAACAACTATTATTTCTTATTTCAATTGTTGTGAACATAATACATATAGAACAAATATTTAATGTGATCACCCAATGGCCTTTAATTGTGTTTTATTTTGCATTAATTTTGTATTTGGGTATTTTTTTACAGCATGTCTTACTTAGATAAGCGTTTGAACCAATTTCAAACTCTTATTGATGAGTATGCACCAACTTCTAAACCTGTAATCTTACTGCTGGACAACCTCAATATGTACCATGGAAATAGAAGACACCACCGGCTATTCAAGGTGCTAGGCCCGAAAATGTGGAATTTTACTGTTCGTGGTTTGTTGGTGCCTGATTTATCTGAGATTGATCATTTATTTGAATGTAAAGAAACAGTGGAGGAACGACAGCATCCCCAGGAACTGAAAATAACGGCTGTGGACACTTTTATAGGTGATTAATCAATGTACTTCTGTAATTGTCTAGCTTGAAATACCACAGTTCCTCTAATATTCCCTCCCTCTCCTAATCTTCCCTACTTATAAACTAAAATTAATAAGACCCAATAAGACCCAAGTGGCTTAATACATGTAGATCATGTAGGCCTTTGGCACTTGTTTATATAAATTAACTTTGGTATTATGTTTATTAACAGAAACACATCCTGAACACTTGGAAATTTGGTGTGAAATACAAGACAACTTTCTGTTACAAGCACTTGATACAGCTCTAAACTGCAATCCAAACTCTGAAAAAAAGTTTTCAGATTTGAATGAAAATGAATTTGACCAGTGGCTGAACAAACATAATTTTGCAGAAAAGAGGAAACAAACCTATGATATCCATGTGCCAAAACTCAGCATGCAATCAAATCCACGCTGCTCCAAATCAGAAACATTAATACTTCCATTGTCTCTTGAAAACAATGCTACTACCACTGGAACTGCAGCAATAATTGAAGAGTTTGGAAAAGAATTTGGTGTGCCATGTGAGCATACAAAGGAGTACTTGCCATATGATAACAATAGTCAGATATTTGATATTGAGGCAGCACGAAGACATCACACATTCCTTGCATCCTTGAATGAGCACCACAAGGAGATGGCAGAGACAGTTCGGCAATTACATCAGGCAGAGAAAGCATTCGATCCTCCACATCGAGAATCAAATGTAGACACTTGTCTCACTTCAGGGAATGATTCCAACAATACAAAGCAGAAGATAAATGCTAAGTTTCAAAATATTTTTGACAACTTAGTGAAGCAAATGTGGGAAGCACAACAAGCCAATGATGTTGCAAAGTTTGAGCAATTCATTAGTTGGTTGGACTCCCATAGAGATGGTTGGGAAAAGGCCAGAGACTACAATGGAAGGACACTACTTCATACTGCAGTGGAAAATGGAAACATGCCTTTGGTAAAGACCCTTGTTTGTGCAGGGGTGGATATCAATGCAAAGGAAAGATGTGGTGCAACTCCACTTACTATAGCAGTCATTAAAAAGAATGAAGAAATATGTCAATTTCTGCTGGAGAACTTTGCTGTTTTTAGCAGCCATTTCTTCAATACCATTCCCAGCCCACAAAGTATTGCAACAAAGCTTGAATTAGAAGTTATGCATTTAATGAATGAGATTTCAAAGCAAGACATGGCCACTAACAATGAAATATGGAGAACTATTCAAAACATGGAAGAATTGATGAGATAAATGTTTCTGAAATGATAGAGCCACCAATTGAAGGTGGAATTTATAAATATGAAAGAAAGAACAAGTCCTGTATGACATTGTTTGTTGGAGACCAGGGAACTAACAAGGTTATGCGTGGGGTGAAAGGGCGATCAGAGGCGGCATATGGTTGGTGTGCAGAGGTTCCAGGTGACCTGCATGCAAAGGGCTACCTCTATGAAGTCTGCAAGAAAGTAATGACCCCTGGTGGCTTCATGTATATATTACAAGATGTCCTATCAAGACGAAAAGTAACTGCTGACAGCTTTGGACAGAAGAAATTCCAAGAGCAAAACCTGAATCGGATTGAGGAGGCAGTACGTGACACAGGAGCTGCTTTTGGAATGGCAGCGGCACTTGAATTTAAGGATTCAAATTCATTTCCAGATCAAGATGAGTTGAAAAATTGTAAGCGGACAACAGGACGCCACAATGCCATCTTACTGTCACAGTTTAAACAGTGGATAAGCTGTAGTTGTGAGGATATGACATTTAAGTACTACTCCCAAATGTTTACTTTATTTGGCCCTTTACAGCAAATGTACCTCAATGCAATTAAATATGGAAATGGTGTTGCCCGGGAGGCTTCTTGGATGGTTAGGAATCCTCTTTTTGCCCAGTCTAATAAACGCAATTATTACACTGAAGCTATGGTCCACATTGTAAACTTTGTTGCAGTTTGGCCCCTTGCCACAAGAGAACTACTAAAGAGAAACTGTTCTATTAGCCTGAATGGGAAAGAAGGACACAACATTGCTTTAGATGAGTGGGTTGAAAGCTGTGTAGTGCAGCCAATGAAGAACTATTCAACAGGTTAGTTCAATCTTTTCCTCGAAACCTAAATTTGCTACAACTTTCTCTTTAAATTTTGAAATGCATACAGTATATTTCTTAATTATTTCTTTCTAATATTTCTGTAGGCCATACTACAGTAAAGATGCTGCAGAGGCTGATGGCTAACATTGACATCTTTGGCACTACAAGGAAATCATATCATTCCAGAGATGCTTTCAACGTACATCCAACAACGAAACACAGTGAGCAGGATCCCTTTCCTGATCAGCTGAAGGCAACCAATTTCATTTTGAGGAACAAATTTCTCAAACCAGATATGGAAAGAAAGACAGTCAAAAAGTTCAGAGATCCCAGAAATGCATCAGTCTCAAGATCCAATATTGATGCATATGAGACAGGAAAGAAAAAAGTTCTGGAAAACTTTGACAGAAAACTATTCGCACTATATGGTATGATGAATGAATGTGAGAATGAAGACAGTGATTCTGACTAATTGTTGGTGACACACTCCAGCCATTAAGCTATTCACACTCTGTCAGTCACTATATTTGTATATTTACATATATTATAAGTAATATTTGGCATTTCACTCAATTAAATTTAAACTGTTATATACATTGCTATGAATGTAGGAGCTTGGATTAGACAGACAATAAATTATACTGCAATAATGGTTTGATAAAAAGTTATACATAGGATTAGTTAAAAATCTTTAATAAAACCAAATTTTTCTCAACTAATTTAATTATTTACAGTAGTCATCATCAGGGTTAAAAAAATATATATTATAGCTTTATGGGGCTGCTGTAATTGGCCATATTAACTATGAATTGGCTTAATGCTGTATCAGTTACCCTGCCATTGTTCTACAGTATGTAGTTATTATAAATTGTGGTGAAACTAAAAATAATAAACTGAAAGGTTCAACTGAAGTTTCCTAGTCCCCAACCGCTTGCCTACTAAGCACAGAAAATTGATAGGAAGGCGCAGCATGTGGAAATATGAAAAGGAAGCATTGCTGGTGCTCTACTCATTGCTAGCCGGCATTCAGATGCCCCTAGCCTGCAGAAGCCCAATTTTCCTGCATGCATGCAGAATTGCTTGGCTCGATCAAGCTGCAAAGGATGCCTGCAGAGGAGATGCACAGCAATTGAAGCATTTAACTTGTTTGTTAAGAGTCTGGTTCTTCGGTTTGTATAGGTAATCCTATCACAATTTTCGTTTAGAAATAAAAAGTTTAACATATTTTATATGATATACATATTAAGGTGGCTCCCTATAGTTTTATAACCACACACATACTGTACTTGTTGCTAATTTGAAAAGTTGCACATTTCAAGATAAAGTTTACTGGTATACCATTACCTTTTTAATTATGTGTCTTGAAAAAATTACATTGGACAAATATTGCTTAATGTTAAAAACCTTAAAGTGCCTATGACATGAAATTTACATTTGTCTCATTTAAATGAACTCCTAAAATGATGAGGAATGGTAATATAGAGTTCTTTCATATCTCACATCATTCTTGAGATATTTAGACTTTTGTGGTATGTAAAATAATAAGATAACCTATGATGTCTAGATGTTTCTACATTTTTAGAAAATTAGGGAGTTAGAATGGTAAATTAATTTGGGATTGCTATTTTGATGTAATGATGTTAGTCACAAAGTGTTGTACTGTGCAAAGTTTCAATTGATTTTGTTGAATAATCCCAAAGATATACTTGATTTTCTAAAATTCTAGAAACATCTTGATGTCATATCACAAAAATCTAAATATCTCAAGAACTACACAAGATACAAAGAACTGTAAATTACCATTCCTATTTATTTTCGCATTGCATTTATTAGACAAACTTAATTTTCATTTCATAGGCACTTTAAATTTAGTGATATTCATATTGACAAAACCATCTAAACAACCCAACATTTATTTTTCATGGAAATGTTTCTTGAAGCAATTCCCATAAGACTGAAATTTGAAAAAATTTCACCAAATTAACTGTTAGAAATGGGAAAAAATATTTTAAAAATGTTATATTTTAGACTCGTAGTTGCCATGGCAACAATCTTGAAAAGGTAAATAACACAAAAGTAATTGTGAGAATATCACTAATCTTCCTTAAGGTTTCTAGGCTTCTGCACTTTAATCAAATTTATTATATAGATGGAAGTGTTTTACATTTATTAAACATTTTCCTACTTTTTGCATTGAATCTATATAATAAAAAGAAAATTACAAGGTGGCTTGAATATACAGTATGAATTTTATCTTCTCGTGGTAATAACAATATTTTACTCATTCACTACGCTCATTTGTAAAATATTGTTTTCACCACTCGACGATAAAATTCATATCTTTGCATCACCATGTAATATCCTCTATATATTCTGCATTATGTAGAAAACCATAGGGAGCCACTTGAACCCATATTATTTACAACAACTGTCAAAGTTCTTAGTGTCCTCACTTTGAAGACAAAATCAAAAGTATAATAGTGAAAACTACATTAATTTGTCTTCACTTAGAAAAATACTATTTTGGGGTTTGGCATTTTGCCCAATATCCACATTTGAAAATTGGTATATTATTTGATACATGTATTCACAATAACAAAGAACGAACCCTATTACATGTTATACTTACAAATAACAAGCTCACCTTGTCTTATCAAGACTTCCTTGTTTCCACACTTCAAATAGGGTGTGGATCCAGTTTCAGTTGATTCTCTCAGTTGCTCAATTACAACATTCTCTGAAATCAACATCTGGATAAAGTGTTTAAGGCTAAGTTCAGAAAACACAGCTTTGCCTTTCCCAAATTCAGGTATGGTATTAAATGACTTGGCCAAGATTTCTTTTCTTTTTGATCCTCGATATACCAACAACAGTAAATTTAAAGTAACTTTCTCCTGCAACTTTTGCATATTTTGCAGGCAGCTTAAAATTTCCAGAGCTTCAACCTTCCCATCTGTTTTATCGACAGTGGTATTTGCTATGCAAAAATCACACTTATTACCACATGCATCCTTGGAACCTTCACTAAAATACTCGCAAAGTTGGGTTTTTCTGCAACCAGGCTTTATGCAAAACTTTACCATGTCGTTTAGTTTATTGACTTTCAAAGACCTGTGCTCACTCTCTGGCAGGGAGCTGATCATTTTTAGGTGCTTTGTACGATCTTCAAAACGAAAAAACACACAGGAAGTTGACTCTTCACCATCTCTGCCAGCACGACCAAATTCTTGGGCATAGCATTCCAACGATTGTGAAATGCTAAGATGTATGACAAAGCGGACATCTGGTTTATTGATACCCATTCCAAAGGCAACGGTAGCACACATAATCAAGGCTTTTCCATCTTGCCAAGCTTGAAAGTTTTCCTTCTTCTTGTAGGGGTCAAGTGCACCATGATAATATGTGGCATTAATACCTTCGGACTGCAAAATATATGTCATGTCTACTGCATCATTCCTTTGCAAACAGTACACAATGCCACATTGGTTGTTGTGATGGTCAATAATTAGATTTTTGACCTGTTCCTTCCCATCACCTTTCTTGGGTTTCACAACAAGGTGAATATTAGGTCTATCACATGTTTGCCTTACCACTGTTACATTGCTAAGGTTCAGTGAAGATATTATCACTGATTCAGTACTTGAAGTGCATGTTGCTGTTAGTGCAATAATCTGACAGCTTAAACTTGATAGAACACCAAGGTTAGCGTAAGCTGGTCTAAAGTCAAATCCCCACATGTCAATGCAATGACACTCATCAATAACAATGTATTTAATGGTGCCTTTTGATTTCATCTTGGAAAATATTTCCAACATATCTGATGATGTAACACTCTCTGGTGTTGCAAAAAGAAAGCTATAAGGTGGTGAATCTGACAGTAGGTTATGTACAATAACATCTCTATCACTTTGAGGCACTGTTGAATTAATGTGGCATACGTTAAGTCCCTTTGATCTCAGATACTGCACTTGGTCAAGCATTAATGAAAGCAAAGGGCAGATTACAACTGTAACTCCACCAGATATAAGGGCTGGGATGGAATAGCAAATAGTCTTTCCTCCACCAGTAGGTAACACAATGAGACAGTCCTTTCCTTCCAAAATTGTATTAATAGCTGCCTCTTGTTTCCCCCTGAAGCTGCTATGTTGAAATATTGTTGTCAAAACAGAAAGTTTCCTATCAGATTCTTCACTTGATAGAACTGAACTATCATTATTTTCCACCACAGATGGAGCCACTGATGGTTGCTGTGGAAGTGGTACAGAGTACAAGTGCTATAGAGAGATCAAACGTTCTATGAGTTACAATATTTCTATCACACAAATATTGCTCTCAGTCTCGACAGCATTAACATTTTAACATATTAAAACATAACATTTATAACAGAATGATATGAGGACAGCACATACAGTGATGAGTGATACACCATGATGGTATGATGCAGCAACTAACTCTGGTCTAATGTATATTCATTATAACCTTTAACAATAGTTAATAGAAAAATACCTTTTTGACGAAATAGCATTCAATAATAACAGCGGTTCCTTGCACATCCTCATCCATTGTTTGGTATGTATACCAAGCATTAAAACTGACTTCACCCATTGGCCATCGGACTACAATTTTGCATGGTTTGCTCCCGTCTGCATAGCTTTTGAGTAGACCTGAATGTCGAAGGAACATTCCGTACAATTTGGCTACTTCTTTAGCGTCTTTACCAAATAATTTGACCATATTCACTCCCTCGGAGTCGGCACCCTCGCTATAAACGTCGAACCAATTACCGCTTGAGACCTATTACCGAAATTATAAAAAATATATACATATTTATAATATATTATGCTAATAGCTGTATCATTTAAAAAAATTATCATTCAAGCATGAAATATTTATGTACTAACTTTTGATTTCCGTTCGGAGAGAGAAGAAATATATTTCAACGTTTCTTGGCGATATAGATGCCGCATGGTCAAAGAAGCTTTTGCCAAATCCGCGTCCTTCTTATGGATTACTCGAAAATGATGTCCTAATCCACTCTTTTCAAAGAATGACAAGTTCTCCACACATTGAAGCTCTGGACAAATGAGTTTTTTCACTTGAAAGGCATCGTGGAAGGGCCTGTAAACATTCTCACAAATATCCGGTTTATCCGCCATTACAGACAGCGCCATATTGGATGCAGGATTTCCCAGTCGCTTCTCGCTCTCTCCCCTTCCCGTCGTTCCTCGCGCGCCTTCTCAAATTTCCGCGCTGTACGCGAGCAACTGGGGACGAGGCAGCCACCAGGTGATGACCATTTACCACCAAGACCGATATTTTCTTTGATATATTTCTGTAAAGATTCGAAGCACGTAATCCATTTCAAACGTTTTCCATCATATGTTAGGTTACAGCTTTCTTTACTAGATATAATGAATTCAGGGTTCAGGTTTCTTAATATTCTATTTGAACATTTGTCGGAGCTCTCTAAAACATGTCCGTCAGCCATGTTCCAACCAGCTCATAAAGAATCCGTAAATGGAACTTTTAGAGTTTTACTGTTTGTAGTTGAGTTGTAACGCGGACGTTTTGACACGAGGATCAAACACCGTTCACAGCTGCTACAAATTGAAATAAAACGAAAATCAGAGAACTTAGAAGGTTGGTGTACTACCCAAATAGGGAACTAAGTTCTTTGATTTGCTACAATTATATACTTTCTATTAATTTTTAGCTAACTTGCCAGACTTACCTTTTTCTTGGAGAATCCGAACCTCGAATCCGCCCTGGTCCACATTATTCAAATAAAAATGTTTAGCGTTATCCTCTTCTGATCGCCTTCCGCGTGTTCTTCTTGTCGCCATGACTGTGACAAATGACAGTCTATGTGCGTGAACACGCAGCTTTTGTGGTGCACTGCATGTAATATGAGTGTGCGTCACTATAAAATATCACACCGCAATATCATCTGACCACAATAGGCGCGCATCATAACCAATGAGGCAACGAGGTGATAAACAGAAGGTGACATACAGTACCGCCCAGAAGTAACCTAACGAAAACCGCGGTTGATCCTCGGTCAACAATCCCATCCGGCTTTTGTTAATGCCCATTATTTAAATTATCACTATTGCAAACATCATTTCTATTTACAATTATGTTACCAGCCCTGTTATTACCCACCACGGATTTAAAAATTTTCCTCGAAAGAGGATTGTTTCTTCATTGAAGATGGTTTCTTCCTCAACAAACATGTGTTTGCCTGACTCGATTGCCCAACAAGTTGAAAACCTTTCGTCAACTTTTGAACAGCTCTGTATGACTTGCAAAAACGGTGGTAGATCACACTCACAATTTTACTATAAGTCATTAAAAATGCTTACCAGTTTTATCAGCTTCAGAATGGTGACGGAATATTGTAAACACGATCGGATTAAAAAAGAGTTGTTTCCATCATTCAAACTGATAGCCCGTACTTACACACGAAAAATTCTGAACTTTTATTGTTGTTAGAATTATACGAAAGGTAACACACACACACAACAGCAATATATCTGCTGTGCAGATACAAAAATGGATGTCAATCGTTTGCCCCTGTAATGAAAACCAGCACATCTTGTAAGGAAACATCTACTTGCTTTTCTTCCACATCTTGAAAGCGTTCCCAAGATTAAATGGTAGTATCCTTTGATCTTTCAGGTGACCAGCAAAGCTTGTTCAGTCTTGAAAACAGGTAGGTCAACTGGTTGAACTTTCCTGCTGAGGAAGCTCTTGGACAAATGCTTCTTAGCCATTGTACCCAGGCCAGCAATGTGATTAAGGCTGCAAAAAATTGATCTCTGCATAATCCCCCAAAACAAAATATTGATGAAGTAGGCATTTCAGCACATCGTCCTAGTCACTGAGTCACAAGTATATGCGTGAGAATCAATGCCATTGCCATGTTTCTGGATCATTGTGACAAAATCGTCTGCAGTAATACAGTTTTGAATGCCACCACGAAGGAATTTAACTCGTTCGCCTGATACTAACTCAATTGCTGAGAGAACATCACATAGTACACAATAGCCTTCTTCTGTCAGGCATCTGGTAGACATCTTCATTCTGTCAGCATCAGCAGAATACTCCAATCAATTTTACAGCTATGAAATACTTTATCTTCAAGGAGCATCAACTGCATATTCACCTAAAAATTATGGTAACTCATTGCAAGAAACTTAATTTTTTGCAACTAATGGCCCTTAACGTACTGGATAAAATGCTTGTATGCTGAATGGTTATATTCACTGGCTAATCATTATCAGCTGACAAATTTCCTTGCTGCAGGTTTGAGACCAAATCTTGTGTGGTTGTCTCCTCAATAGTATTTTGTAAGCTACCAACTGTTAATTCAGGATCATTGTCAATGGATTCTTCCTCCTCGGCATCAACAAGGACAACAGTCATGGACGAAAGAGCCACAGTCGAATATGGGGCTACTGACACCACGGTAGCTGTTGTGGTACTAGCATGGTCATAGACAGAACTGTAACAAGAGTAACAAATCTAAATTTAACAACATATATGTATGAAACCATTTTACAACCATTATTAAGGTGGCTTGATAGTGAAATTGCTAAAAAAATTAATTTTTGCAACCAATAAATTTTGCATATAGAACTATTGTACTTTCTCTCAAAATGCTTTATTTTGCATTTTCATCCCAATCCTACAATTTTGTCAGTGTTAGGGCATTGACACTGGAATTCGTTCAGAATTGTTTTTCAAATTCTGGAATTTGACAGCTGGTGAGCAGCTATTTTTGTAATATCAGAAATATTTACATTCATGCATGAGATTTTCACTGAGTTCACACAGGTATTATCTGCGCAATGACGAATTGTTTTATTGTTAGACTACTCCAAACAATATCTAGGGGCTTTGGAAGAGATGTAATTGGAGATTTTTCTCCCTCATTTTTGGGAAAGACTACAATATATTTTAGATGGAGAGGATATATTAATGGTCAAATATATGCATATGAAAAATCTGACTGCCTCAACCGGGAATCGAACCTGGTGTCTCTGAATCAGCACATGATTGACACAATCCAATGTGTTGATTCGGAGACCTCGAGTTCGATTCTCGGTTGGGACAGTAATATTTTTCATATACATATATTTGGCTACAATATATGAAGGCATTGACATATCTGCAAACGAATTCGTCATTGCACAGCTTTGGTATTGTATTACCTTACAAGTATAAGTAACATCAGCAAGATGGCAGCCACATGCTCTCATTCTATAAATTTGCACATCATACTTTGTTTATACTTCGTCACCCAAGCTGTGGTTCTTTATGAAAATCGGGCATTGAAATCTCAGCCTGTTACGCCTTCCCATGGCCATGATTCACCTGGAAATCGTGCTGTTTTCCTTATGAGCTGTAGCCTATTCAACGGTCAGCCGTGGTGAAAATTTGCAGCCTGAAATACAGTCGCTGGCTATTCTACTTATTGCATTATCTGGTGATGTGGAGTTGAATCCTGGTCATGGTTGTTTTGAAGAAATTACCAAAGTTAGAGGGTTACAGATTGCTCAATTAAATGTTTGAAGCTGTCATAAGAAAGTTGATCAAATTCGCCTTGTTTTGGTGGTAACAGATATATTATTTTATATATTAACCGTATCAGAAACATCGCTCTGCAACTCCATTGCTGACGCCAAAGTTCAATTGCCTGGATATGTTTCTGTTAGGAGGGATATGTGTAATGGGAAGCTTGATGACCTTCCAGATTGTATAGAACGTTGCAATATTTCCCTTTTTGCTGGTTATGCAGTACTCTATATTTTCTCTTCCTTTGCCATGGAACTTCAAGATAATTTGAATGATTCATTAAACACATCTGATTGGCTTCTAAGGAATTAATTAACTCAATCTATGAAAATCCAAATTTTATTATTGGTTGGTTGAAAGTTCAAAACGTCTTGCCTGTATCTATTAACATACAGGTCTGAAATTCGTCATGTTGATCATTTCAGATATCTTGGTGTGATGATTTCTTCCACTCTAACATGGGCAGATCATATTGATTATATTCAGCATAAGTAAACAAGTATTTGGGACTTCTGATGCATATAAAGTATTTGCTGCCTCAACAAACTTGGTTATTATTTTATAACAATCTTGTGCTTTCCCCTGTTTGACTATGCTGACATAAATAACTGTGTTCTCATGGATAGTCTTCAAATTTTGCAAAATAAGGCAGCAAAGATTATTCTGGATGTGCCTTTCCATTCTTCTGCGACTGCAGCCCTTTCTAGCCTTGATTGGTATAATCTTGCTCAAATGTGATCTGTAATTCTGTATATAGCCAATATTTAGATTATTGAGCAATAGACTCTTAACTGATATATAACACTTCGATGTACGTAAGCAATTAGATATGTAGTTCCTCTCAGCATGTTGTATCATACTTTAGGATGTTGTTCTATCTTTGTATGCAAAAATAGTAAAATATGTTCTTCTTGACTTGCAACCAATCCCTTGCGACTCCGAAGACAAAGGTTTGGTGGCCATGTTGGCGCCACAAACAAAAGAAGTTAATGATATTCCAACATGGCTGCCAAGTCATCAATAGAATGTTTGTAAGTAGAAGTTCCCTTTCCATCAACTGTAGATATGTTCTTCCTGTAGCAATAGTATAAAATAAGAAGTTTTGTAAAAGTACAACATAGTTTTGAAAGGTGACAAACAAAATGAGTATTACGTTATCCGAGTCCTGTGTGAGTGTTTCTTCTGGCATGCTACACAAAGAAGACACTACCATCGTTGCCTTCTTATATTCATCCCTTGGACACTTCATGGACACCCCTGGGATTTTGTTCAAAAGCCTAAACAAAATATTAACAAATCCCTTGGGTGCAGGGCACAATTTACTGTCAAAATTAAGGTTACAGGCCCCTCGCCCAGTGCAAAGCAAATGGCACACTAATTAGAAGTTCTTTTATAGTATCTACCATACCTTCATTTTACTGTCTCAGCTTTTCAGAACTGTTTATATTCAAAGAACCTTTATAGAAAATTGTAACATGAGTATTTCTCAACGAAAATTCAAAAACCAAGACCACTTTAAAAACACCAGCCAACAACTTGAAAAATATAATGTAAAACATAAAATGTTATGTTGAAAACCCAAGATACGAGTCAAATAAAACTGTCATTTTCCAACATGTGAATATACATATACAAAGGTCCGGTTACATAATCGAAACGGCAAGAATCCTGTGATGAAAAAAGTTACTCATATGAGAGGCGTAGGAAGATGTTTTTCTTAAGGTCGTCCCGCCAAAAACGCGACGAAACGCTAGAGGGTTTCTGGGGGTTTGTTCTCCCCGAAAATTTTGAATTTTAGAGTCTTTGAAATGCCATTTCCTGCATTTTGAGGGAGATTTACGAGCTTTCTGAAGACTATAAAATGCCAATTCATGATACATTTTTGGTCTAAAAAGGGCTCTCGATCACCTACAACAAATAAAAAAATGCAAGGCCTCCTGGCCATAAGTGTGGAGCGGGGTCTGGTGAATTATTCCGAGAGAAATTTTGAATAGATAGAAAAGATAATTGCCGGCGGCTGTTTGCAGTCGCGAATTCGTTGGCAATAGAAACAAGATCAAGGGCTTCTGTACGTGCTGTATGAACATACATCAAGAATAAGTTTAGACGCTAGTGAACAGTAACCTAGCTAACACATAACGTTGTGACAACATTGTGGGAAGGTTGTAGTGTGCTTTGGTCGGACCTAACCCATATTGTATGGTAATGATATGGAAATTTACGAAATACGTATCATTCCCATACAGCTTAACAAAGGAATTTCATATATGGAACTGGTATGGGGCATATATGGACCATATTTAAACCCATATCACCTCCATACATTGGGCCATATATGATCCATACTTTCCTTATGGGTAAGGGAAGCTTATTATCTTATCTTTAATTGCAATCATGTTAAACACATGAAGAGACTTATTTTTTGTCACTTTACATGTGTTTAACATTGATGTGCAGGTCTAAATTCTCCCCAATGATTTGATACCCAACTGGCACATTGTTTTGAACTTTCTTTGTGGCCATTTTCCTTTGCAACAGCTATCATGTTTTCAAAACAGTCAAGAACTTCATCTTTGGAATATACTTCTGACTGATGATTGTACATATGTTCTGCAGCCTTATCGGGGGTGGTAAGACAAGCAAGCTGTAGACAGTTTGTCTGATGTAGTAAAGTTGTTGTCTTGCTTTTGTGTGGCTACGTCAGATTGATTTGACAACCCTTTGTGCTTCGATAGCATTTTCAAAATCAATCAGTGTGGGCTGATTAAAAATACTTACCAGTTTTATCAGCTTCAGAATGGTGACGAAATATTGTAAACACGATCGGATTAAAAAAGAGTTGTTTCCATCATTCAAACTGACAGCCCGTACTTACACACGAAAAATTCTGAACTTTTATTGTTGTTAGAGTTATACGAAAGGTAACACACACACACAACACAACAGCAATATATCTGCTGTGCAGATACAAAAATGGATGTCAATCGTTTGCTCCTGTAATGAAAACCAGCACATAACGAGTCATCGGATTTAGGTCCGGATATTGCAATATAGTTTATATCAAGTCGATATCTATCTATCTTATGAAAGGGGACCAAATAAATTAAATTGTACAATAATCATTTACAGTATATCAACCAAAAGATAGTAAATTATGATAAATAGAAATAACACCTGGTCGCATGTACATGGATCTAGGGATGGAATCACATACTCCTTAGGGAAGTACAAACATCCCCTTGGATCAATGGGAACTAAATATCAAATTGTACAATATCATTTAAAGTACACCATATATCAACATCAAAAGATAGTAAATAATAAAAATAAAACCTGACACCTTGCCCACGTACCTTCTCCATCTAGTGATGGATTCACATGCTCTTGCTCTTTACTCAAGCACTTTGAATCCTCGGCTGTAATACAACCTAAACAGAAATCAAACCAACGTTTAAGAACTTGATCTGCGAAAAAAGTAAAAAAATAAATAAATAAATAAACAAATAAAAGTTCGTCTATCTTATGAAAGGGGACTAAATAAATGAAATTGTACAATAATCATTTGCAGTATGTCAACCAAAAAGATAGTAAATTATGATAAATAGAAATAAAACCTGGCCATGTGTACCGTGTACCCGGATCTAGTGATGGAATCACGTACTCCTTAGGGACTTACAAACATCCCCTTGGATCAATGGGAACTAAATCTCAAATTGTACAATATAATCATTTACAGTACACCATATATCAACATCAAAAGATAGTAAATAATAGAAATAAAACCTGACACTCTTGCCCACATAATAATAAAAATAATAATAATAAAAGGTTTATTTCAAAAATACAATCGCACTGAAAAGTGAATTACAGTATTTTAACAAGTATATTATAAGCAGCTAAGTATAAGATAGTATTATTTACAATCATTATTATACACTTTAGAGTGGAAAGGGAAAAAACTCTTCCTAAAACTGTCGGTTCTGCACTTAAATAATGAAAGGTCGTTAGAATTGCGCAAAACACGGCCATGACAGTTCGCTCTGGTAGGTGGAAGAGGCGTGAGGTTGGTTCAATAATTTTATTAAATGTCTTACAGCATAAAATATGGCGTCTATCTGCCAGGCGTGGAAGAGCAGATCTTTTTAGGGCTTCAGAATAAGATAGATATGGGAAAAGAATCCTGAGTGCACGACGCTGAATTTTTTCAAGTTTATCAGAGAGATAAATAGGGATATTTGTGCTCCAGACTTCTCCATCTAGTGATGGATTCACATGCTCTTGCTATTTACTCAAGCACTTTGAATTCTCGGCTGTAATACAACCTGAACAGAAATCAAACCAACGTTTAAGAACTTGATCTGCGAAAAAAGTAAAATAAATAAATAAATAAATAAAAGTTCGTCTATCTTATGAAAGGAGACTAAATAAATGAAATTGTACAATAATCATTTGCAGTATATCAACCAAAAAGATAGTAAATTATGATAAATAGAAATAAAACCTAGCCATGTGTACCGTGTACCCGGATCTAGTGATGGAATCACATACTCCTTAGGGAAGTACAAACATCCCCTTGGATCAATGGGAACTAAATCTCAAATTGTACAATATAATCATTTACAGTACACCGTATATCAACATCAAAAGATAGTAAATAATAGAAATAAAACCTGACACCCTTGCCCACATAACTTCTCCATCTAGTGATGGATTCACATGCTCTTGCTCTTTACTCAAGCACTTTGAATCCTTGGCTGTAATACAACCTAAACAGAAATCAAACCAACGTTTAAGAACTTGATCTGCGAAAAAAGTTTAAAAAATTAATAAATAAATAAAAGTTCGTCTATCTTATGAAAGGGGACTAAATAAATGAAATTGTACAATAATCATTTACAGTATATCAACCAAAAATATAGTAAATTATGATAAATAGAAATAAAACCTGCAATGTGTACCTGGATCTAGTGATCGAATCACATACTCCTTAGGGAAGTACAAACATTCCCTTAGATCAATGGAAACTAAATATATAATCATTCACAGTACACCGTATATCAACATCAAAATATAGTAAATAATAGAAATAAAACCTGACACCCTTGCCCACATAACTTCTCCATCTAGTGATGGATTCACAAGCACTTTGAATCCTCGGCTGTAATACAACCTAAACAGAAATCAAACCAACGTTTAAGAACTTGATCTGCGAAAAAAGTTAAAAAAATAAAAAAATAAATAAAAGTTAGTCTATCTTATTAAAGGGGACTAAACAAATGAAATTGTACAATAATCATTTACAGTATATCAACCAAAAAGATAGTAAATTATGATAAATAGAAATAAAACCCTGGCCATGTGTACCCGGATCTAGTGATGGAATAATTTAACATGAGAGATGAGATCTGGCGTAAAGGAGTGTAAAAAAGTTATTACCAGGTTATATGGGGCAATTTCGGAATCGCAAATTTTATAATTTTTAGCCTGGCGTATCAAAATCTATACATTACTTGGCGTAAAATATGTGGCGGACGTTCTGCACCGATTCCAGCCTGGTTTCTTGCCCGTTAAAGTCGAGACTCCCATGTGTGTTTTCCGAGATGCGCGTGTGTAAATTACAGCGTGTGTAAATGCTTCGTTCTCAACAATCCCAAGCGTTATAACCTTATTTTGTACACACAATTCATATGTTTATAGACAAACAATCCCAAGCATTTTTAACAACCACAACCGTACTTTATAAACGCAAACTGTATCGTTTTTGTGGGTACAGCGGTCCATATAGTCATGGCGTTGAGGTATTGATTTAGGTATTTAGGGGTTCAACATCGAAATTACAACTGCGCAACTCAAATACTCATTCGGAAAATGTCGTCTCTATCGTGCAGGCATATGCATTCCTCAATTCCTCGTGTCTTGTGCAAACTACGGCAGAAAATATCGAAAACCTGATCTTTTGATAAGGTTTCTGTGGTTTATTTGAATGGTAAGCAGTTTCTTTCGATCGTTTACGAAACAATCTATCGTTGACACTAAGAATACTTTGTAAATTGAGCTATTTTTACTTTTCTTTTTAGGTCTATCTATTGTGTGGTTCGCTAGACAGTCTCAGCATCGACACTTCGCGCTGATACTAACTCAAATCAAACTCAATATAAAATAAAGCAGCATTAAGGAGGAACGATTCTATTGGTCGATATGAAATAATTAAATTAGTAATGACTGGGCGTGTATTACCAACGTCACAAACGTGGCAAGCGTACTAAACGTTATAAATATAACGCTATAGTTTGACCTACACAAACAATTTTGGTCCTCGGTTCTATCTTATCAGCACTACACTCACCCTAATAATTTCAATAATTTTCCACTGGCTACGTGACAGTTACATTATGGTACAGGTTCATAACCATCTGTTAGATTCGGTTAAAAACAATGTTTTTCAATTGGAATCCCAAAAGTCAAAACGCGGTCGTTTACGAGATGCTAAATACAGTGTTTGACTGATAAATAAAACGGGGCTTTGTAAAGGCGGTCACTGAAAGTGTCTATGAAGTGAAAAATTCGCTAGCTTTTTTGCTTTAACGGACAAAGTAG